>CAJQZJ010033049.1:2550152-2573434 GCA_907164525.1 Lophiomys imhausi | reverse complement strand
AATGCATTAAGGGATTCATCCTAAGAATGCAAGATTAGTTTAACATATAAAGATCAATATAGTACAATGTTAACAGAATAAAGACAGTTACATGCTCAGTATACAAGAGCAGCAGTCACAAAAGTTTTCAAAACACTTTTACTAAGAAAAACAATCAAGAGCAGGGCATGGTGGCGTACGCCTTTAATCCCAGCGCTCAGGAGGCAGAGGCAGGTGGACCTCTGTGAGTTCAAGGCTAGCCTGGTGTACACAGTGAGTTTCAGGACAGCCAGGGCTACATGGAAAACCCCTGTCTTGAAAAACCAAACAGGAACAGAAAAAGAAAAGCAATCAAACTGAGGTTAGAGGAAAACGTCATTAAACTGACTGACATAGGGCAGTGTCAGAGGCGACCGTGCGTCTATCGGTGCTGACAGATGGTTAGCACAGCCAATCTTGACGCTGATTTTTGACGCTGTATGAAACAGACAAAGTCAACCAGGGCTAAGGACACTGGCTGCTCTTTCCAGGGTTGGGTGGCAGGTCACAGACACCTGTAACTCCAGCTTAGGGATCTAATACCCTCTTCTGGCTTCACAGGCACAGACATACATGAAGGCAAAACACACATACATGTAAAAATAATGATAATAGGGGGCTGGAGAGATGGCTCAGCGGTTAAGAGCACTGACTGCTCTTCCTAAGGACTGGGGTTCAAATCCCAGCACCCACATGGCAGCTCACAGCTGTCTGTAATTGCCAGGTATGGTGGCGCATCCCTTTAATCAAAAAACAAACAAACAAACAAACAAAAAGAAACATTTGCTGGCCAGCCTGGTCTACAAAGCAAGTTCCAGGACAGCCAGGGCTGCTGTTACACAGAGAAACCCTGTCTCAAAAAGCCAAAACAAAAAAACCAAACAAACAAAAATAATGATAATAAATCCTAAGAGAAAGGGAAAGAGGGCTTAGTCAATAGGCAAACAAGCACAGCAAGATGAGAAAGGAAGACAGCAATCTCTACTGACAGACAGCGGGGACTGGGGTTGTGAAGGAGTACAGCTTAGTGTGCTTGGTGAAGGTCTTGGTTTCTATCCCTGGAATCATCGAATGAAGTAGACAATTCCATTTCTGATAGCATCATAAATTATGAAATATTTAGGAATAAATTTTACAAAAGAAGTACAAATTGTATATTTAAAACACAGTATATCTTTGAAAAAAAGTTAAAGGCCTAAATAACGGGAAAGATTCTGTTTATGAACAACTGGAAGACTTAGTCTCATTAAGATGGTGACATTTTCTAGGCTGATCTACAGATTGTTGTTATCCAAAGCACAATTTTCTCACTAAAACTGACAAGCTGATGCTAAAATTCACATAGAAACAGCAGGGGACCAATGCAACCCTGAAAAGGAGAGGACTGGGAGGACTCCCAGTGCTGGTTCCAAGCCTAACCACAAATCTACAGCAAAGACAGTAGAAATTGGTCCAAAGATGGCCTACGGACCAGAGGTCACAGAATCCTAAAACAATGCCCTGCATAATGAGCAACTGACCTTCAAGAACACCAGAGAAACCATCTTTTCAACAAATGAAGACCAAACAACTGGAAAATTGTAAGAATGTGGTGCACTCACATCATATATAGAAAAGATAACTCAAAATGGGATGACAGATCTTAATGTAAAATCCACAGAGGAATCTTTGCCACCATGAAATGAATAACAAGGGCAGAAGCATCACAACGATTATAAGTAAACCTAAGGATTTGTGCTTCAAGGGACCAACAAGGTGAAAAGAACTTAGAAAATAGGAGAAAATACTTGTAAATCATACATAATATAAATCTGCATTAAGAACTTTTAAAATGGGCTGGAGATATGGCTCAGCAGTTAAGAGCACTGGTTGCTCTTCCAGAGGACCAGGGTTCAATTCCCAGCACCCACATGGTATTTCAAAGCTGTCTGTAACTTCAGTTCCAGAGGATCTGACACCCTCACACAGACTTACATGCAGGCAAAACACCAATGCACATGAAATAAAAATTTAAAAATTAAAAAACAAAGAACTCTTAAAACTCAACAACACAGAGCAGGCATAGTGGGCCTCACCTTTAATCCCAGCCTGGTGGTGCATGCCTTTGATCCCAGCTCTTGAGAAGCAGAGGCAGGCAGATCTCTGTGAGTTCAAAGTCAGCCTGGTCTACAGAGTGAGTTTCAGGACAGCCAGGGCTACATAGAGAAAGCCTGTCTTAAAAAAGAAAAAAAAAAGCCGGGCGGTGGTGGCGCACGCTTTTAATCCCAGCACTTGGGAGGCAGAGGCAGGCGGATCTTTGCAAGTTCGAGGCCAGCCTGGTCTACAAAGCGAGTCCAGGACAGCCAGAGCTGTTAAACAGAGAAACCCTGTCTCGAAAAACCAAAAAAAAAAAAAAGGCTCTACTGTCTCTTTGGCCTCGGCAGCAGAAGCAAGATGACGAAAGGAACGTCATCCTTTGGAAAGCGTCGCAATAAGATGTACACGCGACGTTGTGCCGCTGCTGTGGCTCTGAGGCCTACCACCTTCAGAAGTCGACCTGTGGCAAATGTGGCTACCCTGCCAAATGCAAGACAAAGTATAATTGGAGCGCCAAGGCTAAGAGACGAACCACTACCAGGACTGGGCGGATGAGACACCTAAAAAATGTCTATCGCAGATTCAGACATGGATTCCATGAAGGAACAACACCTAAACCCAAGAGGGCAGCTGTTGCAGCATAGAGTTCATCTTGAGGATTTCAATCAGTCATAAAATAAATGTTCTGGTTTCAAAAACTAAAAAAAAAGAAAATATTTAAAAACAAAAAAGAAAATATTTTTAAAAAGCCAGGCATGGTAGAGGACATCTTTAGGAGGCAAAACAAGTGAATCTGTTTGTTCTAGGCCAGCCTAGTCTACAAGTTTCAGGCCAGCCAGTGAGACTCTGCCTCAAAAAGAAAAACAAAAATCAAAGCTGGAATTTAAAAACAGACAAAAGACTACATAAATAGACATTTCTCCAAATCAAACAGTCAATAAAGGCCATGAAAAGATATTCAACTTCATCAGTCATTAGGGAAATGCAAACCAAAACCACAATGAGCTGTCTTCACCCACACTGCCTGCCTACCGATTAAAAAGGACAAGTGTCAGCACGGATGTGGAGAAGAGCAAGTGCTGGTGAAGTGGAGAGTGGTGTGACTGCACAGCCTGGTGGCCCCTCGAAGTTACAGCCATGGTACAAAACCAGCAATCCCATTCCTAGGTATTCAATAGAAGTGAACCACAGCCACATAAACACCAGTACACAAATGGAAATGGCAGCATTACTCAATCCTTAAGTGAAAACTGAACTGCTACTAAATGATGCAGAGATAAACCAAAGTGGCCCAGTGCTGAGGATGTGACTTAGCAGTGCAGCACATCCTTGGCATTTATGAAGCCCAGGGTTCAATTGCTAGCAGTACAGACCAAAAGTTTTTAAAAAACACATTTATATAAATAAAAGATGGCAAATTAGCACAATGGGATGCTGATTTTTCACCCATTAAAAGGAATGAAGTGCTGACATGGGTAAATAATACAACATGGGTAAAGCTTGAAATGCACTTAAGGGGATGGAGAGATGGCTCAGTGGTTAAGAGCACTGGCTGGTCTTCCAAAGGACCCAGGTTCAAATCCCAACACCCACATGGCAGTTCACAACTAATTGCCAGGCGTGGTGATGAATGCCTTTAATCCCAGCAATAGGTAGGCAGAGGTGGGCGAATGTCTAGTTCAAGACTAGCCTGGTCTATAAAGTGAGTCCAGTACAGCCAAGGATACACAGAGAAACCCTGTCTTGAAAAAAAAAAAAGAAAAGAAAATGCACTAAGTATAATAGAGACAAACACTTACGAATTCTAGTGTAAGATTCCATACTAATGAAATGCTGAGAACAGGAAAATCCACTATGGGAGAGGAGACAGGAGGCAGGCTAAATGAGGAGTGACTGCTAAACAGTTAGGCTGTGGGGCGGGGAGTATGTGTCAACATGTTCTGGAACCACAGAGGTGACCAATGTATAAGCCACATTCAACACACAGGAAGTTTGATCTTAATAACTGAGACGCCACTAAAAGGCTAAGTAAGAGTGTGCCCATATTCTCAGCACTCAGCAGGGAGAGTGGGTTCAAGGCCAGTAGGGACTAGATGATAGGGGGAGGACCTTCAGAGGAATTTGAGGATAGATCAAAAGCAAGAGAGCACTAAACAGTCTTCCAACTGTGGCTTGAAGTCCTACCCTATAGAAATGTACAAATGCAGGGAATGCTCATGTATGTCCTTTCCACTTTTATACTGTTGTAACAATGTCTCATGTAGCCCAGATGGCCTTGAGCTTACTATACAGCTAAAGATGACCTTGAATTTGGTCCTGCCTCTACCTCAGAAGAGCTGAGATTACGGATGCACCTCACTAGAGATGGGACCCAAAAGGGCCACATAAGGAAGCAACCTACCATATGCCTACTATGTCTCATGTACATGCCTCACACCTGCTTGAGAATCCATTTCTCTCACACCCTTTGCAACAGTTAACAACAGGTAAAGTGATGCTAGAATGCTCTTAAGATCAGTATATATTTAGACTGCACCATTTCCTCCCGCTAGTTCACATAATGTGTTTCTCGGCGGACAGGAGACACAGGAGAAAAAAGGGGCTGAAGTCAACAAAACAGATGCCATCACTATAAAAAAAAAATCCAGTATCACTGCAGCCAACTGCCCAATAAACGCTATCAGACCAAAATTCACTATGAAGAACAGCAAAACAAGTGGCTGGCTCAGTCCTGCTTGTTATAAAAAACCCAATCAATTGCTGTTTGCAGAAAATATCTTTTAAGGTTCAAAGTATAAAATTCTTCAGCTAGGCTTCAATCTGTTTTGAACATTCCATTTAAAACAGGAAGCTGAGTCATTGTCATATAGCACTACTGTCTTACTGCCGAAAATTCAAATGTTTCTCTCTGGTTACCAGAAAGAAAATGCTGGGATTTCTGCAGTCTGGCCAACTCAACACAGGGTACGCAAACGGTGTTTAAAGTAAGACTTCTTAAATAGGACTTTTAAGTATATTTATGTTCATGGACCTCCTTTTAAGACTAAGAGAAAGCCTTCCTCGACGTTTTACTTTCTCTTCAATCTCAGTTTAACTCTTGACAAGCACTCTAATGCACACGAAATCTTTTTTTTTTTTTTTTTTTTTGGTTTTTCGAGACAGGGTTTCTATGTGTAACAGCTCTGGCTGTCCTAGACTCACTTTGTAGACCAGGCTGGCCTCGAACTCACAGAGATCCGCCTGCCTCTGCCTCCCAAGTGCTGGGATTAAAGGCGTGCGCCACCACCGCCCGGCTTGCACACGAAATCTTTAAAAGTGTGATAAATACTAAAAACCATATCCTGTTAGGTTCTGGGTTTTTTTGTTTTTTGCTTTTTGTTCAAACACATAGTCAATTTTTCAAAGTACTTCTCTTCACGTGCGGCCACCCATGAGTGTGTAAGGGGGATATAAACACCAGCCACGGTGGTGCAGATCCATAACCTCTGAGCTGGGAGGTATAAGGCAGGAGAATCCCGAATTTCAGTGATGGGATACATTAGCCACAAAGGTTTAACTTCAATCTGGTCATTCATAGGTGATTAGACAAATCCAAATTGAATTATACAAAACAACTAATCAAAAAATCGCAGACAAGGGGCAGCAAAGAAGCTTCGGAGACAAGATATCTATTGCAACCCTGGACCAAGGAATGATGGAAAGAAAACCCACCAAGACAAATGAAAGTAAGTGAATACAGACCAAACCTTCTGTAAAGTTAAAGGTCCCATGTTTGGTCATGTGACTTTATTGTATGAGTCACACTGCTGTACTGGGGGCCGAGTGTAAATGACAAAATACACCTGACAAAACAGTCATGAAAAGCAGTGCTATACTTTGCTTAAGGTTAGAAATGGCTCTTTGTTAAGATTAACTTTATTTTTAATTATGTTTGTAAATGCATGTGTGAGTACAAGTAGCCATGGAGTCTACAAGAGGCTATCAGATCCCCAGAGCTGGAGTTTTACAAGTAACCACAAGGAGCCAGTCAATGTGGGTGCTAAGGTCTGAACTTGTATGGAACTTGGGTCTTCTGAAGAATGATAAGTCTTACTTGTCTAGACATCTCTCCAGCCCTCAAATGATTTTTTTTTTAATGAAAAATAGGTGGACTTTTTAAAATATGAAATAAGTTTAGTCCAGACTGAATGGGATACCTGTAACACACACCATTTTAGTATTTCCAATCATGGGCAATATTTCTGGGGTTGCCATAAATGAAACTATAAGACTTTGTCTTTCAAATACTTTTAGATATAATTGATATGCCAAAATTCAAGGCATTATACACTTTTTTTAATGATGTTTATTATTATGTTCAAATTTTCCAGAGTACTGTCAGTTTTAAGTTAAGCTCGGTCTGTATTCATTTATTCTAGCAGCTAATTTACCATATAATCTCCAAATAAAGCCTAGCCTGCAAGCCACATCAGAGGAAGCAACAGAAAAGCCTAACAAAGTTAGGACAATTTTTTTCCCCTAAACAATGGAAGACCAATGGCAAGAACAGGTAACCTTATCTAGAGATGTACACCCTGGCTCATTCCTGTTGTCTTGGGTTTCCTCTGACATAGCCTCTGCTCCAAACATTACGGTTCAAATGTAAGTGTCCCATATTAGATGTTATATGATTTACAGCACCTTTAATATTTGTTATACAATGGCATTTAATGGGTGGTTTGAGAGCTGGGGATCGGTATCACAAATTATGTTAACTTCTTCATACACGATATACCAAAATTATAGGAATCACTAGAATGAACATGAAATATATTGACATAATTGTTTTTTTGAAAATCAGAAACATAATTTATATTTTATCTAATGGGCAGTAAACACAATAGAATTGGAGTGAGAAGGCCTTTTGGAATCCCAGCTCTATCATTTGAAGACTGTCTCTCAATCAGAATTTTCTCACTTGAAATAACAGTAAGAGGGAAGCAGAGGCAGGCAGAGCTCTGTGAGTTCAAGGCCAGCCTGGTCTACAAAAGATGGCTACACAGAGAAACCCTGTCTCGAAAAACACACACAAAAAACAAACAAACAAACAAAAAAAACAGCTGATACCTACCTTAAGGTCCAACTCTGAATATTTAATAACTCTGTAACTTTACCCTTCAAAAATACTTTCAAAAATTATAACAGTTGGGGGTTGGAGAGTAGTTAAGAGGACTGCTCTTCCAGGACCCCAGTTCGATTCCCAGAACCCATGTGGCAGCTCACAACCATCTGTAACACCAGCTCTGGGGTACCTGATACCCTCTTCTGGCTTCCATAAGTACAAGAGACCAATGTGTGCACAGACATCCATGTGGGCAAAACACCCATACACATTAAAAAAATGTTTTTAACTGTTTTTCATCAACTGAGTTGCACTAGTTAATGGAAGGTTTCTGTTTCCCCTCTAAATTGATCATTTTAACTTACCATTGTTTCTCCTCACATAAACTTCTATTTCACTCGGAGGCTGGGTCAATCTCTCATTTATCCTAAATGGAGAACCCTAGCTATTTAAACTCTTCTTACAACTAATCTGCTTTGAAATCCCACGCTCCACTTCCTTAGTATCTCATACTCTCACCTTTCTCTACCACCACCTTCATGCAACTCTTCACTAACTTTCATCTAGAAATCTACTGCCCGTAATTATACCTGTTCACAATCTCCAGCTTTGAAGAGTCCCTATCACATTGGTATCCTCCTGTTCACGATTCCCAGCTTTGAAGAGTCCCTCTCACATTGGTGTCCTACCAGAAGGCAGGTAGTCCTTCTTAGACCATCTAAAGATCATATGTAAGTTCTCAGACTGACATTCAAAGACCTCAACATCCCATGCCTTAAGACAGTCTGACTGCCAGTTGTGGTGGCACATGCCTTTAATCCCAGCACTTGAGAGGCAGAGGCAGGCAGATCTTTGTGAGTTCAAGGCCAGCCTGGTCTATAGACTGAGTTCCAGGATAGCCAGGACTGTTACACAGAGAAACTGTCTTGAAACACCTAAAAAAAAAAAAAAAAAAAGGAAAGACAGTTTGCTTAAACTGCTTGCCGATTTCTGCTAGACAAATTTCTGTGTGCTTACTAGATTTTGAGTCTTCTACTGTTCTTCTAATACCCTCTCTGTAGGATAAAATGGATTTGGTTCCTTAGTTCCATTCCAAAGGCAGTCACCCTCATCTAGACATTACAGCTCCATCTTAAATGTACATGGTCCTGACAGAGTGAGACAATTCTAAAGGCCAACAATGAATTTTAAAAGCTAGCTTACCTAAGGTTATAAGTTAAATTTATCCCTTGTACCATTTTGCTTAACTGGACACCTGGAACTGTCCTGGTAGGGATTTGACACTTATGGCAGGAAAGAAGAATGGCAACACAACTCTGGAGCACAAAGAACAGAGCTTCCAGGCTAAAGACACACATACTGGGGTTTGCTGGGTTTCCATGACATAAAAAAGATGCTTTCATGCATTTATCATTTATATATTTAGGACTTCTCATGTTCAAAACCTGAACCAACATCTCCAACATCCCCCATCCCCACCTTCCATCCTCATGAACCTGTGTCAGAAAACATTCTCATCATTACAAACAGCCAGTAGGGAGTACTCCTGGGTGATGCTGGGCATCCTACACTACAAAGGATAATCTTCAATAATTAATTAGCTGGTCCAAAATGTAAACAGTGTCCACGGTGAGAAACTCCAAGATAAACATACTACATGCAATTCTGAGTTTTTAGAAGAAATTTTCATTTTTCAAAGTGAAGCACCTTTCCTTCAGTAAGAGAGTTTAAACAGGATGAAGGCTGATGGCTCCTACAATTACTATTGGTAGGACCTGCCGTTACTTAAGCTCTTTATACCTCAAACCTCTTGTATGTAAAGCAGAACTAAGAACACTAATTCACCCAGACTCTCCAGGGTAAGGAGGCAAGCAAAGTCTTTAGATGGGTACACCAGGCAAATGATGAACAGTTGTTAAGTTGGCCATCATTCTTCCCTCACTGGTTCCTAGAAAATACTCGTTTACTAGGGTGAATACAACCAACCATGACTTACTGATCAGGGTACTAATGGGTAAAGAGTGATGCTTTCTTACTTCATAAAAATGAAGCATGTACATCCACCTAATCTAATCACCTCCTCCCTCTACTCAAAGCACCTTAAACAAAAAGAATTGGTCCCATCTCACTGCACACTCTGCCTTAAAATGTCAGTATTTTTCTTCTTCATAAGTTATGACCAACTGAAGGGCTTCAAGCACAAGAATGGAATGCCATCTCCTTTTGACCCCTATATCAACTACCTTGTATTGCTGGTATTTATGTACATATTATAGTTTCCCTACCAGATTGTACAAGCCCTCTACAAACATTTGATTCCTTTTATGTAACCCAAGGGGCCTAACAGAACTTCATAACTGGATGGCCCATGCCTCTCGTTTCATAGATTAGACACAGAGAGGCTAAGTGACCTGCCAAGAGTCAAGGTCATTTTAAGTGGCAGAGCTGGATTTCAAACTCTGATGCAAGGCCATGAGAAGAGATTCCAAGTTCTACCCAATCATAATGAAGTGAAAATTATGCTTGTGTTACAATGTTTCCCTAAAATCTAGGTACCCTCACAGAAACAAGACCTATGCAGCTGCCTGACAAAACAAAAATGAAAAGAGAAAAAGATCCAAAACCTAACTAGTTACTAAAATTATACCTTAATAATTCAATCTATTTTCTTTGGCTCTGTGTCTTACTATTTCTTTCCCAGTTTTTGACAACATAACTTGTTTAAACATCCAGCTGACAGTTACTTAGCCACTGATAACAGCTTTAATGTCCCTTTAAATGATTCGATAATCATTCAGAGTTCCAGAAAACCTCTTATTGGGTAAGCCAATACTGTTCCTTTGCCAAAAGAACAGATTCTTTAACAGTCACCCCAACAGATTAACATTCAAATAGCAAGAAATTTGGAACAATCCTACATGGTGAAAAATACTTGTGCAATTACAAGTTTGTTAATAACCTCAACATAAGCCTAGAACTTTCAATAAACGTAAACCATGGACCTAAAACAAATGAAGCTGTTTGGATTGTATTAATCTCAAAGTTTCTGAGTGTCCAAATATGATTTTGCAAAAGAAAAAAAGCAAATAGGAAAGGAAAAGCCTGTTTTAAAAGTGGATCTGAAAAACGGTTAAGTATAGTGCAATTCCCTGATGTTGAACCAATTACAGCTCAATGAAAATAAACGTTTTCCAGAAATGCATCACTTGGGGGTGGAGGACAAAAAAAAAAACAACAACCCTCCTCTTTTGTGGTAGTATTTGATGTTTAAGTTACAAGTGCAAAAAAAAGCACTCGGGCCCAACAGAAGTGATAATCACTTACTGGGAACAATTTTTAATTACTTTCTCAGATGATAAAAAGAGCACACACTGAACACTAACATGTAGTTTCAGAGAAAACAAAACGCAGTTTATGCTTGATGAAGTTCAAGGACAAAACTGTTTCCAATGCAACAGAATTCGCCTGACTACAATGTGCAGGGACAGAGAGGAAAAAATGCGAACACATAGTATCTTTTTATAAAGGCAACAATTTAGCTACAAAGTAATAACGGGGAAGCCAAAACAGTTTGACAGCCCGCCATAAGGGCCGCCTCAATCATGAGTCACACAATGCCTGCAACCATTTACAATAGTAATTAATACACAAGTCCCCTAATTAAATTCTAAAAGGGTGAGAATGCTTTAACTAAGTTTACAAGAACTGCCTTTTGCTTTTCTTTTTAAGAACGAACACACTCGTAATTACGAGTCTCCCTGCAATCACCCCCCCCCCAATACAATATTCCCTGAGGCTGTTTCTCCCGAATGTCTGTTCCCTGAGTGCGAAGGCAAATGACATGGGGTGGGGGGTTGAGTTGGGGGGGGGGGTCCGTAAACCCAGGAAGAGCGAGGCAAAGAGGAAAAACACGATTAGAAAGGGGCGGGAGACTGAAGGCTCGCGCATCTTACCTGCTAAGATTTCTCTCTACGTCTTTGGTAGCTTTAGCTTCCAATTCTCTGAAATAGGAGACAAAAACAAAACAAAAACAAAAAACAAAAAAAAAAAACGGGGGGAGGGGATGCTCGTGAAAACGGAGCTGCTGCGGCAGAGCGCCCGCGCGGTGGGGGAGGGGCGGGGCTGCGGGCTGCAGCGCTGCGGGCCGCCGAGCCCAGGGCGGCCGAGTCCAGAACCGCAGCCCGCGCGGGACCGAAGCCTCCTGGGCCGCCCGTGACTCCCGCCCAGCCAGAGCCCCCGGGGACTGCCCCGCGCCGCCGCCCCGCCGCCCGTGGGGTCCTGCGGCAGCACCGGAGACTGGCTCCCGGCCCCTGGGCGAGACTTCCCCCCAGGTCCGCTCACCTCATGTGTGTAAAGTGCACGAGCGCGTGGGGCGCGGGGAACGAGGCTCGCGAGCCTCAAGCCCTCCGCAGCGCCGCGGGGACAGGCCCGAGCCGCTGCACCAGCGCCATTTTCTACACCGACCCGCTGCCGCCGCCGCCGCCACCGCCACCGCCGCCGCCGCCGCAGGCCCCAGACCGGAAGTGAATGCCCCACTCGCAACCCCTTCCGGGGCGCGGTGGGCCGGGGTTGGGGGGGCCCAAGATGGAGCTCTAGCAACTAGGCCTGCTGGACGGGCTAAGCGCTTGGCAACCCCCTGACGCAGCCGGGACCTCGCCGGAGCTTTCGGGGAACTCCGAGGCTCCCCACGAGCGGCTCTGGAGCCTGGCAAACGCGGAGCGCTGCCTTTCTCGCCGAGGCCGGCTCCGATTTGACTCCGGCCCTCCCCTCCTCCTCCTTTACTGCGACACAAGTTTCCTTCCCCTCTGCCTGGCCCCTCCCTCGCAGAAACACGCCTTTAAAAAAAAAAAAAAAATCCCCCAAACCGCAAATTCCACCCCCGCTGCTGCCCGAGGAGCCCGCGCCGTTTTAAAATTCACCCACATCTAATTACTTTTGACCTTGAGCCAGATTTTTTAGCCCCTCTGCTTACGCCCCTTCTCAAGTGAGGAATGCGTACCTGAGGTTTCAATACGATTTTGTGCCTCAAATTTTTTTACACACCCTTGACTCAGCAATTCCACTTGCACGAATTTCTCTGCTCAAGAAATAATCATTTTGGATATCACTTTTAAGTACTTCACAATCAGGACGTTAACTCAAGGCTCTTGAAGAGGTTGAAAAACTATAACCAGCGGCGAAGTTCAATGTTATGAGGGGGCATTAAAAGCAGCTACTTGCAGTGCGTGAAAAGATGGAGTGGGAAATACCGGCCTGGAGACTTGGTTATGAAAAAAGGATGAAAAAGCAGATTCCAGACCAGTTCTCAGAAAACCATGCGAACATCCAAAGATGCTTATATTTGTGGGCACTGTAAGATAAATGCCAGTAGATAAAGTATGTAAATCTACATGTAAATACAATGATACAACAAGATAATACACGAAGGTACAATTATTACAGTATTTTTTAAAATTACGATGTAGACATATACCTGCATGTAAATGCAATAAGATACATACCTACTGGTAGATTCAGCAATATAATGCATTAAGACACAATTATTATAATGCATATAAGTACATGTGTATTCTTGTATGGTCAGTGCATATAGTGCTTCTTGTAATCTCCAAATTTCTCCTCTACTTCAAATTTATTCCCTATCAGACCTCGTGGCGCACACCTTTAATCCCAGCACTTGGGAGGCAGAGGCAGGTGGATCTCTGCGAGTTCAAGGTCAGCCTGGTCTACAGAGTGAGTCCAGGACAGAGAAACCCTGTCTCAAAAAACCAAAAAAAAAAAAAAAAATCTACTTCCTTTTACTTTCTCAGGAAACTTGCTCTTTGGATTACTTCCTTTTGCTGTTTTCTATCCTAAGTCCTTCAAATGGTTTAAACCTGCTCCAGTCTCTCCCCACTAAACAAGCTCTGATTGTCTGGTTCTGCTCTGGGAGAAATGTGTATTGTATTTAAGTAAGCTAATGAATGAATGAATGCCCAGGAAGGAGCTAAAATGTGAAACAAAATGTTAACTACTATTATGCATTTTCTTGTTTTAGTGTTTTTAATTTTATGAGCCTATAAACATTTTTTTTGAAAAAAGATTTGCAAAATGTAAAATGAAAAGTACCAAATAAATGCCAGTAATTTTTACATTTTAATTTT
Source organism: Lophiomys imhausi (assembly GCA_907164525.1). Taxonomy (NCBI): domain Eukaryota; kingdom Metazoa; phylum Chordata; class Mammalia; order Rodentia; family Muridae; genus Lophiomys; species Lophiomys imhausi. The sequence goes on along the minus strand of CAJQZJ010033049.1, from coordinate 2,560,096 downwards.
TTTTTTTTTTTGAGATGGTGTCTTACTCTGTAGCCTTGGCTAGCTTGGGACTCTCTATACAAGCTGGAGTCATCTGGGAACAGGAACCCCCAGGAGAGAAAATGCCTCCATCAAATTGCCTGCAGGCAAGTCTATAGGTACTTTCTTGATTAATAATTGATGTGGAAAGGGGATAGTACCACCACTGGGTAGGCTGTCCAAGGTTGTATAAGAAAGCAGGCTACAAACCATGGGGAGCAAGCCAGTAAGCAGCACTCCTCTATGTCTCTGCTTTAGTTCCTGCCTCCAGGTTCCTGCTCCGACTTCCCTATATGACAAACTATAAACTATAAACTGAAATAAACCCTCTCCTCCCCAAGTTGCTTGTCAATATGGTGTTCATCACAGTAATAAAAGGCAAACTAAGACAGGACCTTTCCTCTATTTATTGCTATTGTTTCTGCTCAGTTCCTGTGTTTGCTTCAAGACCCATTTTCTCCAACCTCTTGTCTTTGCCTTACTGAGAAGGTTAAATGACCATACTAGTAATTCACAGATTATGTATTTGGAAGGTAAGGATTAATTTTTACTCTTTATCAAAAATCACAGAGAACTCCCCAGTAATAAATAGAATTTGGGCCGGGCGTAGTGGCACGAGCCTTTAATCCCAGCACTCAGGAGGCAGAGGCAGGTGGATCTCTGTGAGTTCAAGGCCAATCTGGTCTACAGAGTGAGTCCAGGACAGCCAAGGCTACACAGAGATACCCTGTCTCAAAAAACAAAAATAAATAAATAGAACTTAGACACATGGACATGGACACACTTTCCTGGAAAGAGTAGGGTTTTTTTTTTTTTATATTTTTAGGTTTTCCAAGACAGGGTTTCTCTGTGTTATAGCCATGGCTGTCCTGACACTCACTCTGTAGACCAGGCTGGCCTCCATTTCACAGCCATCTTCCTGCCTCTGCCTCGCGAGTGCTGGAATTAAAGGCATGCACTACCACACCTAACCCGGAAAGAGTGTATTTACTTCATTTACTTACAATCTCTTCAGTACTTAATGTGTGCTATCCCTAACTGTTCTAAGTACTTTACAAATACTAATTAGTCATTAATTGTTGTCTTTGCACAGTCCACTGAGGTAGGAGAATTGCACCCCCTGAGCCAACAAGCATGATTACTTTTCTCAAAATCCTGTAGGTAAAAAGAGATTAAGATTATATACAGCCCAGCGTGGTGTCACATGCCTTAATTCCCAGCACTTGGGGGGGCAGAGGCAGGCATATCTCTGTGAGTTCGAGGTCAGCCTGGTCTACAGAGTGACTTCCAGGATAGGTAGGACTACACAGAGAAACCCTGTCTCAAAAAACCAAAAAAAAAAAAAAAAGATTATGTACAAAGCTCCCTCCTAACAACTATATGCAGATGTCACTACATTTACCTTATATTCTTTTTTTTTGATGATAAATACTCTACAAATACCACCCCTTGCCATCCGAAAATGGTGATCATAGATACTTTAATCTACTATATATAGTCAATCTACCAAATATAACCATTTCACATATAGAGGGGGGAGGGAGGCACACAGAGAAAGAGATACTGTAAAGGAGAAACAAAGTAACTGAAAGAAAATCAAATGTCACTCAGTTTGCTGGGTGTGGTGGCACATGCCTTTAATGCCAGCACTGGAGAGGCAGAAGTAGGGAGATTTCTGAGTTCAAAGCCAGCCTAGTCTACAAAGAGAGTTCCAGGACAGCCAGAGCTGTTACACAGAGAAACCCTGTCTGGAAAAAAAAAAAAGTCACTCAGTGTGTACATGCTCATAAGATTCCACATAGGAGCTATGTCCCACACAGAGACTGGCATAGCAGGGTCTAGTCAATTACACCTCAAAAACTGTGTAATTACACTGTACACATCATTGCTCTAGAATAAAGAACAATTCTAAGCCAAGTTCTGAGCAACAGAAAATAGATTCACTCATACAGTTTGGGGTTTTTTTTGTTTTGTTTTGTTTTTGGTTTTTCGAGACAGGGTTTCTCTGTGTAACAGCCTGGCTGTCCTGGACTCACTTTGTAGACCAGGCTGGCCTCGAACTCACAGAGATCCGCCTGCCTCTGCCTCCCAAGTGCTGGGATTAAAGGCATGCGCCACCACATCTGGCTTTCTTGTAAACTTTAAATCACCTGTGAAGTACTTACAATACCCAATAAATGTAAATGTCCACAAAGAGTTACTAAACTGTATTACCAGGGAAATAATGACCAAAAATGACCAAAAGGCTGTGGTCATCCAGCACAGGTATAATGTTGTAAAACATATTTTCTGTGTGAAACTGATTGAAGCTGAAGATGTGGACCCCAGCTATCCATTTAATTAATGAACATTTCTGATACCATAAAAGAACCAAGGAGTACACCTGAGGAAGTTTGATACTCCAGTGATGAAATCAAGATGGAAGGGAAAACAGGGTATGTATGTTTTAATGGAGCCAAGTGGTGGGTCAGTAGTAACAGGACCAGTCCCTAAGTTGTTCCAGCTACAGACCTAAGAATTAGTTTTAATTTTCTTCCCATCTTTCAGTGTAACTCAGTACGTTTTATTTTGGAAATATCTTCTTAGCTTTTTCTTCATCTTTTTTCTTGATGACACTCCCCAACACACCCTGAAAACTCCAGAGTTTCTTCCTCCCAACCCCTTGTTTTCTTCTTTTTCCTTATGGTGCTATACTTTACACAAAACATGATGCAACCATTTAAAGTGAAAAACCTCATGCATTATGACAAATATATGCATGTAACCACAACCACAATCAATAGAAAAGAGTTCTATCACTCAAGAAAATTCCCTTGTGCCTCTTCTCGGTCCCTTTCTATAGACCTCTCCCACACACTGGACACCAAAAAACTACTTTTATGATTCTATATCACCATAAATCAGTACACTTATTCTAGAAGCTCATATAAATGGAATCACACAGTATATACCCTTTTCCTTCTGGCTTCTCTAGCTGAACAAATCTAAGATTCACTTATATTGCTACATGTACCAAATTTGTTTTTTCTGTTGCTAATATTCCATCGACTAGATATACCACAATTTGTTTGCCTATCCTCCCATTGATCAATTATTGCTTTTTAGTTGGGGAAGGGCTATTATTTATTATTATTATTATTATTATTATTATTATTATTATTATTATTCAGTGGACAATTGTAGGGGAATTTCCTCTGAATTTGAAACATCCCCTCCTGGAGAGGGGAAGGAAGCTCCTCACTTCCAAGCTTGGGAAAAGCTGAAGCATATAATATTCCCAAGGTTCTCGCAGCAACAGACAATTCCTGGGGAGAAGTTGTTCTGTGAGCTTGTGGGTGTGACGTTCCTGAGTGGTTGTCCAGGCTGGGGTGAGCTTTCCAGCGATGTGGCTGCTTTTGAGTTACCCCTGCTCCTGGGTAACTCCTCACCCACATTCCCCTAAGTAGCCCCATAAACTCCTTGGTTCATTAGGCTGGGCTTAGGTGGCACTATGTCTTTGGTCTGTGGTAGATGATCCATCTGGGATGAATAGATTTGTCTGCATCTCCCCAGGAAGACTTAACACAACAATGGGCATGTTTTTGTTTCTCTTAGATAAATACCTGGTGCTATAGTTTGGCCTCTAAAGGTCACATGGTAAAGGCTTTTCTCCAGAATGGCACTAGTGGGAGGTGGTGAAGCCTTTAGGTGCTAGGCCCTAGTGAGAGCGCCTCAAGTTTTTGAGGGTGTGTCCTTGACAAGGAATGGGAACCCCTGTTCCTTTTTTCTTGGCTTTCTCAGCTACAAGGCGTTTCTGCTTTGCCTTGCACTTTTACAGTAGTGTACTCTGAACCCTAAGCTCATAAGCAGTGGGATCAACCGGTCATATGCCGAACCCTCCAAAATGGTCAGCTGTAAAAAAAGCAAAACAAACAAAAAAAACCTTCTCTCATTCTAAGTAGATTACCCCGGGTTATTTGTTACCGTAAAAAACCTTCTCTCATTCTAAGTAGATTATCTCGGGTTATTTGTTACCGTAAAAATCTTTCTCTCATTCTAACTAGATTACCTCGGGTTATTTGTTACCGTAAGAAGAAAGCTGAGTAGCACACACCTCTCGAGTGGAATTGCTGCATCCCAGAACACACATGCATATTTAACTGCATGAGAGACAACGATAATCTGTGTCCACTTGCACTCCCAAGTGGGTGAAGGGTCATGCTCCCTCTCTCTCTCCCTCCCTCTGTACAAGAGTGTGCATGCTCACTCTGTTTGCAATGTGTTGGGGCAATTCCCACACAGCAACCTGGGCACTTATACTTCTAATAAAAACACCATCATCATCTTACTGCCCACTTTAAAATAGGGCTCTTGACTCCAAGTCTAGCATCTTTATCACCCACCCCTCCCTCCCAAGGTTAGCTGTAGTGGGGACCTTACTGATATCGCCTCCCTTGCTCACCTTGCTTCAGGCACCCAGGCTTTCATTTCCTAAAGGGCTCCTGTCTTCCTGATCAAGGACTCACCTTCTCTTTCTCTTCACTTCCTTTCACTGTCTTTGATGCTCCCAATCACATACTCTGAGCTATTCTGGACTTTCCATAGCGTCCATCACACTTGTAATGAAACTTCTGCGCCATCTGTTTGTTCTCTGAGTCTCCTGATTCTTGGGAAGGTTTGGGAGAGCAAGGCTCATGTCTGCCCTGTTCCTCCCATCTCCATGTGTAGCAGAATGGCTGGTATGTATTAGTTCTTCCTAATGCGTGATAATGAATGATCTTCCTATCCTCTGCTTATCCCCTCCATCTAAATACCCATATTGCTGCCAAAGTGGTTTTTCTGGCAAGTAAATCTGATGAGCTCCTGCTGCCGCTAAATGCTCTTGAATGGCTTGAAGGCTAAAAATGTTTGAATAGCTACATTCTATGGAATGCCATCTGAAACTCTCCACATAACATAAAAGCCCTCAAGAGACTACCCCGTTTCTCAGAATTCTTATTTTATGATCTAGGGACTCTGAACTACAGTCGGTTCATTGTCTCTTTCAGTGGCTCTGTGACTTGAACATGCTGTTCTGTCTGAATGGAAGACCCTTCCTCTCCATTGTGTCTACCTTACAAACTACTTCAAAGCTGATTTCAAAAGCTGCCTCCTTTGCAAACCTTCCCGAGAGTCTCCGATTCTCATCAGAATGCAGATACGAGTCACGTACAAATAGTAAATTGCTATCATTCTAGTTCCCAGTTACTGAAGTGAGAGCCCAGCCCTATGCAAAGAACTCCTTGGAGCATTCAGGGTTGGAATCTCATGTGTTTCCATGAGACGATCTATTTTATCCAGCTACTGCTGACATGTCAGGTCTCAGAGAATGAAGTGTTACCCATTATGTTTGCTGTATTGCCTGGAACTAGCTTAGTACTTGGGAGGCCCAAACACTGAACTGAAGGTAGTTGTAGAATAAAGAAGAAAAAATGTCACCTCCCCTTTTTGTGTGTGTCAAGGAGCATCATCCTTCTGCCAAGCACCTGTCTGTCACCATCAGGACTATTGGCAGAAACAGGATTCCTCTAGACTCTCCCCTTGGTCTCAAGTGCTGTTTTGCTTTATGTTACAAACGCCAACAGTGCCGGGTGTGGTACTTTGATTTCAGCACTCAGGAGGCAGAATCAGATGGATCTCTGAGAGTTCAAGACCAGCCAGTCTACAAAAAGAATTCCTGGACAGCCAGGGTTGTTAAACAGAGAAACCCTGTCTCGAAAAAAACAAAACCCAAAACAAAAAAAAAAAACCCAAATGCCAACAGCATTCTTTCAACAATGCTCTGGATTCCACCAGACTCATCAGGCATCTTCTGGATTCCACCAGACCCATCAGGCATCTTCATGGCTTTAGTGGTGAGTGCCTCCTCTTTTGACTAGATCCCTTGGACAGTTATAGCCAAAGTAATCAGTTATTGTTCTCTACTTATTCTGATAATGTCCCGTGTCTATTCATCCAGGCTACCCTCCTTTGCTCCCTGTCTACAGGGTTTAGCAGAGAAATGCTGCATTAAATATTTTACATTGATGATGCTTATACCTCCTGACCAACTTGAAGATAATTTGAACATTAAAATGCATTATGTTAGTAAGGGATTATAGCAACATAATGGGAAATTATACGTCTATAAATAGAATTCAGCAGTTGTACTGACTAGAATTTCCCAGCTTTATAAATATATTCATAAAATCTATTCACTCATTCAAAGTTTGAAGATTCCAACCAAGATGGATGAACTAAAATATTTTCCCTCCCTTCCAAACCAAGTGAAAAAAAAAAAACAAACCAGACAGTATTATGAGATAATGGTTTTAAAAACAATAGACATCAAGCAATGGGGACAGTGATCTGTGAGTGATGGGAAACAAATGACACAAAGTCTACAACCACCTTAGAGTAGCAATGGAAGACCAGCCACACTGTGCCCAGTGGTGCAAAACGGGTCACACTCAGAATGGTCCCTGAGTTCAGAGTTTAGAGTCTGTGGAAGCCAATCGGACCAGTGCAAGCAGGTTAGAGCAGTGGTTCTCAACCTTCTTAACACTATGACCCTTTAATATAGTTCCTCATGTTGGTGGTGATCCCAACCATAAAATTATTGTTGTTGCTACCTCATAACTGTAATTTTGCTACTGTTACAAATCTTAATGTAGATATCTGTGTTTTCCAATGGTTTTAGGGGACTCCTGTGAAAAGGTCATTTGACCCTTCCCCAAAGGGTCATTAACCACAAGTTGAGAACTGCTGGGCTAGAGTATCAGTTAAGAGAGACCTAGACAGACACCTCACAGCCCCTGTTAAGGGTCATGCTAAGAACCAAGTAACACAGCCGGGTGTGGTGGCGCACACCTTTAATCCCACTACTTGGGAGGCAGAGGCAGGTGGATTTCTGTGAGTTCAAAGCCAGCCTGGTCTACAGAGTGAGTCCAGTACACCCAGGGGTCTGTTATATAGAGAAACTCTGTCTCAAAAAACCAAAACAAACAAACAACAACAACAAAAACCCAAGTAACACATGCATGTCATGAAACTACTCTAGATTGGGGAGTAAAAACCACTCAAGGGCAGAACAAAAAAGACATGGGTTTACAGAGAGCTTGGAATACTCAGGGAAGAATGTACTAATTGGTCTAGGGAAAATCATAATGGAGAGCCAGCAAAATGGCACAGCAGATAAAGGTGCTTGTCATTAAGCCTGGTGACCTGAGTTCAATATCCCAGTCCCATGTGGTGAAGGGAAAGAATGGACTCCCACAAATTGTTCTCTGACCTCCACACTACTGTCAGCTGTTCAGACTTCTATACGTTGTGTATTATGCCACATGGGGATCAGGGGAGCACACAGTCACTATACATAAGTAAATAAACACACAAGGGTAACAGGAAGCTTCAAACACATAATGGAGCACATCCCCAGTGCACTGTGGAGGAACTTCACATGCATGGTTTTGGGGAGACTGGAGGACCGAGGAATAGATGAAATATTTGAAGATGCAATGTAATTTCCCCCATAATTTGAGAAAAATGATGGCCATAGTTCCTGCCACCTTGACTGCCCTGCAGTGGCAAATAGTAACCTGCTTTTTACTTAATGAATGAGGACAAAGAGTGCTCTGGTGCTTTCCTGATTCCAGGATATAGCAACAAGATGGCACCTGGGAAAGCAGGGAGCAACCCTCGCTAGACATTCAGTCATCTTGATCGTGAACTTCCCAAGCTCCAGAACTATGAGAAATAAAATGTTTCCTTTTACAAAGTAAAAAAATAATGAAGCCAGGCATGGTGGCACACATCTTTAATCCCAGCACTCGGGAGGCAGAGGTAGGCATGGATCTCTGTGAGTTCAAGTACAGCCTGGTCTACAAAGTGAGCCCAGGACAGTCAAGGATACACAGAGAAATCCTGTCTCAAAAAACCTAAAAAGAAAAAAAAAGGGATGAATCAATCAACCAAACCTAATCAAGACACAGAAAACCTACACAGAAAGATGGTACACATCAGCAAATTGTTAGGCTGTTGACAGGCACAACATGGAGGAATTTCAGGGTTATCATGATGACAGGAAGGGGCCATGATGGGGATGGGGAGGACAACAAAGACTGGATGGTTCAATGTATAAAGTTTCAGAAATTATAAATTATTCTGTAGTAACAGAAAAGCTATCCGTGGTTGCCTGAAGATAGGAAGAGTGTGGTTTTGAAAAGATGAGAGTTAAGGATGACAAGGAAGGGGGACTGGGAGATGACAGAGAGGACTGCTATCTCAATTGTTGTCGTAGCTTCACAGCTGCAGACATGTGTCAAGGTTCATCAAACTGTGCAGTTTAAACATGTGAATCAATAAAGCTGTTTCAAGAAGACTCTGATGAGATACAGGGTGTTTACATAATTTTAAGATAACTCCCACACATTGCTTATAAACTAAAAGGGGAGAAAAAGATACCATCTCAATGAACTGATCAAAGCCAGCATCACTGGGGCCAGTGAACAGGAGTCTAGCATCCCTGGGAGGATGCAAAGACAAGAACATAGCATCACTCCAGTGTCTTTCGGCCCAAGATGTACAACCTGAGTCTGATCATGAAGAACTTACACAAATTAAACTTTCCAAGAGCAAGCTGAAAGCTTTTAGCTTGCCAAGACTTTAAATAGTAAGAGAAAATGAAGGAACTGTTGTTGGCTGAAGGAGACCAAAGCCAGACTTAGTGAAGCTGGCCTGAAATCCTAATGACTTGTGAGATTGCTACAAGGAAGATAGAACATTCAAGGCCAGCATGGGCAACTTAGGGATTTTTTTTTTTTTTTCGAGACAGGGTTTCTCTGTATAACAGCTCTGGCTGTCCTGGACTCACTTTGTAGACCAAGCTGGGCTCGAACTCACAGAGATCCGCCTGCCTCTGCCTCCCGAGTGCTGGGATTAAAGGCGTGCGCCACCACCGCCTGGCCAAGAATTTTTTTTTAAGAGGTTAGAGGTGTAGCTCAGTGGTAGAGCATTTGCCTGACATGAGGGAGGCCCTTGGTTTCTATCCCCAGTACAGGGAGGAGAGGGAGGAGAGGAGAAAGGAAACATGACATTAAAAAACAATGTTTGATTATAAACTGGGTCCTCTGTATGAACGTAATCAGAGGTGTGAGGATTAGACAGTTTCCATGCTAATTTATTGAATTCAGCAGTTGTACTGACTAGAACGTCCCAGCTTTCAGGAAATAAGACTTAACTTTATCCCAAAGTGGTGAGGCATGCATGTGGATATATTTCTAGATGGCCAGCAATTTCTTTTCCATTGATTCAGGAAGAAAGCTCTTTGAGGTACTTCAAACTTCTCTATTACTTTCTAATTATTCTAAAATCTCTTCTGCTTATACATTTGTTGATGTATATGAAACGTTGGTGGCAGAGACTCAAAGAAATAGAATAATTGGGTCAAACATAATGAACATTATCAATTCGTCAGGGGTGGGGAGGGCGAGGGCATTGTACCAGCTCAGATCCTCACTGGGTGCTAGATACACACGTGTCTGCTTCCCCACTGTGGGGAGCACTTTCTCAATCCATTCCCTTACTTTAATTGGCTTGGCTATCGGGCTGGAGAGATGGCTCAGTGCTAAGAGCACTGGCTACACTTCCAAAGGACCAGAGTTCAAATCCTAGCACCCATATGGCAGTTCACGGCTGTCTGTAATTGCCAGGTGTGGTGGCTCAAGCCTTTAATACCAGCACTTGGGAGGCAGAGGCAGGTGGATTTCTGTGAGTTCAAGGATACCCGGACAGCCAGGGATACAGAGAGAAACCTTGTCTTGAAAAAAAAATTAGCTTGGCTGTCAGTCTCTCCTTCCCCCTTTTCTTCCTTCCTTCTCTTCCGTGTGTGTGTGTGTGTGTGTGTGTGTGTGTGTGTGTGTGTGTGTGTG
>CAJQZJ010033049.1:2536727-2550142 GCA_907164525.1 Lophiomys imhausi | reverse complement strand
GTGTGTGTGTGTGTGTGTGTGTGTGTGTGTGTGTGTGTGTGTGTGTGTGTGTGTATCTGTCTGTCTGTCTGTGATATCAAGATGTCTTCCTCAGTTACTTCTCCACTTTACTTTTCGAGGCAGGGTCTCTCATTAAACCTGACACTTGCTGTTTGGCGCAATTGGCTGGGCAGTGCCCCTTGTAATCTGTCTCTATGCCCCAATGCTAGGCTTAAATTTTGCTCTACCACAGCTAGATTTTATACGGATGCTGGGAATCCAAATTCAGGTCCAAATTTATGTCGTCACAGCAAGCTCTTTACCTAACGAGCCATTTCCTCACCCCTTAGCTTATATTGTGTGTGTGTTTAGAAATAATCTAAGTTGGCTGGGAGGTGGTGGTGCACGCCTTTAATCCCAGCACTTGAGAGGCAGAGGCAGGCGGATCTCTGTGAGTTCAAGGCCAGCCTGGTCTACAAAGTGAGTCCAGTACATCCAGAGCTGTTATACAGAGAAACCCTGTCTCAAAAAACCAAAAAAAAAAAAAAAAAAAAAGAAAGAATCTAAGTTTCTGGGATGGAGAGATGGCTCAGCAGTTAAGAGCACTGGCTGCTCTTCCAAAGGACCTGGTTCAAATCCCTGCACCAACATGGCAGTTCACAGCCGTCTGTAACTCCAAGACTGGACACCCTCACACAGACAAACATTCAGGCAAAACATCAATGCACATAAAATAAAAATAAATAAATTTTATAAAAATCTAAATTTCTTTACGAACAGTTCCTATTCCTTGTTTATAATTATGAAAGATCTTTATTTACTAAAGCAGTCGTCTCTTTGTGTTATGGACTGTAAAGCTCCTTTTATTTTTTTTTTTAAGTAACCTTTAACAAATCAATTTTTTAGCCGGGCGGTGGTGGCGCACGCCTTTAATCCCAGCACTTGGGAGGCAGAGGCAGGCGGATCTTTGTGAGTTCGAGGCCAGCCTGGTCTACAAAGCGAGTCCAGGACAGCCAGAGATATTCAGAGAAACCCTGTCTCGAAAAACCAAAAAAAAAAAAACCAAATAAATTTTTTAAATGATTATTCTGGGGTTGAATGCTAGATGTTAGGCAAGTACCCTGCCACTAAGCTACATAGATTCAATATTTTTGTTTCCAGACAGGGTTTCTCTGTGTAGACCTGACTGTCCTGGACTCACTGTGTAGACCAGGCTGGCCTTGAACTCACAGAGATCCACCTGCCTCTGCCTCCCGAGTGCTGGGATTAAAGGTGTGCGCCACCACGCCCGGCCATTACAGACAGCTGTGAACTGCCATGTGGTGCTGGGATTTGAACCTGGATCCTTTGGAAGAACAGCCAGTGCTCTTAACCACTGAGCCACCTCTCCAGCCCCACATCCAATATTTTTAACCAGTGTGTTATCTGCCTTTTAACTTGGTCTAAGACACTTTAATACTCTGTAGCTATTTTAAATGTATGTGTTCATTTTTGCTTATTTTTTGTGTGTGAGTTTGGGGATCTTACTTCTAAAGTTTCCCCCCAATTTGAGATTGGAGGGGCGGCTATCCCTTCATATTTTCTTTTTGTTCTCAAGGCCATTACCTGCATTTCACCTTATCTTCTGTCAATCCTATTGTTTAGATCTTTAGGGTCTCCTCAAAAATTACTCCCCAGGTTGGGTCCACATAGCTGTGGAAACTTTAGGAAAACATAAATACACACACCTTATTTTTAGTTATATGGCTTTGTATGTGGCTGTGCGTGGTTACGTGCATATAAATAGCAAAGTGTCCACGGAGGGCAGAAGAGTTCACCAGACCCCTTAGAGCTAGAGTTCTAGGTGGTTAGCAGTCACTGGATGTGGGTAGTGGGAACTGAGCTCTGTCTACTGCAGGAGCAGTGGGCACACTCCTCACTGCTGAGCCATCTTTCCAGCCCTAGATGGAGAAGCTTTTAGAAGTGGGGCTTCATGGGAGGTCTGCTGGTCATTTAGGTTTGTCCTCAGTGGGATCCTTGTCCTTCCCTCTTTCTCTGAAAACTTTTGTGAGTATGTATGTGTGAGTGCATGTGCATGCTCGTGTGTGCGTGTGTGTGTGTGTGTGTATGTGTGGGGGCATACATGAGTATGTATGTGCCTGTATGTTATTAAGATGGTAAAACAACACAGATTTAGTTATTCAGTTCCATCTATATAGGAATCACAGAGGGATTCTTTGTGAAAATTAACAAGTTGATACTAAGTTGATGGGGAAATTGAATGGATCCAGAACTGACAAAACAATCTTGTTAAAGAATAAAATTGAGGTTGGGGTATAGCTCTATGATTAGTGTGATGGGGCTCAGAGTTCTATCTCTGGATCTCTCTCTCTCTCTCTTCTTTCTCTCTCTCCCCTCCCTTCCCCCCCCTCTCTTTTCCAAACACACAATAACAAAGTTGAAGGACTTGTATTCCTGGATACCAAGAGAGCACATTAATTTAGCAGTTTGAGACTGCTATAAGAATGGTCACAACAACCCAAAGGAATGGAGGTAATGGTCCCAAAATCAATCTCACATTTATGGTCATTAGTCATAATTGCAATAAGAAAGTCAAAACAATTCAAAGGGGAAGGAGGTTTTTTGGTTGTTGTTTTGATTTGGGTTTTTTTTGTTTTGTTTTTGTTTTCTTTAAGACAAAGTTTTTCTCTATAGCTATGCCTGTTCTGGAACCCTCTCTGTGGTCCAGGCTGGCCTCAGACTCAGAGATCTACCTGCCTCTGCTTCCGGAGTGCTGGGATTAAAGGCATATATCACTAGTGCCAGCTAGAAATGAATATTTTTTTTAAATAAGGGACACTGGAGCAAATAATATCCAAATGCAAAAGAATGAAGGCAATCCTTATAACAAACTATGTTTTTTGTTTTCTTTTGTTGTTTTTCCTACCATATATTATGTATAAACATTAATTCAAGTTGGATCAGAGGTGAACACTGATAACTACAAAATGCCTAGAAGAAAACATAGATCTTTATAATCCTGGGCTTATGAATCTTTGTGATCCCAGGCTCTGACACTAAAAACCATAAGCAATAGTAATGAAAGGTAAATTGAACATCATCCAAAGTAGACAGAGGATGACTCAAAGGAAATACTAATAAAGTGAAAATGTAACACTTTATTATGGGAAAATATTTGCAAGTCACATTTTTAGTAAGGGGCCAGCATATGAAAAGTAAACAAGGACCTCATACAACACCATAACAAACAGACACATAACTCTTTTTTTTTTTAAAGATTTTATTTATTATGTATACAATGTTCTGTCTGCAGGTATATCTGCAGGCCAGAAGAGGGCACAAGATTTCACTATGGATGATTGTGAGCCACCATGTGGTTGCTGGGAATTGAACTCAGGACCTCAGGAAGAACAGTCAGTGCTCTTAACCTTTGAGCCATCTCTCCAGTCCCAGACACATGACTCTTAAGCTTTAAATGTGCAAAGGAGCTATCTGGTGCTTCTGGAAGGAAGATGTACAATAGGCTAATGAACATCAAAAGACAGTCAGTATCTTGAGCTAAGATGGGTGGCGGAAGAGTCATCGTGGAAATACAGACCAAAGCAACAGTAGGATTTCATAATAATAATAAAGACAGTTAATAGCAGAGTGATGCCAATGTAGGGAAATTGGAATCCTCCTGCCCTAGCAATGGGAATGGCAGGTCTCCAAAAAACCAAAACCAAACTCTTACTGTATCTACCAATGGTAGTTGTCTCTCAAAGAGGAAGGAAAATGTGTCTGCACTCAAAAACTTACAGATAAATGTGTATTGCACTTTTCTTCCTCATAGTCAGAAGTACAGATAACTCAAATATCTATCAACTGAGGAACGCAGAGATGAATGTACAGCCTGTACCTTCTGCTCTTTTAACCATGTAGTACAGGATAACTATACTTACAACCAACACACCAAATAGAACAGGAACATAGACCTTGTTACCTGTTAGTGGGACACACTTTGCCCTAATGAAGTTGCCATATAGACCCCCAATACAAGAGGAAACTCTTAACCCTCATATGACTGTTGAACTGAGGGGGGCTGATATGTAGGGGCAACCCACTCCAGAGAAGTAGGAAAGGTGGAAGAGGGGGGAGAGGATGGGAGGGTGGGACCGGGAGGGATGGAGACAGGGGACTGTGATGGAGACATAACTTGAAGTAATAAATAAACATTAAAGTCAGTTGACAACTGACCCATGCCATCATGAGGATGGCATTATGTGCATTGGTATTTTGCTTATATGTATATCCATTTGAGGGTGCTAGATCTCCTGGAATTGGAGTCATGAACAGGTGTGAGCTGCCATGTGGGTGCTGGGAAATGTACTAGAGTCCGCTGGAAGAGCAGCCAATTCTCTTAACCACTGAGCCATCTCTCCAGCCCTTGCACGGCATACTTTTTTTGTTTGCTTGTTGTTTTTTTTTTTTTTTTTCCGAGACAAGGTTTCTCTGTGTGACCCTGGTTGTCCTGGACTCACTTTGGAGACCAGGCTGTCCTTGAACTCACAGAGATATGCCTGCCTCTGCCTCCCTCGGGCGACAATGGGATTAAAGGCTTGCGCCATCACAACCAGCTGCACTGTATACTTTTAAATGTGTAACTTTATAGGGTCTATGGATTATGTTTCAATAAGGCTATTGCCAGAAATGGCAATCAAACATTGTGCCATTGTTTAGTGGAAAGTTGGGCTACTCTGTATGATCGGAAGGATCATAAAGCTATATAAGAAGGAAGGCAGAAAGATTGCTTGAGTGGAGCTAGGCATGATGGCCCATGCTGGTAGTCTCCTCACCCAGAAGCCTAAAGCAAGAGGAGTTTGAATTTCAGGCCAGCCTGAGTTACTTGCAAGACCTGTCTCAAAACAAACAAACAAACAAACAAATCACTTGTACATATTTTTACTGGACCATAGGAAACTAGGCAAGAAGAGATGTGGCAGTGGGTCTATTTACTAGACAGGAAAGATCGAAACTTCTTACCTGTTCTTTTACATTTACTCTTTTATTTTGTCTCCATATGTGGGGATATGTACTTGCCATGGTGCATGTGCAGAGGTCAGAGGACATTTTCCTAGAGGACATTTTTCTGGTCATCAGGACTAGCGGGCAGGCACCCTGACTCCTCACTAAACCTCATCAGCTCAAGATTTGAGCTTCTCTGTAGAAGGAGGAGAAGGCACTGGCAGAGCAGAAGGGGGTGGATGGATGTTGGATGGTGATGATGCAGGCAGAAGCTATGCCATCTTCTGTAAGCCCAGACATATGGACAGATGGACAGGAGGATCTGTTTAGATGCCAGTTACCCAGTGTACAACAGTTTGTTTCTTCTTCTTTGTCTCAGGAGTGTCAAATGAGAGAGGAGATAGCAGGGCCCTGGGTTTGAAAGAGAACTGGGCAGGGTTGAGGAGAGGCATACTGAACCCAAAACTGCAAGTAAGGGAATGGATTCTTCAGGGGCCAGTGAGCAAGAGCTGTTCCAGAGATATCACCTCCTGAGTCATCTGAGGCAGGCCAGACAACCCCAAATACTTTCAATGTTACTCACTCATTTTGGCTTTGAGCCTTTCACTCTCTGGACACACTCCTCTGGACTGACTGCCTTTTGGCATCCTTCCTTCCAGAACTGAATGTTCTTCTCTATTGAGAGCTGACTCAAGTCCACCTCCCTGGTTCTATACCACACGTGTTCATTAATGCAACCTGGGATGGCGGCAACACAGCTCATGGTTTCCTTACATTGGGACAGTGAAAGATCCAAAACACAGAGAAATCTATTAGCCCAGGGGCGGTAGGGGACCCGCTAGCTTGTTAAGGAGCTACATCGAAATGTTTAGTATGATAGCTAGTGAACAACATACAAAGGAATAGGATCAGGGATCCGGGGTGGACATGCTTAGATATTCTCTGGCTTCTTATTGGTTTAACCCAGCAAGATAGGCAAGGGAGCAGCCACTCATCCTAGACCTACTCACTGAGGAGAGCCACAGCACACTCACTATGATGGTCTAGGTCAATTCTCTTCCTCAGAGCAGGAAGAGAAAGAGGCGATAGAACCCTCAGGGCTATGACTGCCACCCAACATTGACATTGTTCCTAGGCCAAGTATCTAAGCTTAGATAGCACAGGGTGCCTGGCACCAAGGGAGAGGGGTGGTGGCATGTGGAGGGAACAACACAGTCTTTGCCTTGACTTAGAAACTGCCTCGACTGCTGAACTTTCTGGGGTACACTAGTGTCTGCCTTGCTGCTAAGCCTCTCTGAGCTTCAGTTTCCTCATCTGTAAAATGAACTCCTGAGGCCTGGCTATAAAAAAAAAAAAATGGTTTCCAGGACTGATGAGATGACTCGGTGGTTAAGAGCACTGGCTGCTTTTCCAAGGACCCGGGTTCAAATCCTAGCACCCACATGGTAGCTCACAACTGTCTGTAACTCCAGTTCCAGGGGCTCTGACATCCTCACACTAGTGCATATAAAATAAAATAATTCTAAGAAAGAAAGAACGACTCGGTGGTGCACGCCTTTAATCCCAGCACTCGGGAGGCAGAGGCAGGCAAATCTCTGTGAGTTTGAGGCCAGCCTGGTCTACAGAGTGAGTTCCAAGACAGCCAGGGCTGTTACACAGAGAAACCCTGTGTCTAAAAACCTAAAAACAAAGAAAGAAAGAAAGAAAGAAATGGTTTCCAGCCAGGCAGTGGTGGCATACTCCTTTAATCCTAGCACTTGGGAGGTAGAAGCAGGTGTATCTCTGTGAGTTTGAGGCCAGCCTGGTCTACAGAGCAAGTTCCAGAATAGTCAAGGCTACACACAGACACAGACAAATCCTGTCTTGAAAAACAATAATAATAATAATAAAATAAAAAGAAAGAGAAAAGGAAAGAAATGGTTCAAGGTTCTCCAGCCCATCTCTGAGCTTGTATATTTGTTAGCACTCCCTCTGCAAGCCCCTAGTGCAATGGCACACTTGGAAGCACCCAGGATTAGTGTCCCTTGTCTGTGCTCCCATGGATTTCCTCTACTCTACATGCTTCCTCCTAGGACTCATTCATCACGTATGAAGTGTTCACCTGTGTGCCTCCCCCCCGCCCCCGCCCTGCCTTGCCTGTGAAGGAAGAAGAAAGCTCTTGCTTGTGTATCCCCAGGTCAGGGCACCCCCCCCCCAGGTACTCAACAGACTCATGTTGATGGGATAAGGTTTAAAAACGAGTGATGGCCGGGCGGTGGTGGCGCACGCCTTTAATCCCAGCACTTGGGAGGCAGAGGCAGGCGGATCTTTCTGAGTTCGAGGCCAGCCTGGTCTACAAAGTGAGTCCAGGACAGCCAAGGATACACAGAGAAACCCTGTCTCGAAAAACAAAAAAAACAAAAAAACAAAAACAAAAACGAGTGATGTTTAACCCCTCACTTCCCAAACCTCACTGACTTGAAGGTGAAACAGAAACATGGGCTGGTCGGTACTCTCTCTGCAGGCTCTTAGGTTCTCTTAAACTCTCCCCAGAGACTGAAGTGAACTTAAGGAAGACCGCACAGACTCTTGCAGAGACGGTATGGCTTCTAGTCTTGGCTCTGTAACTTGCCCTTTCTATGCCTCGGCTTATTCATCTACGGAGTGAGTCATACGGTTGCCATGGGGATTAAATAAGCAGCTGGCACAGTGCTTCTGACAGCCCCTGGAACATAGTAAATACTGTATAGGAACTTACTCTCTGCACACTGTTCTTCCTGGCTGCCCCACTGGTTCCTTCTCTTCTGGCTATGGTGAGCTAAGCCAATTATATCAGTCACCATTCCCATTGCTGCGACAAAACACCTGGCACAAGCCACTCAAAGGAAGAAGGTTTTATTTTGGTTCACAGTTCAGGGGATCTCAGTTCATCATGTTGGGGAAAGTGAGGTGATTGGAGAAGCTCCGGCCACTTCATCAGTGTGGAGTGGAGGTTAAGTTTGTGGCTGGTCACACTGTGGTGGCAGAGAGGAAGCAGAGAGCTCAGGACAGAAGTGGGCTAGCCTTTAATATTTAAAAGGCCTGTCCCTAAAGTTTCCATGATCTCTCCAAAAAGCACCTCCAGGGTGGAGCAAGACTTCAGACTCAAACCATTGAGACTGAGGGCACCACAAATGTCACTTAAACCAATGTGGTGGAGTTCAGACAATGTCACTGAATCAGTTAGGTGACCTTCAGCCACAGTTTGCAACTACAAAACCTATTGAGTCTCCATGCTTTAAGATTATTACTATTATTATTATTTTGGTTTTTTGGGACAGCATTTCTCTGTGTAGCCTAGGCTGTCCTGGAACTTGGTCTGTTCTTGAGTCAGTGAGACCTGAGGATTGCCAAGTTGGCTACTATGGCCCCAAAGACACCCCTATACACACACACACACACACACACACACACACACACACACACACACGTTGATGTCTCAGGTACACCAGGAGATTTTACATGGGTGCTGGGGTCCAAACGCAGGTTCTCATGCTTGAGCAACAACAGCTGTTACCTGCGGAACTGCCTCCTTGAACCTCCCGCCCTTTGTACTTGGATGGAACTGTAAGGTCATTGAGGAGCTTGTGTGCTCTGTTTGGGATCTGGGACAGGCCCAAAGCTGCATCTCAGGCAAGGCCCCAGGTGCTGCTGTTGTGGGTCCATGGACCACAATTCACCTTAGCAGATCATAAACAATGAGGTTTCTCTCTTTCTCACACATCTGTGTAACAAGGGAAAGGGAGAAACATGTCAAGAAAGGATCCAAAGAAGCTTAGTAAGAAGAAATGTAGAGCGGGCAAGATGGCTCTCAGGGATAAAGCACTGTCTCCCTAATCCTGATGACCTGAGTTCTATCCATGGAAAAATGTTGGAAGGAGAAAACTGGGTCCCAGTCCGCTGACTTCAACACACATACAATGGCATGCACACACTCACATTCACACACAAATATATGTGAACACACATATAGAATAATAAATTCTAGAACACTTTCTAAAAAGATATCTAAAGTTGCCTGGGCATAAGTATTTTCTTCCTTTTTTTAAATTTTTCCAGACAAGGTTTCTCTGTGTAGCCCTGGCTGTCCTGGACTCACTCTGTAGACCAGGCTGGCCTTAAACTCACAGAGATCCACCTGCCTCTGCCTCCCAAGTGCTGGGATTAAAGGCGTGCACCACCATGTCCAGCTCTTTCATTTTTTTCAATTTATTTTATATTTATTTATTTATTTATTTTGAGACAGGATTTCTCTGTATACCAATCCCTGGCTGTCCTGGACTCGAGTTGTAGACTAGGCTGGCCTCGAACTCACAGAGATCCGCCACCATGTCCAGCCATTCCTTCAATATTTTAAATGTTATGAAGACCTAGGTATCTTGGATTCTCATGGTCTCAGAATGACTGCTCAAGCTCCAGTTGTCAGGCTCATAACTAGGGCAAAAAAAGAGATAAGTAAAGGCAAGAACAACTTCCGACTGATCGACCCACTTAATACAACGGTGCACTTTCTGCATGGACCTCTGAGACAAGCCTGCCCACATCCCAGTGCTCAATGAAGGACAAGAGAGTGTTGAACTTGGCTCAGTTTGCCCCAAACACAATAACAGATAATAAGAAAAATGGACGTTAGGTAAGCAACCAGTAACATCAGGCACAGCCTGTGCTCATTCCTAGAATCACGTACACACCACTGGTCACCCTCAAGATGACAGGGTCAGTAACAAGCACCTCCTCTCCTCTTAGGGTCAGGCTTGCATGCTGGGATGACAGTGGACTACTTGAGTTCTGGTCTCAGAATCAACCTTCATTTCTGGCTCCTAATCCTTGAGCTACACAAACATCTTCATCAAAAATTCTTCTGAAGGAAGCTTCTCAAACCCTGGTTGGGGAAGAGTAATGCAGTTCTTCCTTCCACCACCCATCAGCTGCTCCTCTGCTGGGAAAGGCACAACATTCTCTCTTCTGCGCTGCCAAAAACTTGGACAAAACTGCTTACTTAAAAGGTCAAGCCAGGGGTGGTGGTGCAACCTTTTAATCCCAGCACTCAGAGGCCAGCCTGGTCTACAGAGCTAGTTCCAGGACAGCCAGGGATACACAAAGAAACCCTGCCTTGGGAAAAGAAGAAAGAAGGAAGGAAGGAAGGAAAGAAGGTAGGAAGGAAGGAAGGAAGGAAGGAAGGAAGGAAGGAAGGAAAGAGAAAGAAAGAAAGAAAGAAAGAAAGAAAGAAAGAAAGAAAGAAAGAAAGAAAGAAAGAAAAGGCCAAGGGGTGGAACTCATGACAGAGCCTGAGCCAGCCAGTACACTCTTTCTCCCTAGCAACCAGTGATTGGCTCAGGTTTGTGACATGACCAAATGAGCTCAGTCACCAGAGGTTGAGACACTATATCTCTGTGAGTTCCAGGGCAGGCTGGGTAAGACAGGAGACACTATCTTTAAAAAAAAAAAAAAAAAAGAGGCTGGGTGTGGTGGCACACACCTTTAATTCAGCCCTCAGGATGCAGAGGCAGGCGGATCTCTGTGAGTTCAAGGCTAGCCTGGTCTACAGAGTGAGTCCAGGACAGCCAAGGCTACTACACAGAGAAACCCTGTCTCTGAAAACAAACAAACAAACAAACAAACAAAGGGGGGGCTCAACCAAGTGCTTTCCTTGATACACTAGAGAAGCAGACTTGAATACCCACAAGGATAAGCTATAGCTACAGAAGTTTCTGGAAGCTTCCTGAATAACAAGAACATAGCTGAAAACTCAGCCAACCCACGAAAAGGTGGAATGAGAAAACAGAATGAAAAAGTTTTCCCACGCTGTGTAACCCATGCCCAAGCCATCAGGTCTGGTATTCCAACTTCTTCGATTCAATGGGCTGTTATACTGGGCTTCTGAGATTTGTAACCCCGTAACCTGGCTTCAGGGTGAGGACCCCTGGTGTGGAACCTACCCCCACTCCAGGCCTCTTATTGCTGAGCTCACTTCCAAGAGCTTCAGCTTATCTACAAAAGTAGAAAACAGTTGCTGGCAGGATGGGATTATTTGTGAAGGGGACCCAGTACAGTCAAGGGCAAGGGATGGTGTGTGTTGGGGGTTGGGTTGGGGGATGCTGCTGGATGTGTCTACTCATCCATCAGCGAACCAAATGAGCTAAGTGTCCTTGAGGACGGTCACAGCTGCAGTCCTTCGAGGGCTCTTGGGTCTTATGCTTGATCACTATATTTCAGATCACTATGGATCCATGTGTTGGTATTAGGAAGAGAAGTGGCTTGGCCGCTGTTGTGCCCACCTAGGCAAGAAGCCAAGGCTAAGCCTGGGGAGCCTCGGGCCCCAGTCCAAATGCCCAACAGGAGATCATTTCTCTGTGAAGCTGGCTGCTGCCCAGCAGGCCGTAAAAGGTGGGATGGATCCTTTGTTCTCACCCTGGAGCTCTTCTCCTCCCTTGACTTTCTCTCTCCCTCCACCACAGACACTAGCCTTACTCTCCTTGTATGCAGAGAGGGCCCGCCCTATATCCTATAGCCTACCTAAATAATCTTCTGGAAACAAAACTGGAAATGAAGATTCCAGCTTTTTTCTCTTCCTTTCTTTTCCTTCCCCACTCCCTCCCTTCTTTTCTTATTATTTTGAGACAGGGTCTGGTTAGCTTAGAACTTGTTGATGGCCCAGGCTGGATTTGAACTTCTGGTGATCCACCTGCCTTTGCCTCTGCCACCCATGTGCTTAGTTACAGGTTACAGGTGGGTGACACCATGCTTGGCTGTCACTCCCACTTCCTGCCTCGTTTAACAAAAACTCTTCTAGTGAGAAAATATGGAGTGCAGTTTTACTTCCAGGATGAAGGGAGGAACGAATAAACCAGGAACAATCTTAGAATTAATATCTCAAGAAATGATGGTGCTAGGCGGTGAATGTCTCTATGATTATCTTTTCAGATTATCATTATTTTATACAAGCTGCAGTTGACAAGTTACCAGTTTGCCACAGGGTAAGGAAAGATTTGACTTAAATCCGAGATCAAATCTAAGATCTCTGACAAATACTTTAGTGCAGTGTCTGCCATATAACCATGGTAAATATTAGGTTTTCTCCTGGGTTCTCCCCTAAACCAGCTCCTAGTTAGGTGTGAAATATCTAGGGCTGACTGCATTTTAAACAAAGAGTGTCAATTTCAGTATCTTTAGATAATATTTATGTCTTTTTTTTAAGGTGCATCCGGCGCATAGACTGTAATACAACATAGATTCTAAGGAAAAAGGAAATATTTAGGAAAATACATGAGAGGACATGGGCAAAATTCACTGATCAGGGGCTAAGAAGAGAAGGCCAAGGATGGTGGTGACAATTAAAAGAGACTTTAGTCTGAACAAGGTGGCATATAATTTTAATTCCAGTACTTGGGAGGCGAAGACAGGCAGATTTCTATAAATTTCAAGGCCTGCCTGGTCTACACATCAACTTCCCTTATAGTCAGGGTTACAAGGAGAGGCCCTGTCTCAAAAGAAAACAAAACAAAAAACAAAAACAAGACTTTAGCCTAGCCCTGGCTGCCCTGGATTCACTCTGTAGACCAGGCTGGCCTCACACTCATAGAGATCCTCCTGCCTCTGCCTCCCAAGTGCTGGGATTAAAGGCGTGCGCCACCATACCCGGCAAGTTTTAAGTTTTTAAAGGAGAATATAAGAAATACACAAATGTTAAAAAAAATAAATAAAAGAGGGAAAAAAGTAACTCAAAAAAGAATATATATATTACATATACAATTAAAATAAGTTTTTATATTTATTTATTTGTGTATGTGTACACATGTGTGTCAACCCTAAAATAGTTATTTTATTTAGCATTTTTTTAGCATTTAATAAGTTATCATACAGTCTAAAAAAAGACAGAATGTGACAGGGAAAGAAACTTGCCTGTCTGCTTTACTACCTTAGGGAGTGGGGAAGGCAGTGCAGGGAGGAAACCCAGCACTCTGACATGTACTCCCCCAGCCTTCTTTACTTTTAGACAGTTGGGATTCTACTGTGGGTTTCCATAGCTACATGGTGTCTTCTGGATGGGAAGGAGCCAGGAAGTCCATCTTCTTCAATTTGGTTGATTGATAACCTAAAGGAACTCAAAATTTCATCTTTCTAGGTTTAGTCCAGGTATTGTAATAGTTACTTATTTTTTTATCAACTTGATATAAGCTGGGGTCATCTGGAAAGAGGGAACCCCAGACTGGACAGTGATGAAAAGGTCCAGCCCACTGGGCAGCGCGACCCCTGGGTTGGTGGGTGCTCATGGGGTGTGTAAGAAAACAGGCTGAGCAATCAGAAGCATTCTCCCACGGTTTCTGCTTCAGTCCCTGCCTGAGGGTTCCTGCCTGAGGGTTCCTGCCTGAGGGTTCCTGCCTGAAGGTCCCTGCCTGAGGGTCCCTGCCTGA
>CAJQZJ010033049.1:2524139-2536717 GCA_907164525.1 Lophiomys imhausi | reverse complement strand
GGTCCCTGCCTGAGGGTCCCTGCCTGAGGGTCCCTGCCTGAGAGTTCCTGCCTGAGGGTTCCTGCCCTTAATGATGGACTATGAGCAGGACATGTAAAGCAAAATAAGCCTTTTTCTCCCCTAGTTGTTTTTAGTTGGTTTTGTCATAACACTAGGAAACTTAACTAAAACACCAGGTAGTTCTTCCTTGGAGACTGTAACTTTAGAACTAAAAAAAAAAAGAAACAAAACAAAAAAGCAGGAGCTATGGGAGGCCACGGAGTGAATGCTAATCAGCAAGAATAGCAACAAGACTAGCTGGGTCTTGAAGGCAGGCTTAGACCCCTTCACCCTCCTAAGACCTTTTTTCTCTTGGAATACATTGGAAAGATTTCATTCACCTAATCAAACATAGACTTCAAGGAAATTCATTTGGTGTGGGGCTTTGTACAGTCAAAACAAAGAAAGGAGGCCAGTGACATAGCTTAACTGCCAGAATGCTTTCCTAGCATGAACAAAGCCCTGGATTTGATTTCCAGCACTGCATAAAACCAGGTGTGGTGTCCCACACATTTCTGGTCCCAAGATTTAGGAGAAGGGAAGAGGAGGATCAGAGGTTCAAGGTCACCACCTTGGCTACAGTGAGTTCCAGGCCACATGAAACCCCATCTCAAGCAACAACCTCCAAGGTTTTGTTGTGTTGAATAGATCGGAGTTCTGAAGGTCTGAGTGAGCTGAAGACGTCGTGAGATTGGTTTTTGTTTGTTTGCATATTTGTTTTGAGAAAGGGTTTCTTTGTGCAGCCCTGGATGTCCTGGAACTCACTCTGTAGACCAGGCTGGCTTTGAACTCACAGAGATCCACCTGCCTCTGCTAGAAAGCTGGAGTTAAAAGCATGCTTCCACTATGCATGACTTACCACTGTGACATCTTTTTGTTTGTGAGACAGGGTTTCTCTGTGTATCCTTGGCTGTCCTGGACTCACTTTGTAGACCAAGCTGGCCTTGAGCTCACAGAGATCTGCCTGGCTCTGCCTCCCGAGTGCTGAGATTAAAGGCATACGACACCATGCCCAGTTTTCTTGTTTGTTTGTTTCCACTGTGACTTCTTAATTGGCTAACGATCCATCACAGGCTTTTGATTTCCTCTTCCATAGGATGGAGATTGAATAAAGTAATATTTGTAAATAGATTGACCAATGTTTTGTTTTTTATGTAGAAGGGTTATTTTAAAAATAATGGTAATTTTTTTAAAAAGTGGAATATGATGGTGCACACCCACAATCCCAGCACTGGGGAAGCAGATGGCGGAAGATTGAAAGTTCAAGGTCAGCCTCGGGCTGTACAACTAGGAACCCTTCTCAGTAATTCTCAGAAAAAGTAATTGTGTGGGTGTGTGTGTTTGTTAGGATGTGGGAAGTAACCACTCTTAAAAGGTTTTGTCTGAGGAAAAAAGTCTATTTATGAAGGCCACAGATGGGGAACTTTTGGCTAAACAGTTTCCCATACTTGATCATCCCTTCATTCTCCCTTTAAGTTTTTTCTATCTAGACAACTTGGTAAGTGTACTTGTTCATCCTGTCCACTGCCTACTCCCCAACTCATCTTTGAGCTTGGGAAATGCAGCTGTTGTATCTGCCTTGCTCATTGCTGAATGCCTAGCAGCCAGCAGAGGATTCAATAGAAAAGCCCTGAACGAATGTACCGACAAATAATACTAATTTCTCCAGGCCCGCAGAGAACATCTGGAGTGAGAGGGAGAATCCACGTCACTATGTATCTCTTATCTGAATTAATGTTTATCTTTGTGTGTGCACATGCACGTGTGCCACAGGAACAACTTCAGGCCTTGGTACTCTCCTCCCACCATCTTTGAGATGACTCTCTTGTCCTTCCTTGCCGCATATGCCAGGCTAGCTGGCCAGTGAGCGCCCAGGGATGCTCCTGTCTCCACAGAAACACTGGTATAGATAGATGCATGCTATCACGTCTTGCTTCCTGTGGGTTCTGGGGATCTGGAATCTGGTCCTCACACATGTGCAGCAAACACTGTACCCACAGAGCCATCTTCCAGTCCCTATCTTACTTATTTTTAAGGAGAAGTCTTGCTTTTGTGTTCAAGCTCATCTTAAACTCCTCGGCTCAAGTGATCCTTTTGCCTCAGACGCATCCCACGTTGCTGGTCAGGGAAAGGTGCACATTTTGTCTTCCAGATTCAGATGCCTCCTCTCATCATCTGTTCTGACCACATGTGTACCACACACCCACTCACAGCATTGTCCTGCCTCTCATCCTAAAGCAGTTCTTCACTGCCACCAGAGGGCATCCCCCCCACCACCACATACCCCCAACACAGTGTTCCTTTCTGTAGCCCTGGTTATCCTGGAACTCACTCTGTAGACCAGGCTGGCCTTGAACTCACAGAAATCCGCCAACCTCTGCCTCCCAAGTGCTGGGATTAAAGGCGTGCGCCACCAACCCTGACAACCAGAGGGCTGTGTAAAGCACTGTGTCCCATCCTGTCAGTTCGGAAGAACATTTGCCATCTCTTACACTTGGTTGGATTCCTGCTCCCTATCTAGATCCTACTCCCATGTTACATGTTTATAGCACTTATGCTGTTCCTGGCATTTTAAAAGCCAGGAAACATACTTCCAACTAGTTTAGATGCCATAAGGAATCCTGATACAGAGTTGACAATGAGTCTCACTTGCTCCAATGGCTTTCTGAGTTCACAGAGAGAAAGCAGCTGTAGTAGAACCCTGGCATCATGCCTTCACTCAGCAGCATCCAAGGATACGGGCCTCATGCTTTGAGGACTGGACTGAAGGTCTTGGGATGCCAGGCAAATATGTCCTACCACTGACTACATACTCTGACTCCTCAAGGCCCTGAGGTTCTCTTCAAGGCTTATCATGAGTCCTTGTCTGACTCCCTCTGGACCTCTTTGGGCTGAGTTTGTTCACAGCACAGCTGTATTTGTTACTTGTGTAAGCTGACAAAAGAAACTTACCATTCCAGGGCAAACAAAGCACGCCGTGCCTGTGAAGTCATGGTGGCAGGTGCTTGAGGCAATGGGTTACATTCCGGAGTCGGGAATCAGAGGGAAATGAATGCTGGTACTCACCTTGTTTGCTCCTTTTCATTCAGCCTAGAACCTGAATGAATGGGATGGTGCCACCTAAAGAGGTAGGTCTCCCTAATCAATAACCCCTCGGGGGTATGTCCAGAGGCTCATCTTTTAGGTGACTAATCCAATTGATAATTCAATCACCATCACCCTTAACCCAACTGTTGTCTCAAGAATAGCGTTCTCTGGTTGTCTGAGTTCTGGATCTCTTTTCTTTTCCCCTCCTTCCTTTCTTCCCTCCCTCCCTCCCTCCCTTCCTTCCTGTCTTCCTGGTTTGGTTTAATTAATTAATTATTTTTGGTTTGAGTTTTTTCTTTTTCTTTTTGTTTTTTTGAGACAAGGTTTCTCTGTGTAGCCCTGGCTATCTGGAATTCATTTTGTAGACCATGTTGGCCTCAAACTCAAAGATCAGCCTACCTCTGCCTCCCGAGTGCTGGGATTAAAGGCGTGTGCCACATCGCCCAGGAGGCCAAGGTAAGAAGACAGCTTCTGGCAGACAGGACAAGCATCTTTCCACAAGACACACAGCAGGTCCATGGAGAGCTAAAAACTGACCCTATTCGTGGCAAAATGAAAACTCGTAATTACTGTGCTGTATACTACCCTCCACATGGGTATCCCATTGCCGTCCCCATTTTACAGATGAGAAGATTTCGGCTCAGGGCAGAATCTGCTTAAGGTTACTGAGTCTAGGAGCCAAATCAGAATGTAGGTAGATCTCAGACATTTTGTTGTTTGCTACAATCCCACACCACCTCTGCAGTGGCCTGTGCCAGGGCCTCAGCCAGACTACAGTGTCTAGTCATTCCCACACGTCCCCATTCACTAAGGCTACAAGCTGCTTAAGAGAAAAAGACCAGGCTATTTGCCTCTGTTCCTTCAGCCCTAGAGTAGTTTTGGCGTTTAATCTACTATGCAAATTTTGCTGGATGAACTAAATAACCAATAACTGGACGAATGAATGACTGAATGATTGCTAGGGAAGTTTCCAGACCCAGGTTATGGACTGAGCCTATGAGGATTTGAAAATAATCTTAGCAAACTGGAGATTGTGTCTGAGCCTGTCCTCAGCCTCAGTAACAAAGCCTTCCAAAAGGAAGAAAGAAAGAAAATGGGGCGTAGCAAGGATTCCAGACTGGATTCCATGACATCACCCGAACTTGGATGTCTGCACTCGTAAACAAAGGCTCTTGTGACATGGCCCCTGGCCAGGCTAGCTACTCAGCTTATGTGGGGGAGGCGGTTGAAGAGAGCAACCCCTTATGTTGGCCTCCACCCTGTATTCAGCCTCTGGATTTAGCAGGTAACTCCTCCAAGGGAAAACCAGGACAGGAAATCATGTTGCCATGGAGACTAGAGAGGCCTTTCCAGACAGAGGGGAAAATAAACACACTCTGGTTGGACTTAACCCCCACCAAGCCACAGTGGCCTCATCTCTCAGGCAGTGAGGCCTCAATTTTCTCTAGAAACTTCTAGTGGCCTCTCCTCCAAGTATCCTCAACATCAAGGGCTGGACTGAGTGGTTACTTGACCCAAGCAAGCAGTGTCCCTTGGGGCAGCATGAGCCTGGGGAAGGCAGAAGAAGCCATTTTGTACTTCAACTTCAGACCTCCTCAGACTCACAGCTGGCAGCTGAATTCTAACAATGACTAAACATTTATATTGTATCTATTGTATGCCAGGTTCTACCTACTTTAGATTTCTTAACTCTTTCAGGCCTCATAGCAATCATCATTAGGATACTTCTTTCACCAGTAAGGAAACAGACAGCCAGAAACCAACTGGGCCTCCTAAGGTCCTAAGATTGGTAAAGGCACCAGAATCTGAGATACTTGGCAATGTTCAAACCATAGACTCATTGTATCGTATGACTCCCCCCACCCCCATTGTTTGATGATGTTTCACTACCTTGAAAAATTGTTATGGGGTTAAATTCAATGTGCGGTTATTGAGCACCTATTGTATAATAGGCATTATATTGAGCATGGAAACTATGACAAGAAAGAGACAAAGATGATATCAGGGACATACAGCTTTCATCACAGAGAGAGGGGATCATTCTGAAAGTCCCAAGGTGGGAACAAGTTGACTACTCCTTGGGAGAAGTGAAGAGAAGCCAGAGGAGCTGAGGAAACAAAGACTTGATCACATAAGGGGCAAGGGAGATTAATATCTAGCAGGGGTGGCGTTTGTTCCCACATCTGGTGAGCACTGAAGACAGAGATATGTTCACGAGCCTGCCATGGACCAGGGGCCAGTCCCTTCAGTCTAAATGCTGAAATGTGCCCACTAGGTTGTCTTTTTTTTTTTTTTTTTCAAGACAGGGTTTCAGTGTGTAACAGAGCCTTGGCTGTCCTGGACTCATTTTGTAGACCAGGCTGGCCTCGAACTCACAAAGATCCGCCTGCCCTTGCCTCAAGTACTGGGATCCAAGACATGTGCCACAATGCTTAGCTTACTTGTCTCTTTAAAATTAATTACTTTTTAGGTTAACATAGAAAGCATGGCGTCTTCATCCACACATGTTGCTCTTTATTCTCATTTGTCCCACTCCCCACTTCCCTTGCCTGTGCTCCCCCACCGACCCCCACCATTGTGTTCCTTCTTTGGGAGAACTGTCCTAGTTAAACCCCTATCACACGCTTTCCTATTACATGCATGTTTTACTTTGCTTCCTACTGTTGTGATGGAATACTCTGACCAAAAGCAACCTGTAGGGAAAGGTGTTGGGGTAGTGTTAAGCATTCTAAATGTTAATTGGTCCTGTTTGCTGTCTGTTACTTACATTGACTCTGATTGGTTAAATAAAATGTCGAGGACTGAGATTAGGCAAAGACAGAGAAAGTTAGGACTTCTGGGGTTAGAGCAGAAAGCCTGCACTTTAGACAGAGGATCAAGGCATTCCAGCCAGCAACAGGAAGAAGGCAGTCCAGCCACGAGCAGCAGGAAGGAAGACACACGGCATGGGTTAAAAAAAGAACCTCATTCCACATGGCCAGGAACATCAGCATATCGTGGAAAATGGCAGTCCAAGGGGACGTATGTATATATGGGTTCATATTTGGGTAATAGAATTATGAGCTAGCTTAGATGGGCTAAGATTGCACAACTCAGGCCATGGCTTGTTAAAATCCACGTGGTGTCCGTGTACTCATTTGTAATGGCTGCCTAAAGATTAACAACTGCCAAACCAATTCATATAATATAAATACTGGTTAAATAGTTTAATTAGCCATATTTCTTTTTACAGAAAGGGTTTAGTTGGCCTATGTGTCTCTAATCACAGTCCTTCACGGAAGGAAGCCAAGGCAGGAACCTGGAGGCAGGAACTGAAGCAGAGACCGTGGGGAAATGCTGCTTACTAGTTTGTTCCCCATCGCTTGCTCAGCTGGGATTTCTTATGCAACTCAGGACCACCTGCCCAGGGGTAGTGCTGCCCATGGTGAGCGAGGCCCTCCCCCATCCATCATTAATCAAGAAAATGTACCACAGGCTTGCCTACAGCCCAGTCTGATGCAGGCATGTTCCCAATAGAAGTCCCCTCTCCCTAGATGACCCCAGTGTCAAGTTAACAAAAACTAACCAACACAGTGTATCTCACTACCTTCTCCACTTCCAACTTCCCTAAAGGTCTTTTCTCCTACAAAACCAAATATATACATATATAATTTCAAATCTAAGACCCACATATAAGAGGAGATGCAGTTGGTCTTTCAATGGTTATTTCACTTACTGAGCTCCAGTTCCATTCCTTTTCCTGCAAATACAACCTTTCGCTCTTTTTTTATGGCTGAATAAAACTCCATTGTGTAAACGTACCATAGTTTCTTTATCCATTTATCTTTTGACGGACACCTAGGATGGTTCCATTTTCTGGAGGTTGTGGATAAATACAGATAAACATAATAAACATGGATGTGAGTAGGTTGACTTAGAATCTTTAGGGTAAATGCACAGGAATGGCACAGATAAGTCACATGTACACGGGTTTTTGTGTGACCCACAGACTAAGAATGGTATTCTGTTTTCAAATTATTGAAAAAAAATTTAAGAAAACAACAAATTGAAAATATTTTTAACTTAACAATTAAAATGTGAAAAAGAAAAGAAAAACAAAAACAAACTAAAAATTAATAAAAAAGAGCTGGGTGGTGGTGGTGCACACCTTTGATCCCAGCACGTGGGAGGCAGAGGCAGGTGGATCTCTGTGGGTTCTAGGCCAGCCTGGTCTACAAAGTGACCAGGACAGCCAGAACTGTTACGCAGAGAAACCCTGTCTCGAAAAACTAAAAAACAAAAAATAATAATTAATAAAAAAGAGAAAAGTATTAACAGAAACATACTATTCAATTATATACGATATGCATAAAATTCCAGTTTGGAGCTGGGCAGTGGTGGTGCATGCCTTTAAACACAGCACTGGAGAGTCAGAGGCAGGTGGATCTTAGTAAGTTTCTCCACCTACGTAATAAGCCAATTCAAACCAAATCAAGGATATAAAGGCAGGTTTATTGAGAGGCAGCAAGTTTACTGATCTCATGGGCGGAGGCCAATGGAGTCACACACTCTGGCTAAGGTAAGGGGATTTTGTAGGTCTTGGGTGCACCAATGGGGGAGATGATTGATGTAAGCTAGGAGCTGGGATTGTGCCCTTATATAGTAAAAAGTTGACCCCTGGAGGGCACTGGAGGGTGGGTTGCTGGAAATGCAGAGATGAGGAGAGATGAGTGATGTATTAGCCCGAGGAAATCTCCGAGCAGGCAGGGTTGGGGAAAGAGGAGCAAATGGGGTTTCTTAGCTTGTGCAGGGGATGAGTGGAGTTCCAACCAAACATCTCTGTGAGGCTGAGGCCAGCCTGGTCTACATAGTGAGTTCCAGAACAGTCAGGGATACACAGAGAAACCCGGTATCAAAAAACAAAACAAGATTCCAGTTTGGGGATCCATCAAGGTTTTTATTTTTTGTTTGGTTTGGGGTTTTTTTGGAGGGAGGGTGTTTATTTGTTTTTCTTGTTTGATTGGTTATTTTGAGACAGGGCTTCTCTGTGTAACAACTCTGGCTGTCCTGGAATTCACAAAAATCTGCCTCTCTCTGCTTCCCCATTGCTGGCTTGTTCAAGGCATTAAAGACCAACACCTGGGGCTGGAGAGCTGCCTCAGAGGTTAAGAGCAGTGATTGCTCTTCCAGAGGTCCTGAGTTCAATTCCCAACAACCACATGGTGGTTCATAAGCATCTATAGTGAGATCTGGTACTCTCTTCTCGTCTGCAAGCGTACATGCAGACAAAACCATATACGTAATAGACAAAAAAAAAAAAAAAAGACCAACCTCAGCTGTCCATTGATATATGGCCATACTCATTTATTTATAAATCTTGTGTTTTCATTCTATAACGCCATAGTAGAATGTATACAGTAGAAATGCATGGTCCACAAAGGTGAAAATACTGGGATCCTGAGTCTAATAATAAATAATAAAAAGTTACACATGAAGACCTTTTAAGCAAAAGAGTCACCAGCAAGCAGCATGTTTGTGAATTAGTATCAGTGTTGATTACAATATCAGGGCTCACTACATGCCAGGTGTTTGTTATGGTTTAAGTTCCCCACAGGCTTATGTTTTGACATGTGATCCCCAACTGTTCGCACTATTTTGGAGAAGATTTTGAAGGCTCTGGGAGGAAGGATTTTACTGGTGGAAGCAGTTCATTGGGACAGGTCCCTGAGAATACCCTCTGTGGCTCCTTCCTATCTTACTTCCTGTCACCTGGTCAGCCAACACATGAACAGCCTCCACTACAAGGTCCGCCTGCCGTGAGCTGTTTGCTGCTGTGATGGAGGTGTGGTGGTTTGAATGTCCTCAGTTGATGGTGCTGTTTGTGAAATATGACATTGGGCATGGGCTTTGAGAGTTTACAGACTAGCACTAATCCTTGTTCACTTTGTGTCATGCTTTTGATTCAACGAGTGAGCTCACAGCACCCTGTGCATACCCCCATGCCTGCTGCGTGCTGCCGCTGCCATATTTCTTCATCTTGATGGACTCTTATCCCTCTGGAACTGTTAAGTCCAAATAAACCCTTCCTTCTATAAGTGGTGTTTGATCACACTAATAGAAAAGTAATTAATATAAGAGGTATCAGAGCCAGCCCATAAACCAGGGCCTCCAGAATTTTCTTTTCTTTTTTTTTTTTAACTTTTTACTGGTTCTTTGTGAATTTCACATCATGAACCCCAATCCCACTCATCTCCCTGTCACTTTGTGTCTGCTCTCTGCCCTTGCAACCTACCCTGCAAAATAAAATTTAAAAAAAATTAATCTCGTCCTGGAGGCTGTAGTGTGTCACAGTGTGTCCCACAGTATACCCTTTTGTCCGCACATCTTTACTTGAAAATGTTCATTGCAGTGAGTCATTAGTCTGGCCTCTGCTACACTATCAATACTGGGTCCTCACTGGGATTCCTCTCAGATATCCTGTTGCTGCCCTGTGTCATGGAGATCCTGCAGCTTTGGATCTGTAGGACCGGCCCTTTCACATGATCCAGCAGTTGATAGATGAGGTAGATGTTGAGGTGGTCCAACTCAAAACCCTGGATCTGGGCCTGGGTGGTAGCTGAGTTGGTCAGCTGTCCTGCATCCATACCACCAGTGTGAACTCTCCAATACTGGCCCGGCTAGCTCACCCAATGCTTCAGCCTACAAGCAGCAGGGCCAGCTCTCCCACTCATGCCCATGGGGCTGGCTCACAGCACCTATGACACCAGACCCAGCTGTACTGTGCTGCCCAGGCCAAGGTGCAGGGCCAGCTCTCCCGAGTGCTGCAGCTGGTGAGGGGCTGGGCAGGCCTCCAGAATCTTAGCTCTCTCCACTGTTCCAATCTCTCAGGGCGAGGGTGTGTCCCAGATATTGGAGAGATGTAGGAGTGACTCTCACATTGAACCTTACCTGAGCTGCTATCTCACTTGGCATAAAAGCTGCAGGTGGGGCCAGGAAATTCTGGTACTTTGTAGTGTCTGTGCTGGACACATAGGCTCCTTGGCCTCTGTGCAACAGTTTCCTGTTAGACTAAAGCCTTCCATCTAAGGGGGATGCTCTTTAAGACACAGGATATTTGAAGGAGGTGAAACAACAAGATGTTCTAAGGCTGTGGTTCTTAACCTTCCTAATGCAGTCCTGGATGTTATGGTGACCCCCCAACCATAAAGTTATTTTCCTTGCTACTTCATAACTGTAATTTTGCTACTGTTATGAATCATAATGTAAATATCTGATACACAGGATATCTAATATGTGGCCCCTGTGGTAGGTTTGTTTGACCCACAAAGGGGTTGTGATGCACAGGTTCAGAACCACTATTCTAAGGGGAGGTGGAACACTCCTTCTTTCAGGGAAGCTTGCTAAGATCAGGAGTAAATAACTCAAAATAGCTTCAGGAAGTCCCTGAAACTGACCAGATTCCCTAATGCTCTTCCACCTCAAGCTTATGTAAGCTGCAAGATCTGCTGAGAGACACTCTAAGAGCAACCAAAGTTCCTGAAAGAGGCTCAGGAGTAACTGAGCTACCTGGAAAGGACACCCTCTATGTTGGTGGTAATAGGAATGTTCCCATAGGATCATGTATTTGAATGCTTGGGCATCAGGGAGGGGCACTACTTGAAAGGGATTAGGAGGCGTGGCCTTGTTGGAGGAAGTGTGTCACTGAGCGTGGGCTTTGGGGTTTCAAAATTCCAAGCCAGTCCCAGTGACTCTCTCTTCCTGCTGTCTGAAGATCCAGATGTAGAACTCCCAGCTACTTCTTCAGCACAATGTCTACCTGTGTGTCACCATGCTCCCTGACATGATAATGAACTAAACTTCTGAAACTGTTAGCAAGTCCCAAATAGAGGCTTTCCAAGAGTTATCTTGGTCGCGGTGTCTCTTTACAGCAATAGAACACTGGTACAGCCCTCTCCAGTCTGTTGATCCACCTGCAAGTCGTGTGGTAGACTTCAGGTTTCTAGCTTTTATAGACTGTTACCCACGCTGGGGTGTGCTTTGGGGATGCAGGAGTGTTTGAGGCATTTACGGTCCTTTAGGTAGCCCTTCACCTCTATTTCTGTAAATAACACCAATAAAACTCACTGGTCACCAAGTGTTTTGGTGGCATTGACACTTGGGTCTGTCATCTGTTCCTTATCACACAATAAACTTAGGACTCCCTCCCCCCCAAGCACTTAAGAACATGGAGCTTTAGAGCCTCCAAAAATCACAGCATGACTTTAGTCAAACTCATCAATGTCCCTGTGCCTCAGTTTCTCTTGGCATGTAAGAATCATCAGGAATAATTAAACTTAATGCCGCATTTACAGAACATTCAGTAGATATTATAAGCCCTGTGCCTTGAGAATCTGAGAGTCCTTTCAAAGGGCTATATGCCTTCCTATTGGTTTTGACAAATAGTAACCCTGGAGGGAAAGAGGGAGGGGAGCGGGTCTGACATATGTTCTCACCCCATAACTGTGGGCACTACCTACTTTGAAGATACCTCTGCTACTTACATGGCCATCTGTATCTCAGTCTCTTAGAGAGGCCAGTGCTCCTCCTCTTGGCTCCTCCAACCCAGTGCTGCTACAAGAGCCTCAGGTCCTTTTGGGTTTCTTTCAATTCGTCCTCTCTTTGGAAAAATTCCTTCCATGTAGTGTTCCTTATGTGACCTCCTCTGTCCTGTTGGGGTCTGACTGAAGCACTTTTCATTGAAATTAATTACCCAGGCACACCTGGGAGACTCCATGTGTCTACCCCACTTCCCCAAACTACAGGGCCCCTGTTCCTTTCTGCAGCATCTATAGTTGAATGTCCCATCAAAACATGTCACCATCCAATTCCGAAAAGATAAGACATGTTTTTTGTTTTTTGTTTTTACATGTTGGTGGGTAAAAGCACAGAATAGTATACGTTAAACATAAAGGGATTTGCCAATATATTTCAAAAATTTCAAAGCTGGATCCCTTCAACCCAGTAACTTAATCTTTAGGAAGTCATTTCAAGGATAATAATCCTATCAGTGAGTTCTGGGATGACAGTATCTATCGGACAGTAGCTAAATTAATTCAACCATAGGCCTGGAGAGATGGAGCACTATGTGGAGCACTTGTTGTTTTTGAAGAGAACCCAGGCTTAGTTTCCAGTTCAGAACCTGAGGTTCACAACCATCTGTTATTTCAGTTCTGGGGGATTCAACACCCTCTTTTGACCACCAACCATTCATATGGTACATATATACAAACACAAGCAAAATATTTGTACACCCTTAAAATAAAATGACTAAATCTAATAAACAATTAATTGAACCAACTATTTTAAGAGCTGAGTGGGACAGGGCTGGCAATCAAAACCAAGTCCTAACCCTGGTTAGGCAAAACCACTAAGCAACAGCTCAGTATGTATGTATGTATGTATGTATGTATGTATGTATGTATGTATGTATGTAT
>CAJQZJ010033049.1:2503652-2524129 GCA_907164525.1 Lophiomys imhausi | reverse complement strand
TATGTATGTATGTATGTATGTATGTATGTATGTATGTATGTATGTATACACACATGCCATGGCTGGGGTGTAGAGGTTAGAGGGCAACTTATGGGAGTCTGTTCTCTCCTTCAACCATGTGGGTCCTGAGGATAGAACTTAAGTTTTTACAGTTGGTGGCATACACCTTTATCCACTGAGCTATTTCTCCTGCCTCACAAGAAGAGTATCTATTAAGTTGCTAGCTTTTTAAGCCCCAAAGAAAAAGTAGCACACAAGTCTAATTCAGGCCCCTTCTCACCAGTTTCCATTTTAACAATTGGATTACTGATAGACAAAAAGATAAGGTTGTGCATGCCTAAAATCCCACATTTTGGGGTGCTAGGCAGGAGAATCATAAGTTTGGGGTCACCCTTGACTACAAGGAGTTTCAGACTAATCTGAACTACCTATGAGAGTCTGTCCCAAAAAAAGGAGGTTGGTGGGGGGATAAATTAAGTTTTTCTATAGGTGTACCTATAGAAGATGTCCTGTCTCATTAATAGAAGAAAATTGCAGATTCCAGAACAGGAAGTTAAAAATCCATTTATCTCCACTTTGATCTCCAGGCTGGGGATCAAACCCAGAACCTTCAGTAAGCTATACAAAGGCAAGGGCACAGCATGAGTTTAGTGTGTGTGAAGCTCTGAATTCAATTTCTAGTACTAAACACAAAACAAAACTCCAATGTCCTGAAGACCTTTTCACAGCAGTGGTATCTCCTAAGTGGCTTCTAGTATTTATCATGTGCATGTGCCACAGTTTGCCAGGGAGTATCAGAAAGCTTAGCTTTTATAGTGATAAACTGAGCTTTGGGTGTTAAATTAATGATCCACTGCTACATAACAAGTTATCCCAGAATTTAGTAGCTTAAGACGTCAAACATGTATCATTCATTCTACTTTCTTTCAAGGTTAGAGACAGGGTGTTGGTCAGGCCTATGTTTTCACCTCCTAGCTTGCGTCAGGGAGATCTTCCTCTAGCCTCACTCACACTAAGGGAGACATGCCCAGTGTGGTCGTGCATACCTAAATCCCAATATTTAGGAGGCAGATCTCTATGAGTTCAAGGCCAGCTTGGTCTACAAAATGAGTTCCAGGTCAGCCAAGGTTACATAGTGAGGCTCTGAATGCACATGGGGACAGGCCCCCCATCCCAGCTACTTTAGGAGGCAGAAGTGGAAAAGATATTTCTGACCTACACAGAGATCTATCTGAAAGACAAAGAGCTCTCTGACCTACACAGAGAGTTTAAGACCAGCCTGGACAACCTAGTGAGAACTTTTAAAAGAACCAAAGACAAACAAACAAACTCTCCTGAAAAACAACAAAACAAACAAACAAAACCCAGGGCTGGGCATAGTATCACACACCTTTAATCTTGCCACTTAGAAGGCAGAGACAGGCAGATCTCTGTGAGTTCGAGTTCAGCCAGTTCTAGTGAGCAATAGGTCATCCAGGCTATACAGTAGCCTTGTCTCAATAAAACAAATAAACAAAACATAAATAAATCATTTGTTTAAAGCTCCGGAGATGTAGTTAGTAGTACAGCACTTGCCTAGCGTGTGCAAGGTACCAGGTTTAAATCTCAGTGTGGAAACAAAAAGAATGTAAAGAATCAGGGGGCTACCAGGTGATAGTCAGAGGCTGAGTGGAGAAGTGATGTCATCTCACAGTAAGAAGTCAGTGATGGGAGTGGGGTCTATATAAAGCCATCCTAGTGAAAGCAGAGAGAGAAAGAGGCTTGCAGAAACTGGGAATCTATAAGGGATGGGAAAGAGGAAAGAGAAGAGAAAGAAAAAAGAGCAAGGAGGAGTCAGAGAGTCTGGAAGGTGTCATGGATTCTGTGAAGAGATTTGGTAGAGAAAATAATGGCTGGGTAAGTGGAACACCATCAGGAAACCAGTGTGTCTCCATTTGGTACAAAAAGGAAGTCATTTCCTGCTGAGAAGAGCCTCAGAGATGGGGAGAGGGAAGAAGAAAGTGGAACCATTCAGAGGCAAGGATGGAGAGAATGAGTGCAGATCATTGTTGGATGTTTTTAGATCCTGTGGACACACGCCCAGGATGGGAGGCATTATCTAAATGAAATGTCCTTCCGGGAAGCATCCAGTGTCTGGGAGGCTGCCAATCCTCCCTCTATGCTTCACTCCTAATGCATAGTTCCATTAGAGCAGGTGATCAGGACTGCTTGCTTATGCCCAGTGGAGAAAGAATGGCAAGAAAAGCTGAGGGTGGCCTGTCCTCCTGGGCTCTGTGACAGGGAATAGCATAATGTCCAGTGGACAGTGAGGCAGATGCTTCCAGAGCATAGGCAGCAGATGGTATGAGTTCCCAGACTTAATGTTCAGAATCCAAAATGACCCTCCTCTTCCTCCTTCGTGTGTGTGTGTGTGTGTAAGAGCAGAGGCTGACAATAGTTTTCTTGATTGATCTCTACCTTGTTTTTTCTTGGTGGTTTAAAAGTTCTAATTAAAATAGAATTATATCATGTGCCCCTTCTCTTTCCTCCTTCCAACCCCTACTATGCCCCCTTACTTCCTTTCTAACTTGTGTCTTTTAAAAAAATTATTGTTGCATATGCATAAATATATAAATATAACTTGTTGAATCTGTTCAGCATTACTTGTATGTATATAATTTCAGGGCTGACCACATGATATTAGATAGCCACTTAGGGGATTCATCCCTGAGGAGGATCAATTCTCCCTCTCTCAGCAGTCATTAGCTCCTAGGCCCTGTGAGATTTTTCCCCTCCACTTTAGTGTGTCTATTATTGCTGGCATTGTTCGGGTCTTGTTTAGGCTATCATATTGTTGTGGTATCATGAGTGGGTATAGCTTCCCTGTAATTTATTTATTTCATTTAATTTTTGGTTTTTTGAGACAGGGGTTCTCTGTGTGTAGTCTTCCTGGCCGTCCTGGGCTCACTTTGTGGACCAGGCTGGCTTTGAACTCACAGAGATCCACCTTCCCTCTGCTTCCTGAGTGTTGAGATTAAAGATGTGTGCCACCACGCCCAGCTTGTCATTTCTAATAGACACAATCCCACAACAGACTTCCTGGTCCTTGACTCTTACTTTCTTTCTGCCTCATCTTCTGAGATGTTCCCTGAGCCTTAGGTGAAGAGATTGAACTGTAGATGTATCCTTTGGGGTTGGCACCCCATACTCAATTGCTCTCTGTATCTTGAAACTTTGTGGCTTTCTGTGATGGTCTCTGTCTGCTGAGAAGTGAAGTTTCTTGGATGAGAGGTGAGAACTGCATTTATGAAGTGAAGAGGGCTCATAAACAAAAGCCTTTCAGGATGGGGGGTGCATCTGGAGCTAGGCCTATAGGTGTGGAGATGGCTTCCATGCTTACCTTTTGAGACAGATCTCTCCCTGAGGGTCATAGATTAGGCTAGACAGACTGGCCAGCAAACCCTGGGATTATCCTTTATTCCTCTTCCCTTCAGGACTGCTTTTTATGTAGGTGCTGGGGACCCTGACTTGGGTCTTCATGTTTGCACAGCAAGCATGCTGCCACTGAGCATCTTCCAAGCCCCTGAAACAAGTCTTCTCTTAGTTAAAATGCATCCATGCCCTAGACAGTAGGATCTAGAGCCACCCAAAATCCCAGGAACTTCAGGCATTCATGGTGGAAGCAGCTTCAGAGCACTGGGACAACAGACCTGTGCTACCACCTCTGGCAACAGGGTTTCCATTTTTACTTGGTTTCCAAACAATCATATGAAAATAACTGTTCTTAGCAATTATCTCTCTAGCTCCCCTTTGCAATTTAATAATGCACGTTGAGAATCATGATTTTGATTTTATTTTTCACTCAAAAACATCTTTCTGTGCATTTCTGCCCATTCCAATATATCATCTCTGTCCACCTGAAGACTTTTCTGTTTCTTCCTTTCTTTTTTTCTCTTGGGGACTCAGAAAACAGCATGGAGTTGGTAGCATTGGCTGAAGAAACTGGATTGTGTTAGCTTCCTTTCCATTACCTTTCCTGTGACCCTTTATGAGGAAACTGTATTGACATGCTTGTGCACATTAAGAGCATGGTGACTGTATGTGTGCCGGTGGGGTAGGTATCTTAAGAAAATAAATAACGCAAGGATTGTTTTATGAAGTCTCACCATCTGTTGCAATCCAAACTTTGAGGAATTTATCTGCTTTTGTGTGTAATTCTGTTGCAGTAGTGAGGGAAGGGTACCTCACTTACATCTGAAATCCAGGTTCTATCATTCTCCAAGGAAGGTATAGCCTAAGGTTCACTGGAATCATTTAATACTACATTTATTTATTCATTCATTTATTTTACTCTTCCGTGCCAAGGAATTAACCCAGGGCCTTAGG
Source organism: Lophiomys imhausi (assembly GCA_907164525.1). Classification (NCBI taxonomy): domain Eukaryota; kingdom Metazoa; phylum Chordata; class Mammalia; order Rodentia; family Muridae; genus Lophiomys; species Lophiomys imhausi. The sequence goes on along the minus strand of CAJQZJ010033049.1, from coordinate 2,519,764 downwards.
CACCCTAAGCATGTACTCTGTCACAGAATGACACTGTGCTCAGCCCTACTAACTTAAGTTTGAATCATAAGTTGGAAACAAAAAGTGGACATTTACAAACACCAGCCCTGAAGTGGTCTTATATTGGAAAGTGAGCATTTAGAAAAGATGTCTCAGGGCTTTGGAAGCTTTGAATGAATTTGCTGTTTGTCCCTCTCCCATCTGTCCTTTGCCGCTGCTACAACCTGAGGCTCCTCTCTCCACAGAACAGGTACCCCTGAATAAGTGCAGGCCTCTCTGGGAAGAGCTTTGAAGCCACATGACAGAGGCGTGGGGTCATTATGAAACAACAGCTGTGTGATCTGGAGCTTTAGCATGCTACTAAATCCATCTTTTCTAGCTTCCTTTTTACTCTTTTTTAGGAACATTTTCACACACGCAGAAAGCCGTGATAGCCTATATGATGACATACAATGGATAACCTGGTGATGGACCATTCAGGGGTATCCAGCCTTTCAATACTTATTTTTTTAATTACTTCTGTGTGTGTGTGTGGGGGGGGATAGGATGTTGTGGAGTTAGTTTTCTCCTTTCATCTTTATAGAAATTCTAGAATCAGACCAAAGTCACCAGGCTTGAGCAACACTGAGCGACCTCACTGGCTCCATATCCAAGCTTTTGATATTACAATATAATATCGTCTGGGACACAGGCTAGCTATCTGGGATAGATGGTCTTGCTCCATGACCAGCCTCCACCATGGTCCATCATTTCAACCTTCCTAGATTCAACCGTTGTCAATATTTTGCTCTACTTGCTTTACAGCATGTATGAGCCTGTATTGCTATGTAATACACCATCCTAGGTACCAGTAACTTAAAGGCTTTATACACATCTCTCCTAGATATTCTGATCTGTGTCACCTAAGATTAATATTGTCCTTCATAGGCACAACAGCAGAATCATTCTCAAAGAAAGGTCACCATGGCTTCCTGCTGCTGTCTCACGGAAGAGTTCGTTCATATTCTAATCTCACTGCATATTCTTTTATGGCTGTTTTAAATCTTCTAGTCAGTCTTCAATCTGGTATTATAAGCCACATTTCTTATGTCTCAACATTTTTTTTTCTCCCTGCATTTTATCTGCCCATTAGTAAATAGCACCGGATTTGGAATCTATGGGAATCATCTTGCAGAGCATGTAGGCCACTTGTAGGGTTTCTCTGAGTACTTACTAGGAAGGGAGAGTTAACTTTTCCAGGCCTCCCTTCCCTTCTGGGAAAAGAACAGAGTAGCTCCGCATAGTTTCTACGTGCAAAGTTAATGTGGGGGTTCTACATAGTAATGCTTGCGAAGTACTCGGTACAGTGCCTGGAACATGGCTTCCATAAGCATTGCTGCTGTCACCATAAAAACTAGCTCTCTTTGACTGTGATTACATCTTTAGTCCCTTAAACTCCAGGGCATATTAACACACAGACTTTCCGATTATTTCCTCCATCTTTGGGAAATCTTACACTTCTCTCTCTCTCTCTCTCTCTCTCTCTCATTCTGAACCTAATTGGAGAATCTCTGCCAAATGAATGAATCTTTTTTTTTCCAAGATGGGGTTTCTCTGTGTAATAGCCCTGGCTGTCCTGGACTCACTCTGTAGACCAGGCTGGCCTTGAATTCACAGAGATCTGCCTGCCCTTGCCTCCCTAGTGCTGGGATTAAACGCTTGTGCCTCCACACCCGGCTTGAATGAATCTCTTAACCCATCCAAGAACTGGAGTTCAGCCTTCTCCATCCTCCTAAGGGTAGCTTCTTTTTCCAAAACCATAAGGCTGTAACCTCCAAATGGCTCAGGCCACAGTGAAGCGTCAGCTGGTGCCATGCCCACCCAAGAAGGAAGGGAATGCTTCGTCATTGCTGGTGCTGCTTTGACCTTCGTTGTCTGTGCCCAGCTGCTGCAGTGCTGTTGGAGGGATGCTGGGGAAAGGAGATTGGCTGGCGGGGAAAGTGAGGAATTTGCTGCCAGAACTCTGGGCTCCCAGCCAAATTCTAATTATGATGGCCTGGGGGTGCCAGCGCCCCTGTCAGCCCATGGAAGTGTGGGGGGCTGGTGGGAGAGGTGAGAGAAACAGGAAAGGTGACAGGGTCTGACAAGTTGGAGAAATACACTTGTTCCCCCTAGGGTCCACCCTCCTTACAGATCCAAGCTGTCTGGGAGAAATTGTGGCTGTCACCATAGCAACAGCCGCAGCTGATGTGTGATGCTCAGTGTCTTTATTAGAGAACCCTGTTCAACCTTGTGCCAGCACGTTTCCATCTGAATCTTGTTTCTCCAGTGCAAAAGGCTTCAGATGGCACTGGTAGGTTGAGGACTGGTGTTTGGAGATGGAGCAGAAACAAGAGGATCACTCTGCTGTTTTATTGAATTTCTGGGGAATGCAGATGGCACAGATGCAGATTTGTACATGGCTGAAACATCATTTAAAATTTGAGCTGCCTCAGAATTCCCTTCAGCTCCATATTGACTGCTGAAGCAGCATTCCTGTCGTCTCCCAAAAGGTTCAAATCACAGCACTCGGGAGACCCGGGTGGGAGTGGTGGTCCAGGAGACCATGAACCTGGAAGTCAAGGCGAACCTTAACAGTCCCTGCTCTGCAGACTTCCTCCCACCTGTGCAGTGCTGGCTTTCTCACTGTTCCTCTCATTATGCCTCAACGTCCTCATCCATCAAATGTGGACACTAAAAAACACTGGGTGCTTCAGGGGCATGGGGAGGGCTGAATGCACTCAGGGCTAGCGGTGATGTGAAGCTCAGTACTGGGTCTCCCTTAGGTGCTCAGTATACTTGAAATTTTTGCTTCAGCTCTTCCCCTGAGCTGCTTCTATGGCTGGGACTGCTGCTATTGTCCCACAACTACAACTAGCACGCCACCACCTCCCTTGCTGCCTCTGTGGGGAACAACACTACCTGGCAAAGCTTGACCATGGGTCACTGTTAGCCAGTCCTTCCCCACAGAGGCTAGCAGAGCATCTGAACCTAACAGCACTTCGGTGAGAAGTTGGGGTGAGGAGGCATAGATATTACACACACACGGATTGTGTTTCCAGTGGCAGACAATGACTGACTCATCAAACTGCTGGGGAATCTAATGGGGAGGGGGTAACTATTTTTTATTTAGAGGCAGGTTCTCTCTATGTAGTCGAGGCTACCCTTAAACTCATGCCTCAAGCCACTAAACCCAGAATTGCTGAGTTACAGGCAGGAGGCCTCAAACCCAAGTGTTTATTATTGCTGTTTCTGAGACAGGGTCTTAGGCAGACCACACTGGCCTTGAACTCAACATTTAGCCAAACCTGGACTTCTGCTCCTCCTCCTAAGTGCTGGGACTGCAGGTGCAGGCCACCTCACCTGGTTTATTTGGTCCTGGTGACTAGACCCAGGGCTTTGAGCATCCTACTGAAGCAGTCTACAGCTAGGTTTTCTGATCTGAATATTTTTTTCCATGAATGAAAGCTTGCTTTTTAACTAGCAGCTCTACGATTTTGTTTTCTTAGGAGAGCTTGCACAGCTCATCTTTATAAAGTACCCCCACACACACTTTGTCCTGTTGGTCCACCCACGTGATTATTTATGTAAGAATTTTTTTTTCTTTAAATCAGTGCCCTTTATATTGGCTGAGTGTAGTTCTGAAGGAAACGTATAGTACCATGAAAAAAAAAAAGTGAAGCTACTAGTATCGGGGGCCACAAGAGGAAAAATGTGAAAGCAAAAATAATGAAACACTGCAGGATCATTGAAGTCTGGCTGAAATTCTCTTCATAGAGAAATGTTGGAGCCTCTGCTAAAAAGGGAAGCTAGCAAGTTGTAGAGAAGGTGTGAAAGCAAACTGTAATTTTCTCTACTAATCAGAACTAAAATGCTTGGAGAGGGAGTGCTGCTTACCCAGGCATTTGGTGCCAGTCTCTAGGGGTGTCTCTACCTAAAGTCACCCCTCACCTGAAGGAAAGAATGACGTCTCCTCAGGGGACAAGGAGCAGGACCCAGAGTCCGCTGTACCTTGGTGCATCCGACTGTGGCCATGGAGACAGGTACCCATGGAGACAGATGCAGAAGTGCTCCCAGGGGAAGGCACAGAACTGGTGACGACAGTGGAGGCCTCGTGAGATTCCCTTCAGGACATTCTACCCAGTTTGGAGTCAGAGCACCCCGGGAGGAAGATGAGTCACAGAGGCCTTATTAACTGCACTGAGCAAATGCAATTTCCTTTCCTAAATCAACCACTAAAGTACACGGATTGTTGCTGAACTTGTGGACAAAGACTAAAACGCAGATGCGAAAGAAGCCCTCTTTTACAGTCCAGAACTTGTTGTTCATATGAGTGTTGTAAGGCAAGCGTAAGGAGAACATAGCACTCATAATAGTTCAAAGAGATGGTGGGATTGATAGTGAGAATGGTTCTAAAAATAAAATGTTGATTTAAAAGCAAAAGAAATACATGAACAAGTAAAGGATTATTGTGGTTTGAATAAAAATGGCCTCCATAGGCTCATGGGGAATGTCACTATTAGAAGATGTGACCCTGTTGGAGTGACTTTGTTGGATGGAGTGTGTCACTATTGGGTAGGTTTTGAAGTCTTAGAGCTCAAGCCTGGCCAGCATGTCTCTCTTCCTGATGCCTGCCCATGCAGATGTAGAACTCTCAGCTCCTCCTGCAGCACCATGTCTGCCTTCACAGTGCCACGCTTCCCTCTGTGACGATAATGGATTAAACCTCTGAACCATAAACCAGCCCCAATCAAATGTTTTCCTTTATAAGAATTGCCATGGTTGTGTTGTCTCTTCACAGCAATAAAACTAAGGCAAGCACATAGAAGAACAGCTATCATGTTAGAAGCAGGACCTGCCCACGCACCAGCCTTCGAACTGTCACAATTCTGAGATGGGAAATGTCTATGTCCCTATAAACAAAGCTACCAAGGACTGTGGAGGTGCCAGGAGCTTGCCCACATGTTGTGGCAGGATGACCTGAGTTCTCCATCCTTCCTTTCCTGTCACATTGCTGTCATTCTGCAGAGTGACAGCAGCTCCTTTCACTGAAAGAAGAATCTGTTTTCTCTCTTACTAGCCTTGTTGTCTACATGGGCAGGGAATGCAGGACAGATGGTGGGCTGGTTCCAAGCCTGGCTGCAAGATGCACACACGATTTCACCTGCTCGTTGGGAACCTGATCACTGCCACACACCCAAGGCCAGGCCAGCTTCTCAGGAGGGAATGCATGTTAAAGTGAAGTCCCATTCCAGCTGAGGCCTGGGTATCAGCAAAGGCCAGCCTAAATCAGCAGAGCTGCTGTCTCCAGCCTGAGGTTGACAACACATAGATGAAGAAGTCTATCCCATCCCAGAGAAACCACCCACTGACCCACAGACTTAGAAGCAATTAGAGGTTTTAAGTCTTAGGGCATTAAGTTTTGGGCTGGCTTTGGTTGGGAAGAGCGAATGGAAAGATCAAGGCAAGTCAGTGAGCCGGTGCTAGAGTTGGGGCACATTCCAGGTGTGCCCTTCCCTCCACACTGTTCCTTTAATACTGTGTTTCCCAGGAGCACTCGACAAATTTCCAATTTGCTCGGGATCTCCCGTGTCTTCAGTACAACCACACTCATAGCTTTTCACCCAAAGTGAATAGAATGGAATAATGTTTTAAAATATGTGCTGGGGGATTAGGGACATCATGGTATTGTATACTTATAGCCTCCCCTCCCCAACTGCCACAGCTGATTAAGACTCTTATCAGGCAAGATATTTCAAGGGCTATGAGGTTACTTCCCAGGGACAGACCAAGGAAAAGTCCTTCCTTTGAACTGTTGAGGGGTTTGGCCACCTCAGGCCCACTGAATCACCTGTTTCTTGAAGAAGGCAGAAACGGGACCTGTGTATCAGAAGACGTGGGCATGACGCCTGGCCAACAACCCTCCCGGAAGAATAGGCTGTGAGAATTCCTGAAAAGGGTTTATTCTCCAGGGTCTTGTGGAGATCTGTGAGCAGGCAGAGTCTTGCACCAGAGAAAAAGTGTTTGATGGGGGAAAGATAGTAAACAGATGTACCAACAAGCCAAGAAAGAAGACACACACCAGACGGAATCATGCATGTACTTAGATTGTAATGTTAGTGGACAAGACTTGGAGGCAGAGAGGGTATTCTAATAGGGATGAGAAGTCAACATAATATATGTGTGTATGTGTATTCATATGTGTATATTATATATAATAGTGCTTATATGGGGTGCATGCACATGTGTATTTGTATGTGTCTTTGTTAGGGCTTTAATACTGGGAAGAGACACCATGACCAAGGCAACTCTTATAAAGGGAAATATTTAATTTGGGACTGGCTTACAGTTTCATAGGTCTAGCCCATTATCATCATGGCAGAAATCATGGCAGTATGCAGGCAGACTTGGTACTGGAGGAGCCGAGAGTTCTACATCTTGATCTTGCAGGCAGCAGAAGGGGACTGAGTTCCACACTGGACAGAACTTGAGCATATATAAAACCTCAAAACCTGCTTTCTCAGTGACACACTTCTTCCAATAAGGCCACATCTCCTAATAGTGCCACTCTCTGTGGGTCTACTGGGGCCAATTACATTCAAACTACCACAGTATGTGTATATGCTTATGTACATGCAGTGTTTATGTGTACACGTGTGTTCATCTATTTGGGTGTAAGTGCCATGTATGTATGCATGTGAACGCCACAAGTCATCTTCAGGTATTGCCTGCTGCTCAGCTGCTCTCCACCTTGGTTCCTGAGACAGCGTCTCCCACTGGGACCTGGGGCTTGTTGATTAGACTAAGCTGGCTGGCCAACGAGCTCCAGGAATCTACCTGTTCCCACCATTCAATACACGTCTTCTGACAGACAGATCTTTGCTCCCGTTTCTGCCTTCTTCAAGAAACAGGTGACTCGGCCTGAGATGGCCAAACCCTTCAACAGTTCAAAGGAAGGACTTTTCCTTGGTCTGTCCCTGGGAAGTAACCTCATAGCCCTTGAAATATCTTGCCTGATAAGAGTCTTAATCAGCTGTGGCAGTTGGAGAGGGGAGGCTATAAGTCTCGTAGTTCATGTGTGTAGTTTATAATGGGGCCCTTAGGCCATGCTATGTCAGGTTCACCTGAGCCAGAGACCACAGACGGGATAACTGATTCCGAATAAAAGCCATGAATGCTTAGCTGTCCTGGCCACATTAATTAAAATTCTTGGGGTCACCCATTGTCAACACTGGGGAATGAAGTAGCCTATGCCTGGCACATCTCTTTCCCGTGGTGATTTTAATAACACATCCTTCATTGTCATATGATGTCACTCTGACAACAGTGGCTTTTCTGAGCTCTGTGAATTCTCACAGCTAACCATCAAGCTGAAAAATGTTCTGGGGACTCTCTGATCTAGCCTCTCACTCTCTCCCATCGCTTCTTACTTTCTCCACTGGATTAAACAGAACGGTTCTACTTGTCTGTGGCCCAGTGCTTCTGACCATACTGGCCATCTCGCACTCTCTTCTAAGTGGTCCACTGACAAGCTTCTTTCACATGAATCCAGTGCTATCCGTGGACACGATGCTGTGATAATGATTTGCTTCAGCATAGTTCATATTTTTGGAAAACTGCTATGTGAGCATGTTTATATGAGTGCAGCATACTTATGTTCGGCTTTATGCAAATAAGGGGAAGGTTATAACCAATCCTCACACCACTAGTGTCCACACAGATTCTATTGTATTATTCCATTACTTTCTCCAACAGTTCTCTATTCTTGGCTACTTAGATTGTTTGGCCTTGTTCTTATTAAATCAAGCACCAACAATGATTGCTATGGAGAGGCCATTAGGTACTTCTGTCATTATTATCTTGAGACAAAATTCTACACATGAATTTCTCAAAGAGAAATTTGGTCCCCAGATATTGATGCAACTGGAAAGGTGACAGAGACTTGAAGAGGTGGGGCCTACTGGGAGGAGGTGGGTCACTGGAAGGCAGGCCTCACAGATTCTAATCCTTCGCAGGCTTCTGCTGCTTCCTCACTGCTTACTAGATGGAACCAGTCTCCTCATCTGCAATACATTCTAGTCACTGTGCCTTTGCTTCCATGATGAACTGTTCCCTATCAAACCGTGAGCCTGAAAGATGCCTCCTCCCTTCAGGGGTTTCTTTCAGGTATGTTGTCACAGGGAAAGGAAAAGTAACTAATACAAATGGTAAAGGGTGCCAGCGTGGAAATACCAACAGCGTCCCACAATTTGGAGAGAAGCAAGTGAGGAGAAGAGCCAGAGGGTGAGGAGATTAGCAGTCCCTTGCTCATGTCTGGGCAAAAGAGAGAGCAGAAAGGCACCCAGGTCTACCAGTATTTAGTTTTGAGGGGGATTGCTATTACCATTGCCTCCCACAAAAGAGAGAAGACAGAAGAGGAACCCAAGGAAAATCAACCAGCTTGTGGGAACTGTGGTATGTCTGTCAGGCAGAGACACCCTTCTGTCTACCTCCTCACCATATCTAGTAAGCATTTGGAGGGTGAAGTCACCCAGTAAGGTTGGAAAGGGAACACCCAGGACCAAGCCTAGCAGGGATGGGGTTTAACCCAACTGCAGAAGCAGAGCCCAGAAGCCTCTTCTCCTCTTTCTCTTTGCTGCCCGATCCACCTGTCCCCGATACAAAAATGAACAAAATACAATGTATCAAACCCAGTCATTTTTCTTCTACTTTTGTGGATCAATAAATATTTTCAGGAATTAACAATTCTGGAAACAGATTTAAATTTTCTAAAAGGATAAAGGCCATCTAAAACAAAGATTAAAATGGCACACATGAATAAAAATATAGAGTACAGCAAAGCAAACATCGCTTGTATCAGATTATAGAGAATATAAGTGTTAGAGAACATAAATATGACAAATCATACTGGAAATTTTTATCAATGAACTTGGAATTTAAAACCCCAAAAGAATCAATTTAAACAAAACAAAAATTCAGATTCGATCAAAAAAGTAAAAACCTGGTGGGACTGGAGAGATGGTGCAGGAGCAAAGAGCACTTCTCACTCTCGAGGAAGACCTGAGTTCAGTTTCCAGGAACCACACCACAGGGATCACAGGCGCCTGTAACTCCAGCTTTAGAAACCTATTTTGATCTCTAACAGTGCCTGCACTCATGTACACACACACATACACTCTAAAGAATAAAATAAAATTACTGATTTAGAGCATTTCCTGGGTTTGATTTTTATTGTTTTTATTTTTTAAGACTTATTTATTTTTATGTGTACAGTGTTCTGTCTGCAGGTATACTGCAGGCCAGAAGAAGGCACCAGATCTCATTATAGATGGTTGTGAGCCACCATGTGGTTGCTGGGAATTGAACTCAGCACCTCTGGAAGAGCAGCCAGTGCTCTTAACCTCTGAGCCATCTCTCCAGCCCCCATGGGTTTGATTTTTAGCATCCACATGCTGACTAACAACCACCTGTAACTGCAGTTCCAAGGGATCTGACGCCCTCTTCTGGCCTCCACTGGTACCAGGCACACATGTGGTACATAGACATACATGTAGACAAAACACCCATACACATTTGAAAAAAAATAATTGGAAGAGCAATTCTTTTTTTTTTTTCAAGATAGAGTTTCTCTGTGTAGCCCTGGCTGTCCTGAACTCACTTTGTAGACCAGGCTGATCTCAAACTCACAGAGATACACCTGCCTCTGCCTCCCAAGTGCTGGGATGAAAGCCACCACCTGGCTTGGAAGAGCAATTCTTTAAAAAGCAAAGAGGGGGTCTGGAGAGATGACTCAGCAGTTAAGAGCACTGGGTGCTCTTCCAAAGGAACCAGGTTCAAATCCCAGCACCCACATGTCAGTTTGAAACTCTGTAATGGCTGGGCATGGTGGTGCATGCCTTTAATTCCAGCAGAAGCAGGCAGATCTCTGTGAGTTCAAGGCTTCAGAGTGAGTTCCAGGATACCCAGGGCTACACAGAGAAACCCTGTCACAAAAAAACAAAACAAAACAAAAAAAGCAAATAAATGTTTAAAAAGCAAAGAGACAATAAAAGCTCCTAGTCTGGTCAGATGAATGAACTTGATGCCTCATAATTTTAGTTCAGTCTCTGAGACTGAACCCACATAGCACAGGGAAAGAATTGACTCCTACAAGTTGTTCTCTGCACATCTCCCACCTGCCACCTAGAATAAATAAAAATATAACAATTTTTAAAGTAAAAACTTAGCTTTTGGTTGGAACAAAATAATATGCCAAGTTTTTTGGTAAGACTGGGATTAAACGTCTGAACAAAGACATAGGAGAAAAAAGGTAGCTGGGAGCTAGGTTCCTGATATCAGTATCATATGAAGTTGGACCTAAGACTAATGAAAACAACCAAGACAAACAGGGACACTGAGTCAGGACCAAAAGGGTGGAAGTCCAGTGAAGCTGAAGGTAAGAACACAGTGTACCAGCAGAATCTAAGGACCAACTCCCAGCCTGTAGTCAGTAAGGAAATTGAAAAGAAAGGTTTGGAGGATCTAAAGGTTGATTTGTCTGTCTGAATTACTTTGTAACAGGGTACAATCCAGGCTGTTTTCAAAATGGCTATATTCCTAAGGTTGACCTTGAACTCCTTTTTTTTTTTTTCCTCCAAGACAAGGTTGGCTGGCCTTGAACTCACAGAGATCTGCTGCCTCTACCTCCCAAGTGCTGGGATTAAAGGTGACTACAACCACCGTCACCACCGTCACCACCATGGCCCAGCTGAGCTTGACCCCCCTGTTTCCACCTCTGAAGTGCTGAGATGGCAGGCATGCACCCTCACACTGTGTGTGGTGCTGAGGATGGGACCCTGCCTTCTGTCTTCTTGTATGCTAGGCAAGCTCTCTATGGACTGAGACACATTCCCATTGAGGATTGCATCCATTCTGAATGTAGATATTTTTAAAGGTCAACTTTGTAGGTTTCTGTCAAGTGCTATACTATAAAACAGAGAACACATCTTTTATGGTCCTATGGAATTTTTACAGCAATGAAGGATATTAACAGTCTGAAAAGAAAAATCTTATCAAGATCCCCAATGCAGAAATGGTATGATTCACTTTCTAAGCACGATTCAAGGAAGAAGTCAGACAACGAGAGAGGAAGGGAGCTGGAGAGATGGCTTGGGGGATCAAGAACACTTGTTGCTCTTGAGAAGACTCAGGTTGAAGTCCACTTACACTCATCTGTACACATTGTTAAAAATTAAAATAAATCTGAAGAAAGATAGATCTTGAGATGAATAATCAGAAAAAAAGAGAGGCAGTTCAAAAACGTCACCAGGAATACAAAATGTAAGTGCTACTACAGAGAAAACAGGAAGACAGTGTTCTGTGAAACTTTTCACGATGAAATTAATACATCTTTCTAGAAAAGCACAAATAATCACCAGTATAAACACATTAAACACACTTTGATTTTTTTTCTTTTTCAAGACAGTCTTTCTCTGTGTAGCCCTGGCTGTCCTAGACTTACTTTGTAGACCAGGCTGGCCTCTAACTCACAGAGATCTGCCTGTCTCTGCCTCCTGAGTGACATCCTGATTTTTATTTTTTATTAATTATTATTTTTAATATGTGAATTAAAGTTTTGCCTGCATACATGCACGCGGTGCCAATGAAGGCCAGAAGAGGGCATCGCATTTTTTGGAACTCGAGTTACAGACTGTCATGAGCCACCATATGAGTGCTGGGAAATGAATCTGGGTCCTCTGCAAGAGCAGTCGATGCTCTTAACCACTGGATCATTTTCGTTTTTAAAGAGCAACAAAGTAACATTGAGAAGCAAACAAATAACTTGCTGTAGCCATGAGGGTACTTGACAATGAGTTGCCATTAAATTTTACTTCTACACTGCAACTACTACTAGCGATCTATTTTTTTAAATACTCCTCTACTACTACTTTTTAGTATTTGGTTCTAAGGGTGGAACCCAAGGCCTTACATGTGCTCAGTAAGCGCCCCATCACTGGCTGCATCCCCAGCAGGAACAAAGCGGTGCCCACCATCTCAAATGCACCAGGCCTCCATGTTTTCTTGGGGAAGTACTTCCAAATAGCCAGGAGCAAGCCACTCGATGTTCTTATCAACTGCGTCAAAGCAGTGAAGCAAAAGACATTCAATTTCTGAGAAAGCCACATAAAAACTAAACAGCTTAAATAAATAAGACCCACAACACTACCAAAAAACATCAATGCCCTGTGATCACTAGAAATGACATGAGCTAAACATGGCATCTTTAAGGGGACCATCAAGGGAACATAGCATGGTCTAGGAATGTAGGAAATACTCTGAATTAGGAACTATGTCAGTCAGCAACCAACATTAACTGTATATTTTGGCTTTTGATGTATGTGGGTATGTTCACATGTATGTAGGTAGGTGCACGGGCATGTGTGTGCCTATGTGTACGCATGCCCAAGGCTGACCTTTGGTGTCTTTCTCAATTGCCTTCCATGTGAGACATTGAATCAGAGTCTCTCATTGAGCCCAGACCTCACCCTTCAGCTGGTCTGGCTTGCTAACATGCTTCAGGGTTTCCCTGTCTTTGCTGGGATTACAGGAGGCCACCATATCTGCCCGGCATTTATGTGGGTCCTGGGGATCCAAACTCAGGTTCTCATGCTTGCTCAGCAAGTGCTTTACCTCCTGAGCCATGTCCTTCTAAGTCCCTACTTTGGCTTAAGAGAAAGCAATCTAAAAATGTAATTAGCAGGGTAGTAACAAAATGTTCTCTCGTGATCCCCCTGTATTTCTGTTTAACCCCTTTTTCATTTCAAAATAATATTTTATTGATTCTATTTCCTACGATGAGTCTCTCTAGAGTTTTATTTTATTGATTTTATCAAAGGCCCAGATTATGATTTTATTTACTGGGTTTTTTTTCCTGTATTGTTTAATTCAGTAATGCCTGTTTTCATCATGAGTCTGTTACCTGTCATTTACAGTCATTTGGTCCTCTCTCATACATCATTTTCTGTTTCCTTGTGTTTTTGTGTACAGAGTCCATGCAGGTTTGTATGTGTGTCAGAATAATGTGTGTGTGTGTGTGTGTGTGTGTGTGTGTGTGTGTGTTGGTGGGTTACATACATGTGGAGGCCACAGGTTGATGCTGAGGTCCTTTTCTCAACAGCTTCCACCTTTATTTTTTGAGATAGAATCTCTCACTTGACCCCGGAACTTTGCAGTTTGGATAGTCTAACTGGTCATTTTGCACCAAGAAACCAATCTCCTGTACTCTGGGATTACAGGCAGGCACCCATGCCCACCTTGCATTTGGCCTTTATGTTATGCCGGGATTCGAATTCCAGTCTCACACATGTGTGGTAGGAACTTCACCCACAGAGCCACCGTCACCCCATTGTCATACCTCTTCTCATTTTCTTGCAATAAAAAACATTTAAGATTATGACTTTACCTCTGGTTTCAGAGCTCTCTACATGTTTTCATGGACCTTTGAAAGATCCATGTTTTCTTTATCATTTTCTACACAAACAGAAACTGCAGGTCTAGTTTCCTCGATCAATGGACCATTCTCCCTTTCTCCCTCTTCTTCCCCCTCCTCCCGCTAACTCCCACCCCTCTAAGGATCATCCTATGCACTCAGATTGGCCTTGAACCTGAGATCCTCATGCCTCAGCCTCTGGGAGCTAGAGATACAGGTGGGCATCACTGTGCCTGGACTTGGGCGATTTTTTTTTCCTTCAAGACTTGTAAGTATTTTGATTACTTAAAAATAAATAAATAAATAAAAACTTGAGGGCCATCAGGATGGCTTGGAGGTTTGGGTGGTTGCACACAGGCCCTGCTGAGCTAAGTTTGAACCCCAGCCCCACAAGGCGGCAGGAGAAAAGTGACTCCAGAGATCTGTCCTCTTGGCCCACAATGCCTTCCTGTCCATGCTTGTGTGTGCGAGCACGTATACACGCTCACACACTTGCGCTTGAGCACTTGAGCACACCCGGTAGTCAAAAGCTAACTTGATATAATTTGTTATTTGCTTCTATTAAGTACCTGACTCTGTAGCTTCTGTCTTGGGAACCACTGGGCTTCCATTTGTGCACACACATTTCGTTTACATGGCTTCTGTATGTCTGAAGAGCATGTGTACTCTTGCGTGTACCTGTCATTTAGAATTTGTTAATTCCATTATATGATTCTTGACATTATTGTATTTTGTCCTGAAAATAGTTGATCTCTTGCTTGGTTTTAGATTTTTCAACATTTTTAATATTTCTGTGGGATAATGCTTTGTTCTTTGTCTCAGCTTTGCTTGAAGCTTGAGAGGCAGCCAACTCAATGGCCCCTAACAAAACACTCTAAGGCACAGGCTGTAGGACCCAAATGTTTTTAGAATACAAAACATGGACTTTATATAAAGAAATTTAGGTTTTAAAACACTTACTTTTATCTATTATTACTGTGTATTATGATATGTGTGTGTATAAGTGTGTGTGCCACAGTGTGTAGGTGGAGGTCAGGGGACTGCAGGAGTTGGCTCTCTCCTACCTCACAGGTTCTAGGGATGGAACTTGTCATCATCTTTTTTTATTTTTTATTTTTTGGCTTTTTTGAGACAAGATTTCTTTGTGTAGCCCTGGCTATCCTAGAACTCACTCTGTAGACCAGGCTAGCTTTGAACTCACAGAGATCAGCCTGCCTCTGCCTCCCGGGTGCTGGGATTAAAGGCGTGCGCCACCACACCTGGCCTCGTCATCCGTCTTTGAGACAAGTGCCTGTACCTTGTTGAGAACCCTTGCTTGCCCTAACTAGATTTCTAAAACATTCCAAGTACTTTAAAAGCATGCTAGATGCTACTTAACAGAAAATTAAAATAAGCATGTACTTTTGCACATTTCTATCTTTTCTTCTTTCTTTTTGGCTAAGACTGAGAATGGCAAGGACTCTTAGCTTCAGAGGTTGTTTTGAGTAGTTGCCAAAGTCAAAGTAATAAACAGGATGCCGTGGTAGCGTTTGCCCTGGTGCTCACTTTTTTGTTTGCTTTAAGGTGGGGGGGGGGATCAAACTGTCCGCACACCAGGCAAGCACTGCTGGGGAGCAGCATGCCAGCCCCGCCAGGGGCTGTCACTGAGAGTGGTGGTTGCCTCTTTGGTGTCTCAAGCTATACTTGGCATTGGAGTGGCTCCTTCTTACTATTCTGGTTCAATGGATTCAGCCATTGTGTAAACTGTGCACATGCTCCTGGATCCAAGAACAGATTCAATACAAGGAACCGTAGAAGGCGGCTGTCTTCAGGTTTCTCTCTCTCTCTCTCTCTCTCTCTCTCTCTCTCTCTGTGTGTGTGTGTGTGTGTGTGTGTGTGTGTGTGTGTATGTGTTTGTAGGTCCCCAGGCAGATGTTTGTGTACCTGCATGTGGGGCCCAGTGGGGAAAACTAGATCAGAGAGCCCTGGTATCCACTTGTCTTCACCTCCCCGGTGGTAAGATTTTTTTTCCTTTTTTCTTTCTAGGTTTTTATATAATTTATGTGTATGAGTGTAGAGAGCTGCAACGTGCCGCACCCTAAAAATGGCACTGGTTTCCGCCTTCCACCAGCCCGATGGTGAGAGCTCTCTGTGGTAAACAAGTCCATATTTGGCAAAGACCGCTGATCTGGCTTGCTTCCGCATACATGGGCCTCTAAGATAGTACCACGTGGCTTTACTTGATTGGCTGTTCATATAGTATTTAGCCTGTGGGCTGGGTCTGCCCGGGCATTCGGAAGACTGTTTTCAAGGGACCTGAATAAACTGCTTGAGAAGAGCTTTTGCGAGTTGCGTCGTTCTTGCTGGTCGAGAGGGACGCGACAAGTGGTGGCCCTTACAGGGACCCAGAAAAGACTCAGAACTCCTGCAGTCAGGGGCAGTGCACTGGTAAGTTCCCGGGGTAAATTGGGACAATAAAGTTTCGCGGAAATGGTGAACAAAAGGTAAAGTTTCGCGGAAATAGCGAACAAAAGGTAAAGTTTTGCCGGGCGGTGGTGGCGCACGCCTTTAATCCCAGCACTTGGGAGGCAGAGGCAGGCGGATCTTTGTGAGTTCGAGGCCAGCCTGGTCTACAAAGCGAGTCCAG
>CAJQZJ010033049.1:2476915-2496587 GCA_907164525.1 Lophiomys imhausi | reverse complement strand
CCTCCCAGTGTGGGAGTGAACCCTAGAGGGTTGATGCCACTCAAAATCTGGCAAATGGACATTACCCACATTTCAGAGTTTGGAACCTTAAAATATATTCATGTATCTGTGGATACCTGCTCAGGTATCATACATGCTACACCTATGAGTGGAGAAAAGGCTCGCAATGTCATAGGACATTGCTTAGAGGCCTGGGCTACATAGAAAAAACCACAGCAGCTAAAAACGGACAATGGACCAGCCTATACGGCACAGTCCTTTGTCTCCTTCTGTAATCAGATGGAGGTACAGCTTAATCACGGATTACCGTATAATCCTCAAGGACAAGGAATTGTGGAGCGTGCTCATCGCACCTTGAAAGAATGCTTGCAAAAACAATAACGGGGAATAGGCCAAGGCCGTACCCCCAAGGAGAGAATGTCTTTAGCCTTATTTACTGTAAATTTTTTCAATTTGGATGCTCAAGGCTGCTCAGCAGCGGACAGACATCAGGATTCCCATGGTTCACCTAAAAGCATGGTGAAGTGGAAGGACATTCTGACAGGCTCTTGGCGGGGGCCTGACCCCGTGCTAACATGGGCGAGAGGGTCTGTTTGTGTTTTTCCTCAGGATCAACAAGATCCAGTGTGGGTGCCTGAACGCCTTGTGAGGAAGATTCGTCATGAAGACCTTCCTAAGTATCCTGGTGATAGTAGCAGTGAGTATGTCAGGAGCACAGAGCAGTTTGGGTTCAACAAGATTATTTTTCCTTTATCCCCATGATTAGTAATATAGTGAATAAGTCTTGTACAGGAAAGCTTGATATATCTACTAGGGATCCTCAGCAGACTGCCACCAATCCTTTTGATTTGTGGCTTTTGTGTGGAGTAAATGGAAGTTGCATGGACTTGGGACCTGTC
The DNA here is from genome assembly GCA_907164525.1 of Lophiomys imhausi. NCBI lineage: Eukaryota > Metazoa > Chordata > Mammalia > Rodentia > Muridae > Lophiomys > Lophiomys imhausi. The sequence goes on along the minus strand of CAJQZJ010033049.1, from coordinate 2,495,688 downwards.
ATTATGCTAGGGGGAGGTATTTATCAAAGAGGTAATTTTTCCCTAGGGTCTGCTACCAGATTGGATTTCTCTAGTAGTAGTGGCTCTGGTACTTGGAATTCTTTGTTTCATTCTTATCGCAACAAGAGCTTTTCAGCTTCGCCAGTATGTCTCTGGCCTCCTTTTCTGTGGATTGTAAGTAATGGGAGTGCATCCTTAGGTGAAGAAAAGTTAGTATGCACTCCAGGCACATGTTTTTATGCCCTATGCTGGAATGCCACAGCCTTTCCTGTGGCTGTGGTGACTAGAATGCCTCGATATGTACCAGTTCCTGTAGAGGCTCCTAATACCATGATGCTATTCAGATTTAAAAGAGATTTTGGCATCACTGCAGCTATTGTTACTGCTATCACTGTTGCTGCTGTGGGAGCTACTGCCTCAGCTATCGCCTTGTCTAGTTCTATACAGACTGCCAATGCCCTGAATAACATCTCAGCCACTGTGGCACAGGCATTGGATACTCAGGCCTCTATGAATTCTCATCTCAAAGGAGGTCTTATGATAGTTAATCAACGCATAGATTTAATACAAGAACAGATTGATTCTCTTTGGCAACTAGCACAATTAGGGTGTGAGTGGAAAATGCAAGGTTTGTGTGTTACTTCCGTACAATATCAAAATTATACAAAAGCTGCTAATTTGTCCAGACAATTGTCAAAGTTCCTCTTACAGGATTGGTCGGCTGAGTTTGAAAATTTGATGAGAGAGCTGAGAGCGACAATCATCCACATCAACTCCACTCGGGTGGATCTGAGCCTGGCTACTGGCTTGACTTCTTGGATACAGACGGCTATGGATCATCTTAAGGAGTGGGCGGGTGTAGGTTCTTTGGCGATACTAATGATGCTAGCCTCTCTGGTTTGCCTATGGTGCATCTATAAAATGAGAGCCACACAAAAGCGTAATGCAGCCATGATTATACAAGCCCTTGTCGCCATTGAGGCAGGCCAGTCCCCTCAGGCATGGCTTGCTGCCGTGAAGTAAATCTTCACTAAGCATAGTCCCTGCCCACTGAGGAATTCGTTCCACGGATATTAGGGTCTGGTAAGTCAGTGACGGAGTTGACGGGTAAGTCTCGGCCACCTAAGACAGGGCAGTCCCGAGTGGGGAGGCTGACCCAGAGACGGGTAAGAGTTTGAGCACCGCCCTCCTACAGGCTCAGGCCCACCGTGAGATCCCCAAATAGGGGGATTACGAAACCTTTCCAGGGACTTCTACCAACTTTAGAAAAAATAAAAAAAAAAGGAGGAACTGTAGAGAGCTGCGACGTGCCGCGCCTTAAAGATGGCGCTGGTCTCCGTGCCGCGCCTTAAAGATGGCGCTGGTCTCCGCCTTCCACCAGCCCGACGGTGAGCGCTCTCGATGATAAACAAGTCCATATTTGGCTAAGACCGCTGATCTGGCTTGCTTCCGCATACATGGGCCTCTAAGATAGCACCACTTGGCTTTACTTGATTGGCTGTTCATTTAGTATTTAGCCTGTGGGTTGGGTCTGCCCGGGCATTCGGAAGACTGTTTTCAAGGGACCTGAATAAACTGCAGGAGAAGAGCTTTTGTGAGTTGCGTCATTCCTTGCTGGACAAGGGGGGACGCGACACAACTTGATTTCCCCGTCTCTCCTAGTGATACATCTTAGATCTAGCTATGTGTCCATTTTAAGATCCAGCATAAGCCAGGTGTAGTGGTGCACGCCTTTAATCCCAGCACTCGGGAGGCAGAGGCAGGTGGATCTCTGTGAGTTCAAGGCCAGCTTGGTCTACAGAGTGAGTCCAGGACAGTTGAGGATATTTAGAGAAACCCTGTCTTAAAACAAAACAAAACCCAAAACAGATAAAATCTGGCATAAAGCTCCTTAGAATAGATCCATGGCAGATTTTACTGTTGTCTGATTGCTTTTGCATAGCCAGGTGAGTTGAGGGATAGATATGTGAGTTGCTGTCAATGATATTGCAGGATATTCCCTTCCACCTGTGTCTCTGTGCACCTGCTCAGACAAGGTTCCTTTAGGAAAGACACTGAGCTGCAGACTTGTCCCCTGTATTATTATCTCAGGTGACTACAGCTTCCCTATGTGAGGAGCAGGCACACATTGAAGTCCTCAACACTTCAAATGGGCCTTCTGTGGGTGTGAGACTGTGATTTTAGTTTTATTTAACTTTTAAAATTCCAAGTGCTGGGATTGAAGGGAGGGAACACTTTGAATTTGCTTGTGGGGATGAAAATTAGTCCCGCCACCTTGGCCATCCCCAGAGAGGAAAGTGAACAACATTTAAAAGGCCAACATATAGTTTCCCATAGAATAAAAGAATCTATCAAAGATAAATTAATTAAAAACATGAAAAATCAGCACATATGAACTGAATCCTGTCATTAAGACACTGCTAAGGGCTGTTAGTGTTAATTGTCAACAACTTGACAGAATCTAGAGTCACTGAGGAGACCAGCCTCTGATCACACGTCTGTGGGGATCGCCTTGATTACAGATGTGGAAGACTCCTCTTAACGGTGGGCGGGGCCATCCCTGGGCAAGGGATCCTTTGCAGCATGAAAAGAGACCAAATGCTGATCGTTGATCTCTAGTATGTCCTTCACTGCACTAGTCTGAGTGTGGACATAACATGACCAGCTGCTCCAAGCTGCCACGGCAGTGACTGCCCCACCATGACCGACTCTGAACTGTGAGCTGAAAGAAATACTTTCTCCCTTACATTGCTTTTTTTCAAGTTTTGTTTTTTGTTTGTTTTTAAATCACAGCAACAGAAAAGAAACCAAGTCACTGCCCAGTTAAAGTTGAGTATATTCACTCTTAAATGCCTTCCAAATGTATCAAGAAGCATTGCCAACTTACAATTGTGGAATGGATTGTTGTAATCTTTTACATTTGGCATTGGAGAGTTTTCAGTTAGCTATGAGAAATTTGTTCCTGCCGTGCCAGATGGTGCCTCAGAAATGCAGACTCATTGGGATCTCCAAACAGGAGGGAGACTGATGTTTCCCTTTATTGCTTCATCCTACCGTATGATGTGTACTCAAAATATCTGCATGGCTTTCAGGAGCAGACTAGAAAGTGTCATGGATACAGTTGCTAAAACTGCTCAGTGTGTATGTACAATGCTATGAATCACCACCAATGTATAGAACCTGTGAAAGGAATTCAAGGCAGAGAACATGGGGATGCTGGGACTGTGCCAACATTTGTTGCTTGAATTTTGCATGGATTTTACAAAGACTCATGGGACATTTGGTTCCAATTCAAGGTTTTCTTGGAACAAAAAGACATACTTTGACAGGAACTTACTAGTCAAAGACAGAAAAATGACAGTGATTTCTGCTCCCCCCCCAATTAGTATCACAGTGTATATGAAGAAGATAAACCTGTTCACAAGGAAAGAAAAATGTACTTTTGCCGTATCTAGAAAGAGATTGGAACTTATATTAAAATCTAACTTTCATGATGCAAACTGGTAACTATGATTTTGTACACTTTCAAACACAGTCCAGGGCTGGAGAGATGGCTCAGTGGTTAAGAGTACTGGGTTGCTCTTCCTGAGGCCTCAGACTCCCAGAACCCAAATGCAGATCAGAATTGTCTATAACAGTCTAGGGGATCCAACACCCCCATCTGTCCCCCACAGGCACTGCACACATGTGGTGTGGCAACAGACATGAGGAAAAAATGCCCTTATACATAAAATCAATCAATCAATAAATTAAATTTATTAATTCATGGGTTTTAAAAACCCATGAAGCTATACCCAAAATATTTTCAGTGGTAATCGCCAACAGTATGTATATTTTCTGCAAAATCTACAGGAAATATTAGAAGAACACTTTCACTCTGGTAGTAACAAACAATGAGTTATTTTTCAGTGTATATAACTTCCTTTTCATCCCATGCTCACAGTGCAGAGACAGTAATTGACACAGTTTGGACAAAAGCAGCTTTAAAACTGCTGAAACAGGCAAGCTTTTGCTTCAAGGTCAAACACTTGTGGCAAAGATGAGCTACAAAGATCGCTATGGAGGAAATGAATATTAGAAATCAAAATTCTCTGGTCATCTTCTGGGGCTCTAAGAGAGGGAGCAGAGGGGGCTGAGTCTGACCCTGCTGCCTGCCTTAAGGACCCTTTCCTCCTCCTGTGCTGCCTCGTTTAGCCTCAATTGGGGAAGATGCACCTAGTCTTACTGCAACTTGAGGTGCAGTAAGGTTGATATCCACAGAAGGCCTGCCCTTTTCTGAAGATAAACAGGAGGAGTGGATTGGGGTGGGGAGGGGAGGCAGGGTGGTGAGGAAAGGTGTGGGGGGGGGTGAGGACTGGGAGGAGAGGTGAGGGGGAAAACTGCAATGGAGATGTAAAATAAATAATAAAAATTTTTTTACAAAGAAAGGAACAGCTCACTGGTTATTTAGATTACCGATGGGAAGATACATCCATATATCTAGAACAACATGGGTATGTGATCCATTTTTCAACTGTGAATAAAAACATACGTCATACATCTCCAGTGAAAGTTTAACATCAGAATTGAACTGTGCTTTGAGTTAGAAAAAAAATCACCCTGGGTTTCAAAGACTGAAAAGAACAACAAAGAGGAACATACCACTGGATATTTTTTTATATTGATCACATGTTGACATGGTATTTTAGAATTGCTGAATTCAATAAGATGTTAAATTAATTTCATGTGTTTCTATCATTAAACGAAAACACAGTTACCAAAATAATTGAAAATTACTTGTGCAGGGCTGGGGCTGTGACTTGGGGGTACAACATTTATCTAGCATGCTGAAGGCCCTGAATTTGATCCCTATCTCTTCTAAATTAAAAAAAAGGTGGCTTATGTTTTTTATTTTATTCCAAAGTGTAAAGTTAGAATCACTTCCCTTGTTATGAGCACCTCTTCTCCTGGAAGAATCATCTCCTGAGATTAGATCTAACAAGAGCGCACTGTAAAGCACCTGACTTCTGTCCCCAAATTGAAGGATCTGCCCAGATACAACCCTCTGGCCACAGACCTGAGCCATTAGATACTGACTCCTGGGACTTTGACTCTGCAGTAAGTAGAGCCAAGACAATGCTGTCTGGAGTCTATCTGAACAGTGCTGCCACTGATGGGGATGGATAGTGGACAATCAAAGAGAATTTCTGGTTCAGAAGTGTGGTTAAGAAGCCATGCCAAGCCCAGAAGCCCAGTGAGATAGGAAAGCCTCCACAGAGAACAATATTTGATAGAGGCTGGAAGTCAGGACATGTGAAAAAGGGAAAGACAATATTGTGGAGGACGAATTCAGGGACAGGGTAGCTACAATTGAGAATGAATGGTGGGTAGCAGGGGTACCCAAGACAGCAGACAGAGATGCAGGCCCAGGTTAGGGCTGAATGCCTCCCCTGATTAGCAGTGCTGAGAAAACATCCTCTGGAGTTTGGATGAGTACCTGGGTTAATTAATGAATAAGACTCATAGTACCATTGTTGTCACGGCAACCATAAAAGGCCTATGGGGATTTGTACAGACAGACAAAAGGAAAAGGAGCAACAAGTGTTACCCCCTTTTTACCCTTTGGCCTGGATGCATGGAGGAGGGTGTTCCCTCATCCTACCTCCTTTGTAGCCCAAGACAAACAGCAGTGTGGACAGGATAGATTCTGTCTTTATTCAAGAGGAATGTAGAGGTTTGGGTACTCATTCTCTCTGGCTTTATATTTAGGTTTGAATAAGGATTCAGACTTGTGACTGGCCTCTTGTAACCCTGCCTTCTTCCCTAGTTCCGAAGTCACCTCCCCTCTGTCCTATATCTGAACCCTTGTTCCAACACCTTGTATGGGATAGGAAGTTCTCCTCCCAGAGGTTGGAAGTGATTCGTTGACCTAAGCCCGGTGACCACCTACTGCCTGATAATCACCCCGAGGGTAGATGCTCTTAGACTCCTTTGGGGAGTAACCACACACCTGTAACAAAATGCCTTGATCCCTTGGTACTTAGACTACCTGTTTAGATGTTCCTTTGCACACTCTGTTCTGCCAGCCTTTCCCCATTGTCTCTGCTCCACTGTGTGCCCAGGTGTCCACTCTATTTTTTTTTCCGAGGCCGGGTTTCTCTGTGTGTAGCCCTGGCTATCCTGGAACTCACTCTGTAGACCAGGGTGGCCTTGAACTCACAGAGATCCACCTGTCTCTGCCTCCCAAGTGCTCGGATTAAAGGTGTGCGCCACCACGCCCAGAGGTGTTCGCTCTTTTAGGAAAGCTAAAGTCACAGATATACCAGCTCAGGCAGGTCCCCTGTGATCTTCAGCTGGCCTGGAAAATCTCAAATGGACCTAGTCAAATTCAATTTACAAATATAGTCTCTTGAAACTTTTACCTTAATCAATGGTATCGAATTAAGTCATTTTCTCCTAAGTTTTCTCTTCCTTAAATTTTTCCAAGAGATTGGCTTAGTTGGCGACCTTGTTCTGACTGAATTCCAGAGGGAGAACTATACAAATGTAGTTCACTTGATGTATTCTATCTGGCACATAGTGGGTTCTCAACAAATAATCACTGAATGGACAGAAAGAAATGATAATTCTGTCTCTTAAGATATATTGGGGGGAGTGTAGAGAGATGGCTCATCAGTTAAGAACATTGGCTGCTCTTCCAGAGGTCCAGAGTTCAATTCCCAGCCCCCTCATGGTAGCTCACAACCATCTATAAAGGGATCTGATGCCTTCTTCCGTCGTGCAGGTGTGCATGTAGCAGAGCACTCATACATTAAAAAACAGAGAGAGAGAGAGAGAGATGAATTTATATTATCAATGGCTTCTCAGTCATTAGGGCTTACACTTAACACTCAGACTATATCTCACTTACAGTAACCTAGGTGGGTTTTGTTTGCCAATATTTGGCTTAAGAAACTCCTTCATAGAAACAAGTGGAAATACATAAAACCAGGGCCCCTTTCTCTTCCCATTTTGGTGGACTTTACTTCCTGTCTGCCTTGCATCAATCCTAGTGACCAATGTTAGCAGCCATTAACCAACAGACCTCAGAAGAGCCTTCTAATTGGTCTCCCTGATTCCCTTCCCCTCTGACCTCCCCATGCACACGCTGCAAGCAGTCATTGCTTTTTATGGCACTGTGAATGCATTTGTGAGAGCCTGGGTAGCAGAATGGACACATGAGTCCCTGCCGAGCTATCTGGAGATGGGCATGTGTACAAACAGAGAAAAGCCACCCTTCAGGAGGGGATATCTGCCACAGGGATATGGTAGGTATTAGTTGCTGTGTTTGGATCTTAGGGGCTGAACTTCAAATCTTCGATTTCACCCCTATTCAGCGTGTCCGCATTGCAAATGGCTGCTCCCTCTGCTTACACAGTGTACAGCCGACAGCTCAGACTGCGAGGATGTAAGGTACATTACCTGTTCCATTCCTCAGGCAGTGGGGCGTCTTGAGATCCAGGACACCTGGCTTCCACCCCGGGCTCTGCCACTAGTTGCATGACTTTAGGCAAATCACATCACCTCTCTGGGCCTCAGTTTCCAAACCTGAGAAATGAAAGGATTGCAGATTAGCCATCTGCCACTGAACACCTATCCCCCACCTCAAGCACAGCCCAGGTGTGTTTCCACATGTAACACATGCACCACATGCAGGGTACAACCTCTGCCTGCATCCCTTTCCTTCAAGAAAGCCTATTACAACAAGGAAAGGATTTAAAAAATGTGAATGCTTTCATTAATACTTAAAAACAACAACAACCATCTTTGGTCTGGGGCTCTTGCTAAGTGTAAGAGCACTCAACACTAGTAAAAAAAAAACCTCAAACTTAGCATTTTAACTACAATAGAGTTAGTTAAAATGTAACTACAATAGAGTTACACTTACTGAGAACTTAAATGTATAATTTTAGGGCAGTGAGAGAGAGAGAGAGAGCGAGCATAAGTTGGGGAAGAAAGAGACTGGAGGCTCTGGAAGTTGCTGGGCTGCAGAACATGGCTGCTGGTTTTCAGGGTCCCAGGGCAGGCAGCTGGATGCAGTGGATAAGAGTGTGGGGTTTGGAATCAGACTGCCCAGTTTAGGATCTTAGCTGCCAGGCGAGTGATAATTTAATACTAATGTTAAAGACAAATTTTATGCAAGGCCCTGTTTTAGTTTCTTGCCCTGTTCCTGTGATAAAATACTTGACCATTGGGATGGAGTCACAGTGGCAGAAGCCTGAGGGAGTTGGTCAGGCTGTATCTAGTTAGGCAATGAGGTGGCCCAGTGTGGGGACACATATTTAACCCCAGCACTCTGGAGGCAGAGGCAGGTGGATCTCTATGAGTTCAAGGCCAACTTAGTCTACATAATGAATTCCAGGCCAGCAAAGGCTATATAGTAAGCCCTTGTGTCAAACAAAACAAAACAAAACAAAAAAGAAAAATACATTGACAACAAATTCACTAACCATAACAGTCCCTAAATGCAAACCAGAGAGGACAGCTCATGTGCAATGAAGACACACAAATCTGTACCCACGATGCAGGAAAAGGAGAAAGTCTGATGTCTCCAGTGTGGTCATTTTCATGGCTTAGTTGGGCTCATTCGAGACTCCACTGCAGAACCTGGATCATTTGGCCCATAGGTGTCAGGAGTCACCTTATGCAATGCAATGGTTCCTTTTGTGAACAACGTTGACTGGCAATGCTGACTGGCAGCAGCAGACAGAACCAGGTGAGTTCTAAGGTCCTGTCTAACACCAGTCTGATGGGACATTCCCTGATGTTACCCTATCTGGTTCTCTTCTCTACATTATTGTCTAAGACAAATACCACTTGGCTATGTCCGTAAATTGAGCCATCAGAATTTAAATCTTTTAGCTGTTATATTCTTGAAGAAAGAATATCACTTTAAAAAATTAATCAAGGTGCTGGAGAGATGACTCAGCAGTTAAGAGCACTGGCTGCTCTTCCAAAGGTTCAAATCCCAGTACCCATATGGCAGTTCACAGCTGTCTGTAATTGTCAGGTGTGGTGATGCACGCCTTTAATCCCAGCTCTGGGGAGGCTGAGGCAGTTGGATCTCTGTGAGTTTAAGGGCAGGCTGGTCTACAAAGTGAGTCCAGGACAGCCAGGGCTAAACAGAGTGGATCTGGGGAAGAGGGCAGGTATGTGGGGTGAACTGAGAGAAAGGGAGGGAGGGGAGGCTACAGTCAGGATGTACTGTATGAGAGAAGAATAAAGAAAAAGTACTGGCTGCTCTTTTAGAGCACCTAGATTTAATTCCCAGCACTCACAGGTAGGTTCTAACTCCAGCTCTAGGGGATCCAATCCCCACTTCATGGTTCACAGACAGACAGACATGCAGGCAAAATATTTATTCAATTAAAACACTTTAACATATTTGTTTGTTTCAAAACAGGGTTTCTCTGTGTAGCCCTGGCTGTCCTGAAACTCGCTCTGTAGACCAGGCTGGCCTCAAACTCACTTTTAGACCAGAGAACTCACAGATCCACCTACCTCTGCCTCCAGAGTGCTGGGATCAAAGGTATGCGCCACCACTATCAGGCACATTTTTTAAAAATTTAAAACAAACAAAACATTGATCATAGCTCCTGCAGCACTAAAGAAGCTGAGGCAGGAGGAATGTGTTCTAGGCCAGACTATGCTAACCTATCTAAAACAAAACAAAAACCTCAAAACCCCCACAAATACCAAAACAAACAAACCACCAGCAAAACTCATCAACATAAAAATTCTGAAGCTGTCATAACAGGTGTACTCGCATGAATAACTAAAGGATTGAATGAACTAGTCTCGCCTGCTGATTCCCTTTAAGCAAGAAAACTCCTGTCTTTCTCATCTCACAAGATAAATGTTCACAAAACACTGAAAAAAAGGGAGGGAGATACAGCTAGTTGATAGACTGTTCACCTATCATACATGAAGTCCTGGATTCAATCCCTGGCACTGAATAAACTGGGTGTGGTGGCTCACATGTGTAACCCCAGCACTTGGGAGGAGGCAGGAGGATCAGAAGCTCAAGGTCATCCTTGACTACATATTAAGTTCAAGACCAGCCTTGGCTATATGAGACCCCTACCCCAAGAAATAGAAACACTAAAACAAGCAAACAAACAAACAGAAAACAAGCCAGGCATGGTGACACATGTACAGGTGGATCTCTGTGAGTTCAAGGCCAGCCTGGTTTACATAGTAAGTTCCAGGACAGCCAGGGCTGTTACACAGAGAAACCCTGTCTTGAAAAACCAAAAAACCAACCAACCAAACAAAACATAACAAACCTAAAATTTAAAGTGGAAATATTGAAAATAATTTGTCAGTATTCTCTTTATTTTATTGCAGCAAGAGACTGAGGCCAGCAGCTCCTTCCAGTTCTGCTAGGCTGCACACGGGGCCAGCATTCCGTTTGTGGATACTCACAGCTCCTTTCCTTTCAGACTGCTGCAGTCTGGCATCTGCTGCCTCCGCCCCCAAGATGTGGTTTCCAGTAACACTGTCAAGATGCTGCAGTTGCCAAATTTGGCGGATAGTTTTTGTCCTCATTTTACTCGCTTTCCTGATGCTAAGTCCTAAAACCATTTGAATGTCTACTGGGTGAGTTTGTGTTTATTATCCTGATTCAAGCAAAAGACAAAGGATTCTTTAAAACAAGGGAATAATGCTAAAAGTAGACAATGCTTCAGTTTTTTCAAGATGACCATTTCAAAAGAGATCAAATATGACACACAACATTTAAGATTACAGAGACTCAGCCAGGTGTGGTGACATACACCTGTCATCCCAGCACTTTGGAGGTTCAGGCAGGAGGATCACCAGTGTGAGGTCATCCTGAGCTACATAGCAACATCTGGATTCAAGGACAGAAGGACCAGCATGCAGCTCAGAGTGGTTGCCGAACATGAGCAAGCTCCTATGTTCCAATCCCCGCTCCACAAGGGGAAAAGAGATGGGGGTGGGGGTGATAGAATTCCAGAAATTCACTTAACATCTTTGAAAAAGATTTATTTTTATATTATGTGTCTGGGTGTGTATGTTATGTGTGGCCCTGGAGGCCAAAAGAGGGGTTAGACTCCCTAAAGCTGGAGCTATGGGTAGTTGTGAGCTACCTGAAGTGGATTCTGGGAGCTGAACTCAGGTCCTTTGGAAAAGCAGCAAGTGTGCTTAACTGCCGAGCCACCTCCCCAGACCAGAGATGACTTTGTTTAGTCATTCATCTGTTCATTCACACACACTCATACACACACTGAATACTACATTGTGCCAGGAAGGATTATACAAGATGCTGAGGAGTAAGACGGATTCTTAATTAAGAACCCCATTGGCATGTACTACTTAAACAGAAAACACACATGCTATCTGTCTTAAGTCTGGTGACTTTTCAAAAACACACTGATTATTAGCAGCACCTGAATAAAGAAACAGTATGAGCAGCCTCCCAGAATCCTCTCTGGGTCTCCTTGCAGACCCTTGGTCCTCTCAACAGTATTCTTGCATTCTGTATAGTTGGAATCATTCAGAACTTACTTCAGGTGAGTCCCTGCCTTTGTTCAGTGTTATTTGTGAGATTTGTGAACTGTGGCGTATAGCTGTAGATCATACATTCTTGTTCCTGTGGATTCTCTCTGCCTCTCTACTTGAGAGCTTTCCACAGTAATTACATTCTCCCTGTCAGGAACACTGCCCACCTTTTCTTTGCTCTTTTTAAAAGAAATATTTGGGGTGTGTGTGTGTGTGTGTGTGTGTGTGTGTGTGTGTGTGTGTGTCTGTGTGTCTCTGTGTGTTTTGCATGCTTGTAGGTATATGGCTGTATTGTGGAAAAAGCAGAGGAGGATACCTCTCTCTACCTTACTCCTTTAAGATAATGTCTCTTCATCATACTTTGCTTATAAGACTTAAAGAAATCAATCTGGAACTAACTGGAAAACTTCCTCTCCGCTAGTTACCTTTCATAGTAGTAGAAGGTGCTCTGCATCCCACCTGGGGCGGGGGGAGAAAAGACATAAATGGCCTTGCCAAGCACTGGACCCTGCATGATATAATAGCAGCCTTCTAAGAAATACGTGCGCACCAGTGCAATAGCGACATGAAGGTAATGGGGGTAACCAACCACTTTCTCATTGGCTTGGAGGTCTGCTCCACAGATAGGGATTCATGATTGACCATACAAACATGGTCACAGGTCATGGCTAGGGAAGCCATAGGCCTTAGGGGACATGAATCCTATGCTTAGTGAGGCTTAAAGTCTGATGGCAGCGGTGATACAGAAACATAGAACCCACGCTGTACACAGATGTACAATAGAATGAACTTTTATTCTTTTTTTTTTTTTTTTTTTTTTGCTGTGCTGGGATGCAATACAGGGTCTTTGTGTTTAAACAGGCCTTTTACCACTGAGCTAAAGAAAGAAGCTGTGTGGGAGGGGTAAGGGGAGAACCGGGAAGAAGATTCAGTCAGTAAAGTGCTTGCCAGATCTCCAGCACCCGTGTGAAGTCCAGGTGTGGTGGGGGTATAACCCTGGTGCTGGTGAGGGAAGAGACAGGCAGATCCCTCGTGTTTGCTGGTTAGTCAGGGTAGCTGAACTGGTGAGCTCCAGGTTAGCGAGAGATGTCTCAAAAGAACAACGTGGAGAGCAACAAAGAAAGACACCGGGTATCAACCTTTGTCCTCCACACACATACATATATAAGCACACACAATTTCCAAAAATAAAAATCATAAAGAAGTTGGTACGGGCAGGTGGTGGTGGGAAGTTTAGATTGAGGACCTCTTCAAAGACATGACACTTGAATCTACTTCTAAAATGCTCAAAGGAGGAAACCACAAATAAGCAAGGCAATCCAGACATGGGAAATAAGAGACTGTAAGGAATGTGAGGCCAGAACAAGCTTGGTACACTCAAGAGTCAGCTGGGACTGAGTGTAACTCAGTGATAGGCCCCCTGTCTAGCATGCACAAGGCACTAAATATAATTCCCAGAGCCGAAAATACAGACTAGTCAGGGAGCCGCTGTGGTGGGAACCTCCAGGGAGGGACATAGAAAGTTAGTAAACTCCTAGCAGGAGTTAAATCTTACCAGGGCTTGTAGACCACACTGAAGAGTCTGGATTTCATTTTCAGTGTGAAGTCAATGGAAGACTTTTTAAGCAGAGTGCTCACATGACTTGATTTATGATTTTAAATGACTGTCGGGATGTGGGATGAACATCGAAGTGGAGGAGTGGAAGCAGACAGAAGGAGACACAAATAGGCCAAGTGAAACAACATTAACTTAGTAGAAGAGGGTGGAAGTATAAACAGAGATCAGAGAATGGCTAGGAGACAGGCTTTGAGACAGGTTTTGAGTCAGGGTCTCTGTATAGCATAGACTACAAACTCTCAACCCTCCCACTATAGCCTCTTTGGTATTGAGATTGTAAGTGTGGTTTACTGCTTTAGAAATTTCTGGAATGTTTAGGAGGTAGAAGCTAGTTGGAAGAAGTAGGTCACTGGAAGGGTGGGGCAAGTCCTAGAATGTACCTTGCTTCTCCTTCCTTCCTGTCTCAGTCTCTCTGTTTCTGGTCCACCATGAGGTAAATATTACTGTGCAGCATACTCCTGTTACTATGATATCCTGCCCAAGCACATGGGAGCAAAAGCCTTGACTGGAACCCTCTAAAGCCAGGAGCCAAACTAAACCTTTCCTCCTATAAGTTGCCCTTTGAGTCCCTGTTAAATCACAGTGATGCAAATGAACAAAACAGCATGTTAGGCAATGGATTCCAGAACTTGCAGATGTGTGAGCTAACCACTTGGGCAGATGGTAATGAATTTCTTCAGTTGGGAAAGACAATGGGGATGAAAACATGGAGAAAGGAAAGGTTTGTTGAGGTTGGATCTGTAAAGTCTGGGATGCCTATTAAACAGGCAGGCAGAGATGATGGATGGGAGTCTAGAAGTGTTCCAAGCCTGTGGCTGATAGGAACATATAGAAACCTTTGACACAAAGAAAGGATTTGAGTCCTAAGAAATTGAGGTCTGAGGATGGCCCCCAGGATGTTTTGATGTTTATGGTAAGTGGTAAGAGGAGTGAAAGAAGAAGGACTGAGAGAAATAGGAGGCAAACCCAGAGTGGATGGGCCGGAGAAGACTAATTGAGTCAAATGCCGCCGAATCACATCTAAGACAGCCACCAGACAAACACACGGAAGGCACTTGGCAGCCTTTGATAGGAGGATTTCACAGGAATTGTGAGAACATGCTTGCTGTGGGCAGCAGTAATGGGCCCCAGGACACGTGTATAACTGTAGGTTTCCGTATGTCTGAATATCAGAGTCACCAAGCAAGCAAATGGCTACTGTCCTTCTACTTTGTGACAAATGAATATTTATCATATACATTTAGAAGACAAGCTTCGAATCAACTGTACTTCTTCAATTCCACAAGGGCCTCACCAGAAAGGACTGAAATGGCAAAGGCTGGTCCCTGACTGTTCCTTCTTCTTTTTTCTCCCCTCTCCTTTCATTTAAAATTCATCTACATATATGTACCAGCTCAGCAAACAGACATCTTTTAGGTATGAAAATACATATGCCACAGCCATTATATATGGGGAACATTGTTTTACAGGCCCTGAGAGACTTGGAACCATTTAGATCAGAGGTTCTCAACCTTCCTAATGCTATGACCCTTTCATTAGTTCCTGATGTTGCAGTGACCTCCAGCCATAAAATTATTTTGTTGCTACTTCATAACTATAATTTTGCTACTGTTATGAATTGCAATGTAAATATCTGATATGCAACCTCTATGAAAGGGTTGTTTGGATTGCCAAGGGGTCACAACCCACTGGTTGAGAAACATTGATTTAGACAGAGAATTTAGAATTCTAGCCACCCTGAGTGATAGCTGAAGATGCCCTTGTATGTTGGCACAGTGTATCCTTTGCCTTGTGGGAAGCAGTATGACTGGAGGGGAAGACAGCAGGGGTTCTCTACAGTAAGCTTTCAAGGACACAGTGGGTTAAAGAATAGGGGCTGGAGAGATGGCTCAGTGGTTAAGAGCTGCTCTTCCAAAGGACCTGGGTTCAAATCCCAGCACCCACATGGCAGCTCACAGCTGTCTGTAGTTGCCAGGCATGGTGGTGCAAGTTCAAGACCAGCCAGAGATACACAGAGAAACCCTGTCTTGAAAAACAACAACAAAACCAAAAAACAAAAACAAACAAACAAACAAACAAAAAAAACAGGCGGTAAGAAGGTAGAGACAGCAAATGCAGACAGCTCTCTGGAGAAATGTGTCCTGCCTGGGTCAGCAGCGGGAGGGGAAGGAGATCCAGAGGGTACCTTGGCTTGAGTTTTTGTTGGTTTTTTTGTTTGTCTTTCTTTCTTTCTTTCTTTTTTTGAGACTGATTGGCCTCATACTTATAGGAGGATGGTCTTGAACTCCTAGCCCTCTTGCCTCAATCTTTCAAGAGGTAAGACTACAGGACAGGATTTTTTTGTTGTTTTGTTTTTGTTTGGTTTGAGGGTTGTTTTTTGTTTGTTTGTTTTGTTTTGGGACAAGGTTTCTCTGTGCAGATCTGGTTGACCTGGGACTCTGTAGTCCATACTGGCCTCAAACTCAGAGATCCTCCTACCTGTTCCCATGTGCTGGGATTAAAGGTGTGTGTGTTTTTAATGACAGAACTCCTAGGTGCTGATAGAAATCATCCTGTAGAGAGAACAGCTATTGAAGAGAAGAAAATGGGATAATATCAGGATCGAGATATTTGAGCAAGCAGAGGGAGAGGGTTCAACCCAATGCTAAAGTTAAGAAACTGGCCTATGGAGATCCACAGAAAATTCTACTTAAGAAGAGAGAAAGCAGATATGGCTATGGGCCCAGATGTAGGTGGCTAAGGCAGTAGGGAGAGAAGAAAAAAAAAACCCACATTATTTCCTAATTGCTTCTGTGCTAACTAATTTTATGTCAACTTGACACAAGCTAGACTAATTTTGCAAGAGGGAATCTCAACTGAGAAAAATGCCCCCACTGGATTGGCCTGTGGTGCATTTTCCTGATTATGATCGATATGGGGGGGCCCAGCCCATTTTTGTGGACAGCATTACCCCTGGACTGATGGTCCTGGGTGCTATAAAAAAGCAGACTAAGCAAGCTATGGGGAGCTATCTAGTAAACATCACTCCTTAATGGCCTCTTCTTTAGGCCCTGCCTCCAGGTTCCTACCCTGAGTGCCTGCCTGACTTCTCCGGATGATGGACTAACAAACTCTAACCTGAAATAAACCCTTTCCACCCCAAGCTGGTTTTGGCCGTGCTGTTTATCAGAGCCATAGAAACCCTAATTAGGTCAGCTTCTGACATCCACAATTAGATGGTAAGTGAGAAGCGGCAAAGAGACAAGTGATGAAAATGTATTGGAGGCACTTAATAGTTAAGGTAAGTATTTTATGTGACACGCATTTCATCACAACTAAGAACAACGCTTTTGGGCCAGTGAGATCACTTTGTGGGTCCAGGTACCTGCTACCAAACCTGAGGACCTGGGTTTGAGACCCAGAACCCCGTGGTGGAAAAATGAACCAGCTCTCTGACCACCACATGGGAGAGCAAAAGACAAAAGGGAAGCGGTCTCCCTCTTGCAGCTGGGAGCTGAAGGGAGCAGGGCTTGGATTAAGAGAGTGACTGATGAGATTTGTGGTCCAGCATGGTGGCATACACTTATAATCCAAGAAAGGCTATGACAAGGAGGGGAATCATGAGTTTAAGACCAGCCTGGGTAGGATGCCTACCAAGTTCAGGCCAACCTGGGCTACATAGCAAGACCCTGTTTCAAGAAAACAAAGACATACACATTTGTGATTTAATTAAAAATATCTAGGAGAATTTGATTGACTTAGAGGGAAACCTCATGTTTTAAAACATTCTAATTACTATTAGATACTTCCAAGTTAGTAATTACAGACTCCTTACATTTGTAAATTGTGTTTAAGTGTTTAGCAGTTATCTGTTGAACTGTAGGTTGGCTTTGAAACACTTAAGAGTCTTACATTTGTAATTGTAGTTAAAATGCCAGTGCCAGGGAGATATTTATTAACCAAGTTTGTGACTGATCTTAATATTTAGGAGAATTCACTGTGTCAAATTTACAAGTTAAGTAAGTTACACGGGAGAACAAATAAAAAGTCATTATCATTACACAAGACGGGTTGAATTTATTAACGCAACAATGGAACCGGGGAATTATGTAAAAGCCCTAGGAGGGACTGGGGTTTTAGATCCATGATTTTAATAAGTTGAGCACTGGTTAGACTGTGAGTAACAGTGAGCATATTTGCCTGCAGCCTGAGGCTCAATGAACAGCCATTGGGAAACACGGTGCTGGACAGTCCTGGCTCTTCTTCCCAAGGAGGGCTTTGGGAAAGCCAAGGTGAGACCCACATTTTCCCTGGGCCTCTGCTAAGCTAATCAATTACAGAGCTGCATGTGCCCTGGCTGGGTCAGACTCTGTCCTTCTGCCTACTAAAACCATGAGAATTAAGCATCCTGCAGCTAATTTTTGAACAAGGGAATATATGATTATATAATTTGCTTGGGGAAAAGGCTCTGAACTTGAAGACTGGCCAGGGTTGGGAAGCAGACTCTTTTTTTCTCCTGTGTGTGTGTGTGTGTGTGTGTGTGTGTGTGTGTGTGTGAAGGCACCATGACACATGTATGGAGGTCAAAGAACAACCTGCAGGAGTAATATTCTCTCCTTCTCCCCTTCCATCACATGGGTTCAGGAGATCTACTTTATGTCTTTGGCAGGAAGTGTCCCTTTTGAAAGAGCCGTCTCATCAGCCTTCCACGTGATTATTATTATTGTTTTATTATTATTGAGTAAGGGTCTCTCACTGAAACTGGAGCTTACTGATTCAACAAGATTATCTGGCTAAAAAGCCCCGGGTACTCTCCTGTTCCTACCTCCCCAGGGCTAGGATTACAGGCTCATGCTGCTGTGTCCAGCTTTTTATGTGGGTGCTAGAAATCCAAACTCAGATCTTCTTTTCTAAGTGAGCCCCCTCCCCAGACCTGCTTTTTAAATAGGACCTCTGGAACAACAGAGTCTGAGGTTAGAGCAATGTTTGTCCCAGATCTCAGCTTCATGCTCCTCTCTAAGACAGAAGTAGCCATGGGGCTTCAAAAGGCCACCAATGCTCTGGATAACACTGATCTACAAGAAGAATGGAGAGCCCCTCTTTTGAAATATAGGCTACTTGGTCTGACAACACATTTGCCTCTGTTCTTAATAATCCCATGAGTTGGCTCCTGAAGGAAAAAAAATAGGATCCTCATTTGGATTAATGCTCTAACTTCTAAAACAATAAAATCTAGAGAAAGGAAGTTATGGACACATGACACAGAAGTAAGGGTATGGGCAGATGGCTCAGTGGTTAAGAGCACTTGCTGCTCTTGCAGAGGACTTGTGTTCAGTGCCCAGCACTCACTTGGTGGTTCACAACTTTCTGTAACTCCACTTCCAGGGGTTCCACTACCCTCATCTGGCCTTTGGGGATACTGCACCCATACTGAGCACAGACAGACATACAGGCAACACACTCATATACCTGAATCTTTAAAAAACTGAAAAAAAAAACAACAAAAAACCTCAACCCTTCAAACTCATAAATAAACAAATTTGGTGAGAGGAAACATCAACTACAATAACTGTAAATGGGTTAAATATCCCCTTAAAAGAACTCACATGACATTGCTGATATTCAAATTTCATCT
>CAJQZJ010033049.1:2386330-2476905 GCA_907164525.1 Lophiomys imhausi | reverse complement strand
ATACTTATCTTTGTCTTTCTGTGTCTATGTCTGGGCTAATGACAGATCCCTTTTTTTTCTATTAAATTAGAATGTATTAAAACTCTTTGCTTTTAAATGAGGCAGCAAATGTTTGGTGGCCCCTGCTGTTGGTTCCATATTGATCTAGAAATAGTGGTGAGGTTCCACGGAAGACCACTTTTCATTAGCAGCTAAGGACACACTTCATTCCAAGGCTGAAAAGTTAGATGTTTTAACTGGGCAGACATCTAGTTGCAAATAAATTTCTAGTGTATTTTTGTTTGAGTTCATCACTGGAAAGAACTTCTTCACGTTTCCTGGCATTTTGTATGACTCTTAAATACATCCCCTTATATGCCAAATAGTGTGTCTTTACCAAAAGACAAAGAAGCTGAGTGTCAGAACAGTGTCTGCAAATCCTCCCGGACTGATTTCAACTACCCCGAGTCTTATCCTCAGGACTGAATGTCCTGTTATGCCAGTTTGAATTTCCAAACTGCTGACGACAGCATGTTGACATGCCACTTGAAATCCTAGATAACATTTCTTCCCATCTCTGACAATGACAAGGACCAAGCCTGTGATTTTTCTGGCATTGTTAATGTTATACAGAAACTGTAATACCTCTTTCCTTTCAATTATTCTCATGAGTATTGCCCCCGGTGGACAGCTAATGTGCCTTAGTGTGAAAAAGCCTGAGTCATACCATTGCTTCACAGAATACATGGAAAAGGCATAATACCCTCTGGGGAGGAGGGCAGTGCTAACCATCTTCACCATCCTCAATGCCTGCTTAAAATCAGGCTGTGGACTTTAAACAGGAACTCTCTAGCAAGCATAGCACTGTAACCGAACTTTTAAATTATTATTTATCACTTATTTATTTATTACTAAATTCACTTATAACAAACACCAACAATTTCTTAACTATTAATCCTATAAATTTCTACAACCCCTTTAACCTATCCACTAAACCTATTGATAATTATTTTTCTAACCTTTTAGAATGATACAGTCTCTGGGGCAGGTCCTCAGTCGTCAGGAACACAGTCTTTGTTGTAGATTCTTTAACACACTTAGCAGTCCTTTTTCTGGATCTCTCAGATGCAGGTTCGTCAGGGTAAGTTGGTTATTGCAGTCTCACCTTAAATAAGGCTTCATGCTTTCTTCTCTGTGGGAGACCCCAGCCGTCTGCAGGCCAACTTACTTCTTTTGAATCAGGAACTCAGCTGCTCTGCCTCAGTCCTTAAAGCCAGTCACAGTTTCCTTTAGGCCACTGTTCAGACAGATCAAACCCCTCCAGGCAAAAGCTGAGCCACAGGGTTTAGTCCTTGGCCTTTTGGTGTCTTGCTCAGGCTTTCTTTGCTCACCAGCTTCTTTCTGCTTCAGGGAAATCGGGCCATCAAATGATGGCCAGCACTTTTTTCAGCAGGACTCTTGGAGCTCTCTAGCATCAGGGGCCTCTTCTCTTTCTGGGCTCCATGCACTGTCCTTAGATAGGAGGAAATCTATTTCAGCTTAATTTGGGCTCCGCCCACTGAGCAGCTGAAAACAATGTCAGGCCAGATACTTTGTTTCTTCAAGTCCATTAAGTCTTTCCTGTTTTCCTGACTTCAACCTTGTTTTTCAGTCTATTGAGTATTTCCTGTTTTCCTGACTTCAACCTTGTTTTTCAGTGTATTAAGTCTCCTGTTTGTTTCCTGTTTTTAGTCCACATGTTGATAATGCTCTTCATGCCCCGAATTAAGAGACAGTATCAGAAACCCCTATATATTTTCTAAATCTAATTTATCTAACCCCCTACATAGCACTTGTCTGGTTTTTGAGTAGTCAAGTGGGGTGGAAGGCATCCTTGGATTCACATCCTTTTAGGATTCTTCCATTCTCTCTGAACTGCTGGCCATGTAGCTTGCTGAAGCCAATAGGATACTAGCAAATTCAATCCCCATCCAGAGATCATGTGTGTTGTATATGTATGCTGCATGCACATGAGTGTGCATGCCCGTGTATGTCTGCACACAGAGGCCAAAGCAGGATGTTGGATGTCTTCTATTGTTCTCTGTGTTATTGCCTTGAAGCAGAATTTCATTCAGCCAGATTGCCATTAGGCCACACTGGCTTCCAGCAAGTGCTGGGGATCCACCTGACTCTGGCTTCTGGTGCTGGGGTTACAGAGACAGGCAGCCATGCCTGGCTTGGTTTTTTTTTTTTTTACATTTTTATTTATTATTTTTATGAACATTGATGTTTTGACTGTATGTTTGTCTGTGTGAAGATGTTAGATCCCCTGGGAGAGGAATTACAGGCAGTTGTGAGCTGTCATGTGGGTGTTGGGATTCAAACTCCCATCTTTATGCTTGTATAGTAAGTTCTCTTGTATTCCAAGGCATTTCCCAACTCCCCTATACAAAGATTTGAAAAGTGCTTACATATCTTTGCCCCTGTGTATTTACCTTATGAAGATGTTTTGGCGTAAGTGGCATAAGGCTAGCCCATGGATTAGAGTTGAACTGCTCAGCTGTCCTAGCCAACTCTGCCCCAAAGTGACCTCAGCCAAAACTATGTGAACTACAGACATGACCCACAGCCATGGGAAGACTTCATGACCATGTGACCTTTTGGTTGCAGAAGGCCTGTGTTAGTGAAGGCCTCATGCTTGGCTTAATGCTCTCTGGCCATCATCTTGAAAGTCTTTATATATATAAGGTTTTTCGAGACAGGGTTTCTCTGTGTAATAGCGCTCTGGCTGTCCTAGACTCACTATGTAGACCAAGCTGGCCTTGAACTCACAGAGATCTGTCTGCCTCTGCCTCCCGAGTGCTGGGATCAAAGGAGTGCGCCACATGCCTGGCTTTTAATAATTTTTTTAATAAGGGGGCTTAATTTTCCCTTGTGCACTGGGTGCTGTAAAGTTTGTGTTAGGTCCACCTAGATCTGATCTTATTCCTGAGCAAGCCTGGCTGGGATGCAAAGGGCCTCCTTGCCACCCTACAGATACCAACAAGCACATTCTTTTTCTTTCAGTTGGGTTGTACAGCTTTGCAATACAATAGCAATATGGAAACTAAATCCTTCTTAGACAGACATACAATCAGATCCCCTTAAGCAGCATCTTAAGTATGCTTCTTTAAATAAATATTTATTTTTACATTTTTGGTTGTGAGTCTAGCCTTTAATGACTGAGACATCTCTTCAGCCCAATACTTAATTTTAGTATGTGTGTGTCTAAGTGTGTGTATGTGTGTGTGTGTGTGTGTGTGTGTGTGTGTGTGTGTGTGTCTGAGTGCATGTCTGGGTGGTGTACCATGTGCATGTAGTACCCGAAAGAAGGTGTCAAATTCCCCAGAACTGGAATTGCAGGCAGTTGTGAGCCACCATGAGTGCTGGGAATCAAACCTGAGTTTCAAAGAAGAGTCAGTGCTCTTGACCACTTAGCCACCTCTCTGGTGCTAGAATACATTTCTAATCTTCTAAAAAGTGTATTGTCTCAAAAAACTTTTTGATGTTTTGAAAAACAGCAAAATAGCCTCTGGGCTTTGCTTCTAGTGTTTGCTATACCTCAGAATGATCATGGTTTTTTCCTTCCCCCAGCACTGAGGATTGAAGCTTGAGTCTACCCCAGGCTTAGAGAGTGCTTGTCTTTGTTAGGGTTTTATTGCTGTGAAAAGACACCATGACCAAGGCAACTCTTAAGAAGGCAAGCATTTAACTGGGGCTGGCTTACAGTTTCAGAAGTTTAGTCCATTATCATCATGGAGGGAAACATGGCAGTGTACAGGCAGACATGGTGCTGGAGGAGCCAAAAGTTCTACATCTTGATCCAAAGGCAGTCAGGAAGAGACTGTCTTCTGCAGGCAGCCAGGAGGAGGCTCTCATTCCTCACTGGGCGATGCATGAGCATAGAAAACCTCAAAGTCCACCCCCAATGTGACACACTTCCTCCAACAAGACTACAACTCCTAATAATGCCGCTCCCTATGGCCAAGCATTCAGAAACATAAGTTTATGGGGGACAAACTTATTCATTCAAACCACCACAGTGTTCTACTAAGCTGTATGCTCAACTATTGTTTGTAATTTTTATTTTGAGATAGGATCTTACTGTCTTGCCAGGCTTGTCTTGAGCCCTCTCTGCGGCCAGGCAGGCCTTGAACTTGATTTTTTCTGCTTTAGTCTTCTAAATAGTTGAGATTGCAGACCTGTGCCATCGGGCCCTACTCTATGTCTTTCTTACATATGTACTACAAGAAATGTGATTTTTCTCTACCAGTGGCTTCTCATAGAGGACACAATGTTGGCTGGTGGGATAATGACCATGTTTGTTTGGCATCTGCCACAGATAACCCCACTACTATATTTTGCTTTCTCTCCCAGCATTTTTGTTGGTTTGTTTTGACTTTGGTTTTTCAAGAGAGGGTCCTCCTAAGTAGCCCAGGTTAGTCTGCAACTCTCAATCCTTTGACCTTTCCCTTCTGAGTGCTGAGATGATTCTCCCAACTCTTTGTGTATCATGGACTTTTGACAGTGGTGTGATTGCAGCTGACTTTGCTATGGTTTCATGTGAGTGTAGTACATGTGTGTACAGTGTGTGTGTGTGTGTGTGTGTGTGTGTGTGTGTGTCTGTGTGCTCATATGTGAGCTTGGGTATGTGTTTGCCATGGCGACCCTGGGTGTGTGTTTGAGGCAGGGTGTCTTGCTGTTCACTGCTGTGAAAGGCCAGCTTGCTGACCAGCATTTTCTGGGGACTGTCTTGTCTTTGCTCCCATGTCACCCAGGAAGACTTGGAGTGCAGATGTTTGGTGACTGCATCTGGCTTCGTGGGGGCGTGTATGTGGAGATGTGAACTCTGACCTCACACTTTGCAGAAAATGTTTTATCCACTCAGCCATCCGTCACCTGAATCCCGCCCCAGCACCGCTGGGTATTTTGTTTTGAGACAGGGCCTCACTATGCAGCCCTGGCTGGCCTGGAACTCATAAGGACTGCCTGCCTCTGCCTCCTGGAATTAAAGGTGTGTGTCCACTATGCCCTGCCTTTCTACTATCATTTCCTCAGTTAAAAATAAATTATGGGGACCATGAGATGGCTCACTGGGTAAAGACACTTGCCACCAAGACCTATATGGTAGAAGGAAAGAAAACTCCCACAGGTTGTCCTCTGAGGTTTGCATGGTCATTGTGGCATATGCCCATGTGCACACATGCACACACATACAACAAATAAATATGTAATAAAAATAAAATTAATTAATTAAATTGTGCTTTAAATTTGAGTGATTACTAAACTAGAAACACAACACGTTTCCTTTTAAGTACAGGAACAGACCCCGCAGCTTTGATTACACTGGGGAAGCTCTGGAACACTGAGCTCCAACCCCAATTTATTTGTACCATGGCTAATGAACAGTGGTTGGTCACACAGGTAATTCCATTTTGGAAATGATGTGAAATCTCTGGCCGAGTCACGCAGCTACCTGACAAAGTTGCTAATGAAAGATATGGCGCAGACAATCTCTTGTTCAGTGAAAATCCAATTTCCAGATCTCCGCCGCCGCGTTTCCCATTCACACTTTCCCTGGCAGCTGCTTTGGTGAAATCACACCACAGATGATCTGGAAGTCCTGTTCTCTCATTGAGCTTCTGCAGCAATGGTTGGAACTATTTTTATCATTTTCTCTTATACTCCAGTGAACCACATTTTAGTCATTAATCTATTTTTGTTAATCAGAGCCACAACACAACATAATAGTAACAAAAAGCAGATTTTACATGAATAAACAATGACATGCAAATGATAGAGCTAGAATAGACTATGTCCTACTAACCGAATTCTAGCTATATACTGTTAAAGACTGACCATCTTGAACCCGGTTAACAGCAGTATGTAGTAAGTTCTTGTTTTCTTGGCCATTTCAAACTTAAGAAATGCTTAAGCAGGTGATTTCTTTCACTATTTTTGCTACAGAAACTGCAAAACTACGGGACTATTTTCCAGACTCACTGATTTCATTTTAGAAACACTGACTTGAAAGATAATGTTTGGAGCTGAGGAGAAGGCTCAGTTAGTAATACCCTTGCTGCACGAGCAAGAAGACCTCAATTCAACTCCCAGAATCCACATAAGAAGTTGCCATGGTGGCACACACCTGTACACTCAGCACTAGTAAGGCAGGAGGAAGAAATGGGCACATGCAAAGAGGGAGGAAGTTATTTAGAGTTATTCTTTCCTTCCTCCACATGAGTACCTCAGACTAACTCAAATCCCTACTTTTGGTGGTAGGCATTCTTATGTGCTGAGCCATCTGGTCAACCCTCTTTTAAACTCTTAAAGCTGGGCAAGCTGGCCTTCTACCCTGTTTCTTTAATGTCTCCTTCATTCCTCCTCCCATATCTCCCTTCCTCCTTTCCTTCCATCCATGTTTATATATTCTTACAGATTTTCCCTGTAGGGACATGTGGTGACACATGGCCTGCTCTGCCCAGAGATCTGACCTTTCACTTCTGTGGCTACCTTGTCCCCTGTATCTGGAAAATTTTCTCAGCTGTTTCTCTCTTTATTATCCTGTGTTCTTCAACATCTTTATCATTCAATTTGAGAGCTGTCTCTGCCAAGGCACATTCATGGCTGTTACCTTGGCTGCAATATCAGCCTAGATTTCATTTCTTTCCCTTTTCCATACAAACATGTGAAAATAACTAGAGTGACAGCAGAGTTATTAAGAATCCCAATAAAACAGAACTGAATCTACTCCACTATCTGACTGTTCCCTGGCCTCTCATTACTTGGCTCTGCTTCTTGATGTATGTCTCAATGAATAGGCAATTCCTTACCTTCTAATGTTCTTCTCAGGCAGTAGAGGTACAGAATTAACTCTATTATAGTCACTAGTTAACTTCATAAGACAAAAAGGATATATTCTGTTTTGCCCTCTCCAGTTTACTTACTGAGCGTGAGACCCACAATAGAGGAAGTTTCTAAATTCCCTAACTCCACTCCAAAGCATAGAACACTGCTTATAAACACATAGAAATACAATTCTATCATTGTGACAAGATTATTTCTTTTCTTTTCTTTATTTCTCTCTCTCTTGTCTTTTTTTGGTTTTGGGGATAGGATTTTTCAGTGTAACAAGCCCTGACTGTCCTGGACTTTCATGGTACACCAGGCTGGCCTTGAACTCACAGAGATCTGCCTGTCTCTACCTCCTGAGTGCTGTTATTAAAGGCATGCAAAGCCACTGCCTAGCAACAAGACTGTTTTTTTTAACTTTAACTCTGATATAATAAATCTTTTGGGAGTGAGGTGGAGCTAGAGAAATGGCTTAGTGGTTAAGTACACTGTCCACTTTGTGCTCTTTCAGAGGATCTGGGTTCAATTCCCAGCTCGTACATGATGACTCACAACTGCAACTCCAGCTCCATGGAATCTGACACCCTCATCCGGATTCCAGGGGCCTTGCGTGCACACATAAAAGCAGACAAAACACTCCTATCCATAATATAAAAACAATCTTCATTTTAAAAAGGAAGGCCTTGTGAATGAGGCTGTTGTTCAATGGCAAAGTTCTTGCCTAACATGCATAGGTTCTTGCTTCTATCTTCAGTGCTGAGAAACAAAAACAAACCTATCAATCAATCAATCAATTATATTCTATCTGAAGAGAAAGTAGTGATTTAGCACAGTAGTCTCCAAACTTGTTTGAAAACTCACTGCAGCAATCTACTTTTGAACTTCAACAAATGTGTTTATTTATGGTATATATTATTTGTGTGCCACTCAGCAACATTCAGTATGTCACAAACCATGATGAAATGTAAAGTAAATCAAGCCTCAGAGACCATGCAGAAGACATGGAGAAATATTTAAAGAGCTTGGTGGGGAAGACTGGAGTGAAATAGTTTCATGACAGAACCCTGGCACTCATGAACTCACAGAAACTATGATTGTTGGCACAAGACCTGAACAAGATCAAGCCAGTCAGCCTTCCAGCACAGAATGGGCTGTGGGTGGGGGGGCTCAGGAGCCCCCACCCTTAACTGAGAGGCTATGGACAGTTGATGGCTTCTGAAGGAATAAAGGTCAGTTTTCTTTAAGAGTGTGGCCCTTGGTACGGCCATGCTCTAGTAGGAGACTCCACATGAGTAAACAAGCAGCACAAATTAGACCTAGCAGATTATTAAAAAGAAAAAAAGAAAACACATAATTGGAAGGTTATGAAGAGTTGGAGGTGGATCTGGGAGGAGTTAGGGGAAAGAGCGGGAGGTGAGTATGATCAAAATATATCATATGAAATTCTGAAGAATTAAAATATTAATTAAAATTAATGATGATCACACATGTGATTATATAAATACATAGCAGTTCCATTATTTTCCTTCCTTACCCCAGTGGATCATCTCTGGCACCTGCTGAGTATATTTGCATCTGATATTCATTGGACACTGTATCCCATATCCACAGGATAGTCTATCTTCATCTCTGGCACCTGCTGAGTGTATTTGCATCTGGTATTCATTGGACACTGTATCCCATATCCACAGGATAGTCTATCTCACTCAGTCATTTATCCACCTGGAGCCTCAACCACTTCTTCAATCAGATGGGAACAGTAACTACGTATCACCATATTGTGGGGGGTGAAGTCATGTATTCAACAAGTAACTAGGGCCGGGGATGGAAAAGCAGTTCCTAGCGTGATCCACCATAAGTGACACAGAAAACAGAAAACAAACAAACAACAACAAAAACCAAAAACAAGGAAACCAAATTGCTATCAACGACTATTGAGGGATGTCTAAACTGCGACCCATATGCTGCATGTGTCCTGAGTTATGCAGTGCCTACATAAAAAGTAAGGCCCATGGTTGTAGCCCAAGTATTAGAAAACGAAGTCAGGAGGATCCCGAGGGCTTGCTGACCAAGAAGTCTAGGCAATCAGTAAGATCCACATCGAATGACAGACCCTGTTTCAAAAAATCAGATGGAGAAAACGAACAGTAACTCGTGGCCTTCATAGGTATGCACGCCCTCTTCCCTTTTACATAAGCTGAACACCCTGGTTAGAACTGGATATACAACTAGGTGATCATGTAAGCATCAGGGTCAGTGGCTGGCACATGCAAAGTGCTCAGCAAGTGCCTAATGCAGCACAAACACAGAGAAGATAAAACCCCTACAGCGCATGTCCTGAACTGACTACAGGAAATAGTTAGAGGTGGTTTTATTGTCTCAGCAAGCATATCTGAAGAACAGAGGAGAAGTAATGGCATGGCAAGGGGGAGAACAGGCTCCAGAGCCACGCATCCTGTGTGGGAACTAGGTGACCATTTGTTATGGTATACTGGCTCATAGGAATTGCTGCATACATCTATCATATTAATGTAATTGTTCCTTGTTGTCTGTGAGGGATTTGCTTCAGCCCTTTACCCCAGATGCCCAAATCTTCAAATGCTGAAATCCATTACATAAAATGGCACAGCAGTTTCACACAAGCTACTACTATCTTTCTGTGTATTTTATTTTTTATTTCTGTTCTTGATGATGATAGGGTCTGACTATGTAGCCTCAGCTGCCCTGGAACTCCCAATCCTCCTACGTCAGGATCCTGAGTGCCGGGATTACAAGTGTGCATCACATCTGGCTTCCTAGATTTAATGAGACTTAAGGAACCCGTGGCATACAGAAAGCTTAAGAAACAGTGAGTTGGGACGGGGAAGTCACTCAGGAGGTAAAGGCTTTTGCAACAAGCTTGATGACCTGAGTTCAATTCCCAGGACCCACATGGTAGAAGGAAAGAACCAACTCTTAAACTGATTTTTTTTAAATCACATGGTAAACAGACACATATGCAGGCAAAACACAACATTAAAATAAAATAAATAAAAATTAGGAAAAGATTGAATTAAGATACTGTAAGGACAAAAAGATATATCTCTCTACAATCATAGAAATAATATATAATATAAAATATTTTTCTATAATTATAGAGATAACATGTAATTACCTTTATAATTATATATACTTTATATATAATATAAAATATCATATAATATAAAAGGTATTATATAATATAAATCATATAAAATAAGTATATATAGTATATAATTAATATATAATATGTAAATACATAATTATATTATCCCTATAATTATAGAAAGATGTTATCAGATTTCTCTCCATTCAGAGAATACAAGCCCACAAAAATTCTTCTAGACTTATACAACATAATTCACATATATAAAACTTTGAATCATGGGACTGGAGAGGTAGTTGCTCTTCCAGATTATCTGGATGCAATTCCCAGCATCCACCTGACAGGTAACAACCATCTGTAACTCCAGTTCCAGGGTATCTGATGCCCCTTCTGGCCTTCTTGGGCATTACATGCATTTAGTACATATATATATACATAAGCAGGCAAAACACCCATACACACAAAACGACAAAATAAAAACAACTTAAAAAAAAATTTTGAATGTCCCAATTCCCAAAATACATTGTTTTTAAAGTACACATGGAAAATCTACCTGAAGTTATCATGTCCTGGGTCAAAAAGAATATCTCAATAAATATTAAAGAATGAACCCATGGTGTGTGCTCTCTGAAAATAGTCAACAGTAAAAAATAAGAAGAGAAGAACCATTTCCCTTCATGTTTTAGGAGGAATATATTGCAAATAATTTTTCTGGTGGATATTTTTTTTCCTTTGGTTTTTCAAGACAGGGTTTCTCTACGTAGCAGTACTGTCTGCCCTGGAACCTGCTTTGTAGACCAGGCTGGCCTCTAATTCTCAGAGATCTGCTTGTCTCTGCCTCCCAAGTCCTAGGATTAAAAGTGTGTGCCACCACACCCAGCTCCTGGTGAGTATTCTTAAGTCAATGATAACAAAAATATTACATGACAAAGTATGGGACCCAGCTAGAGTTATGCTAAGAGCCCTATATACCTACACCATAAAGAAGAAAAGCTGAAGGAATAAAAGACCCAAGCACTCATATCAAGAAATTTTAAAAGAAAATTCAAATTAAACTCAAAGAAGCCAGGCATGGTGGTGTATACCTTTAAACCTAACACTCAGGAGGCAGAAGCACAGAGATCTCTGTGAGTTTGAGGCCAGCCTGATCTCAACAGTGAGACCCTGCCTCAAAAGCAAAAGCAAGCAAACAAAAAAAGAAAACCTCAAAGAACTAGAAGGAAATATTAACATCAATAAATTACTAAATTAGAAAGCAAACACATAATAAACAGGATGGACAAAATCAGGAGCAGATCCTCTTTTTTATTTTTATTTTTTGCATATTTCTGTTGACTATTATCATGTGTGTTTGATGTGTAAGTGTGGGTGTGAGTGTGTGCATGTCATGGACATACATGGAGGGCAGAGGACAGCCTGCTGGAATCAGTTCTCTCCTTCTATCATGTGGGTCCCAGGGATCAAATTCAAGGGGTCAGGCTTGGCACACTCCCCTTTACCAACCAAGGCATCATGCCAGCACAAAGATAGGACCTTTAAACAAACAAATTTTGTTTAAGAATAAAGTATAATGAAACCAATTCTTTGTAATTTAATTTTTAAAAAATTGGTTCTTTGAACAACTTAAGGAAAAATGGGTAAATGCTTTGTAAAAATGAGTGAAAGAAAAAAATGCAGAATGCATTAAAAAGGACATCAAAACCTATAGATGTTGAAAAATAATAAAATATTACGATAACTTTGTGAAAATAAAATTGATAATTACAGTATGATGGGCAAACCCAGAAAAACAAAACAAAACAAAACAAAACAAAACAACTTTGTTTTTTTCTCCCAAGAAGGGAGAAATCTTGAGTCTGACATCTACTAAAAACAGTGAATCCATATTTGTAACTTTTCCATGAAGTAAACTCTAAATCTTAATAGCTTCACTAACAAATTGGGTGTTGTTGTTGTTGTTTTGTTTTGTTTTTGCCCAAGACAGGGTTTCTCTGTGTAGCAATACAGGCTGTCCTGGACTCAAACTCAGAGATCTGCCTGCCTCTGCCTCCCAAGTGCTAGGATTAAAGGCGTGTGCCACCATGCCTGGCTACAAATTGTTTTTTTTTTTAAGATTTATTTATTTTAACCTTATGTGTATGCATGAGAGCCTGCATGAGTACATGAATGCCACATGCATGCAGCATCCTGCAGAGGCCAGAAAAGGGTGTTGATCTCCTAGAACTGGAGTTGCAGATAGTTGTGAGACACTATGTGGGCAAGGTCTAGCCCTCTGCAAGAGCAGAACTTTCTCATCCCCAGCAAGCCATCTCTCTAGCTCCACTGACTACAAAAGTCTATTCAAGGAAGTACCAGAAGAAATCTACTAACCTAACCCAAACTCCTTCAAGGAAACTATAAGAAACATGAAAATTGCCAAATTCATTTTCTCAGGGTGGCACAAGCTTCCTACACAAATCCAGTAAGATAGTTAGGAGAGAAACTACAGGGATATTCATCTCCTGAACACAGAGTAAAATAAAATATACTTGTAGACCAAGTCAAATCTAGAAATATAATACAGCTAAGGCAAATCTGGTTATACAAAAGGGTGCTACATGATCATGGTGAAGCTGAGACCACCTTGGGAACTCCCACCTAGTGTCTGAGAGTTAAACATCACTCACTACCCTAAAAGAGCAAAGTAGAGAAATCATGTTAGAATTTCAAAAGACAGAGAAAAACCACTTGATGAAACTTACAAAGCAAAAGTATTAAAAAGAAAACAGAGGAACTTTCTTAATCTGACAAGAAACGAAACTCCTCACACATCGACCAAACCCTTGGTCAGCCATGTCACCTAATTACATAATGCTGAACTCTTTGCCTTTGAGGTCAGGTGACAAGGATAATTGGTTTTGTTTCTGTTATTTTATCAGAAGCCTCAGCTGGTGCAAGGAATGAAGAGAAAAAGAGATTAAAATGTGCAGGAACTGGAAAGGAATGGCAGCTACTAGCAGAGAGAAGTATGATTCTCTCTTGCAGAGTTGAACCGATGCACGTTCTACGATCCAGGAATTCCCCTTGGGTACACACAGCCTGAAGACAGTCCTTGTACAGGTACAACAGAAAATATGCATGAGAGTGTGGACAGTAGCATTATTCATAAAAGCAGGAAACTGGGGACATGTCCCAAATGCCAACCAAGAGCAGACTATCAACTATAGTCTGTCACTGGTGGAAATGAGTGGATTTTCCAGCTACTCTCATCACTATGCACAAACCTCACAAAACAGTAAGCAGAGAGCCAGAAGAACACCTATGTCAGAGTTGCATTCACAAAAGGTTGAAAGGAGTTAAATAAGATATTCCTTAGGAATGCACATGGGCAAGAAAACTACAAAGAAGGCAGAATTTTTATTACAAAAGTCAAGACAAGCCAGGTGTGGTGGCGCACGCCTTTAATCCCAACACTTGGGAAGCAGAGGCAGGCAGATCACTGTGAGTTCAAGGCCAGCCTGGTCTACAAAGCAAGTCCAGGACAGCCAGGGCTG
The DNA here is from genome assembly GCA_907164525.1 of Lophiomys imhausi. Taxonomy (NCBI): domain Eukaryota; kingdom Metazoa; phylum Chordata; class Mammalia; order Rodentia; family Muridae; genus Lophiomys; species Lophiomys imhausi. Next base: position 2,463,399 of record CAJQZJ010033049.1, on the reverse strand, counting down.
CTACACAGAGAAACCCTGTCTTGAAAAACCAAAAAAAAAAAAAAGTCAAGACAAAACAGCTGCTAGGGAGGGCGATGAGATGGGGTGGGAGGGCTCTTTCGATGCTGGCTACAGCACAGCCTTCAGGTGCTTTGGGCTGCATATATGCAGTTGTGCACTTTGGCATGCCTCATTTAGATATTTTCATTCTTCTTTTTAAAAAATAATTTATTTTTATTTTACATGTATGAGTGTTTGTCTCCAAGCATGGATATGCACCAATGTGTGCGGTGTTCAAGGAGTCCAGAAGAGGGCATTATATCTCCTGAAACTGAATTTCAGGCAAGTGTGCCACCATGTGGGTGCTGGGGATCAGACCTGAGTCCTCTGGAAGAGTGCCCCATGTTCTTAACCACTGAGCCATCTCTCAGCCCCTAAAACATCTTTGCAAAAGTATTTCCTGTTATATCTCATCACTGGTTTACAAAAAATGCAAAGAACAGTGGGATGTATTAAATGGTACCATGACAGGCAGAGTCCAGACTGGGCCAAGTGATTTTATTAACACAAAATTCTAAGAGAAAAAAAATGAAGAAGGAATCGATCATTTCAAGAAAGTGGTAAAGGAGACTAGCCAAATGCTACATAGGGGCTTATTTAAGTGTTCAAATTCATAACATATTAAGAGACGGTTGACAATTGCTATTTTGCATGCACTAACTGGATAGCTCAGGATAAGGACTTATGCTTGATTTGGGGGGATTTGGTGACAGCATAAGAGTTATGTTTAAAAGTCTCAGGGCAGTCCTTGGAGCTGGAGACATAGTCACATAGATTGATGCCTAGCTTGTGAAAGGCCTAGGCTCAATCCCAGAACTCAAAAAAAAAAAAAAACATTAAAGAGGTTTGTTTTTGTTTTTTTTTTCCAAAAAAGAAATGCCAGGCATGGTGGCCCACATGTTTAATCCCGGCACTCAGGAGACAGAGGCAGGTGGATCTCTGTGAGTTCGAGGTCAGCCTGGTCTACAAAGTTAAGTCCAGGACAGCCAGAGCTGTCAAACGGAGAAACCCTGTCTCAAAAAACAAACAAACAAAAAAGAGTTTTCAGGAAGTTAAAAAGTAGCTACAAATTTATATGTAGGGCTCTGTAGTAGCAAATAACTTCAATCCCAGCACTCTGGAGGCAGAGGCAGGCAGATCTCTGTAAGTTCAAGGCTACCCCTGTATAGTGAGTTCTAGGATAGCCAGGGCTACATAGAGAGATCCAGTCTCAAAACAAACCAACAAGACAAAAATAACAACAAAAAGAACGCCTCTGAAACAAAGGAAAACAAAACAAAACAAAAACCCTATATGTAAAATTATATCATACCTAAGACTTGATTCAAGATAATCCTGTATGGGAGGAATGATATGGAATAAAGATTGCCTGAGCTGAAAATTATTGAAGGTAATAAGGGTTTCATAGGTTTTACTATATTATCTGTATGTGTATGTTTTCAATTTTGAGTAATAAAATACAAAATAAAAGCCAGGAGCTGGGCACAGTGGCGCATGCCTTTAATCCCAGCACGTGGGAGGCAGAGGCAGGCAGATCTCTGTGAGTTCGAGGCCAGCCTGGTCTACAGAGTGAGTTCCAGGACAGCCAGCGTGGTTACACAGAGAGACTCTGTCTCAAAAAAACCTAAAAGAAAAAAAAAAAGAAAGAAAGAAATAAAAAGGACCAGGCACAAGCAAGAAGAGGAACACTGGCTAAATCAAGATCTACTTAAAAAGGAGAATAAAAATAAGGAGTGTGGGGTTTGGGATTCACTATCTTATCTTGCTCAGAATAGCATCAGTCTTTTCCAGCAACACCCAGGCTTGCATTTCTCAAGCTTCAGTGTGTTTATGAAGCACCCGAGGTTGTTGTTAAACTGTGGGTGGGGATGCAGAAGGCCTGGGGTGGGCCTGGAAGGCACCCTTTCTACCAAGTGTGCAGTTGACACAGACTGAACTGCTTCTTCCAGGACACTATCTGGCAGAACTCAGTCATTTGGGGCTGGGTGGGGTGGTATATACCTATAATCCTCAGAAGGCTGAGGCAGGGGGATGTCATGTTTTTAGGCCAGCCTGGGCTCCTTCACTCACTGTGTCTTCTATTGCTTTGAACGTTCCCTCGCTCCATCACTCCTCCCTGCATGTTCTTACTCTGGTTTGGTAGACTCTGTAACTCACCTTCCATTCATTTCCTTGTAACCCTGCCCTTTTTTCCTATGTGGGATTTTTCAACCTGACTGTCCTCTATCATGGTCAGGTACTTGGTCTCAAACAATTAAATGTTACTGGAGACAAGCGCACAATTTTAAACACATCTCTCTGGTTTTAATCAGCATTTTGTTCTGTTCTGTGACTCCCCCCACCCCCAACTACCTGCTTCAGCACACTCACTTCCCCGTCTTCAAAATGATCTGTATTTGAACTATATATAGCACGGCTGCTACACTAAACTGCCTCCGTCCTTTCCCTACCCCTACCCCCCAAAGCTGTATTCTTTTTGCCCCAGGACCTTTGTACGTGCTGTCATTGTGTGAAAACAGAAACATACAGAGTTCTATCTGAGCCAAATTTCATTTTAAGGCAACATCTCAAAAATCTTCATGGATGTTCTCAATAATGTGAGGAGACCTTGCTCCATCTATCTCACAATAGACCTCTAAGTTCTTTCCCAATCAAGTACGCAGATCTTGTTTGTCCTATGCGTAAACAGTGTATAACCAGGATAGGTTCAACCCTATGCACAAAACTGGCTTCATATACCTCTCGGCTTCAGTTCCTCCCAATATCATAGAGGCATTATCCAGTTTATCGTGTGTGTGTGTGTGTGTGTGTGTGTGTGTGTGTGTGTGACATGCCCACACACATGCATTTGGTATGCATGTGTGCTTACAGGTATAAGTGCATGTGGGGTCATGTTGGGTGTTTTACCTTGATAACTCTCCACTTTTAGTTCTTCAACAAGGTCTCTCACTGAGCTGAAGCTCATCCATTCAGCTAGACTCACTGGCCAAAGAGACTGAGGAACCTGCCTGTCTATGTTCCCCCTACCATCCTTTACTGCTAGGGTTATAGGAGCATATCACCCTCCCCAGCTCTTTACACAGGCTCTGGGGATCTGAACTTGGGTCCTCACGATTGTGTGGCAGGCACTTTGCTGACTGAGCCATCTCTGCTCCAAGTTTATCTACTTGAATTTATGTAGTAAGTCTGGAGAAGATAGATGCTGTATTTTGTTAACTTCCCCAATCAAGGGGTATATTTCCCCACTCTGATCCTGACTGTGTAATTTGTTTAGGCCAATGGGGCAGCAGCAGTACAGATAGAGGGCTGAGAATGGCTGCAGACCAAAGTTTCGCCTCTCTGGCTGCTGTTAGGATCGAGCCATCTCACAAAGATACACCAGACATGGAGATACACAGCCCAGACGATTCGTTTACTTTTTTCTGTTTTATTTTTTTTGGAGGGGGGGGAATTTCATACACATAGACAGCATATGGTGTTCTTATTCACTCCTTATCCCTCTTCCATTTCTGCTGATCCCTTCTTTTCCCCAACTCACCCCCCCTCCTACTTCTGTGTGTTTTGTGTGCGCACGCAGGCCTTATCCAGCCACAGCTGCTACAGGTTTACAATTGCAGTGACCATGCCGTATCCGGAAGATAACACAGCACAGCACTCCTCTGTCCTCCAGCTCTTCCGGCCTTTGTGCCCACTGGGCCTTGGAGGCGGTGATGGAGATGCACCATTTCAGGCTAAGCACACAGCACCCACTTGTTCCCATCACTTGACCACCAGTTAACCAGTCTCTGCTTCAACCATAGTGCACTGTTAGAAGGCCTGGTCAATTTCAACACCCCTGCCGGAAGTCAGTCCCTGATCATGACCTGTGTCCCAGTCAGTGTTCTACTGGCTGCCTAGCCGGACAAGCTAGTGCTGTCCAGTACAGCACTGCTCACATCATCCCAACTGCAATGGCTGACTCCCAGAAAAAAGGGCTACGGACAATCCTGTTTTTAAGCTACTACCTTGGAGGTGGTTTGCAGCCCAATACAAACTGGCTCACTTCATGGAGTTTTTCTACATGCTGCAAACCCAGTTCCTTCCTTTAACCTTTCATGGTTGCTCATCTATCCTGGGATGGAATCCAAGGGCCCAAGCAAGGTCTACAGCAGAGCCCTTCACAATCCAGAACACCCCAACTCACACAGTCACATCCACGCACCACGCTCAGCCTACAGGTTTCTCATTGCTTTTCAAGGGACTGAGCTGGTTGGTCCTCTAGGCAAGCCTTTGCCCCTTAGTCTCCCTCTGGTTGGAGAGCTCTTTTTGACCCCTTCACCTTGTTGGATCTGCCTGAGATCACATCATCATAGAGGCCTCTTCTGATGGACCACATTCCCCACTCCCCTGGGGCTGAAATCTGTCTTCTATGTTTTCCTGGTACCTTGTTACTCTCTTTCTTAGCAAATACTCCGGTTTGAAACAATAGATTGCTTTGTGCATTGACTTGCTTAATCTGTGTAAAAAACAGGGTGTTTCTATTTTGTGCACAAATCAACCCCAAACCTGCACGGTACCTGTTGCATGGTAACTGTTGACTGGCTGGGGTTGTTTTGTTGGGTTTTTTTTTGTTTTTGTTTTTGTTTTGAGGCAGGTTACCATGATCGTTAATGGTGTAGGCCCTAGGGAGAAACTGCTAGGGCCCAAATCCTACTTGATCATTTACTATTAGCTTATTAGCAAGTAAGCTAACTGGCCATGCTGTGCCTTGCTTTCCCTGAGAGGCTAAAGGTGACACCCTCTTTCTGAGCTGCTGGGTGGACCGTGCTCTGTAGATATTGCTGAACAGACAGCTGCATACTTAACAGCACCTAGTTGCCCTTTGTCTACAGAGGCTGCCAAGATGGGACTCTCATGGGATTCACATCAGCTTCTCTCAAGGCAAGTTTCTCAGCCACCTCTGCCTTCATGTGCAAAGGTGTGGCCTCAAACTCAGAGCAAGCTCTGTGAGCTACCATATCTGTGGTACCTGAGAGTGCCCCTGGGCACTGAATTTTGGCTCTCCTTGCAGCCTTCATGTCCCCCTCAAAGTCAAATGTTTGGAGTCACAGAGATTTGCCTCCTGATGGTTGTCACCCTGCCTGCCTCCTGTCACCTGATGAGCCCTGACAACCTTCAAACAACCCCAATGGCAACATCATCTGAGTGAAGGAAAAGCTGACAAGAGACCTTAGTACATTTCCAGCCTCCAAGTCCTTAGGACCTGGCCTCTTCATTCCTGGACAGAAACGACATACAATTTAGGTATCCAAAACAAAAACAACAACAAGAGTGGCAGGACAGGCTGGGGACCGGAGGTTCCCCGCCCCAAGAACCTAGCTTCACAAGGCAGGGCCCAGAGCTTAGCTCCCCAGAGTCTCGGATGCCTCCCCTCTTCCCCCAGCTTCCCTCCACCCTGCCCTGGAAGGGTGTCCCTTGCATGCTAATGAGACAGTTGAGGACAGCTTCCTAGATAATTGTTGAAGTATTCGCAACTTACCAGGCTGATAGTCAGAGGACTGCAGAATGATGGGGGGCACGACTTCTGGGGTCGTGCACAGGGGCCTGGTCTCCAGGTACCTGGAGCTCACAGGCTACGAAAGGAAGATGGGTTTTCCATTCGGTCAGGCACCAACGCAAAGGTAGAGAGAGCCAGACCAAAAGGCAAAAGAAAGGAGGGGAACCTGCGTATGTTTTTGTATTTAAATTGTTTTTGAGCCCACGTAGCACTGGGAGTCACATGCGCCTCCAACATCACCGGAGCCATCACATGATACAGGTCCCCCATCATGTGATGAGAAAAATCTGCCTAACTTCAGACCCCCCCACCCCCACTCCGGCTCATAGACTGACAGTGCTTCTGGAAGAGTGCCCCCCCCCCACAGCCCCAAATCAGTGACAGAGGGAGGGTTGCTTGCTGATGAGGGAGCTTGAGCCCACGCAAGGCTGATCTTGATGAATTGTTAATGCGCCTCTCTCTCCTAAGCCCTGAGACTTGGAGCGGTTCCAGGCTCATTTGCATTCCAGCCTTGAATAACCAAGTGTTGCCATCTCTGCCCCAGCGAATGCAGGGCCACTGAGCTCACACCGTCTTGCCTCGTCCTGGGGAGTCTGATAGCTGCCTCACCTACCCACAGCTTCCGAACCTTGAACCTCGTCACTAACTGTGCAGGTGGAAGCAGCGGAAGGGAGGTATTGCGCGGGGGCGGGGGGGGGGGGGGGGGGGGGCGGTGACCTGCAGAAGAGGAGCCGGCTGCAGCCGAAGCTTCTAGTCCTGGTCCCACCCCTTAGGCGCAATCTGAATCAGGCTCTCTGATACAATGTCTCCTTTCATACTTGGTTCTGGGGCCTCTGTGGATGGAGACCTTTGTATTCTGTCTGTCTGTCGCTCTCTCCTCATTCCTATTCCCGAATCAAGACACAAATAAATTGTGTTTTAAAATCCATCGCACAATTTCCTTCCTTTGTGCTCGTTTATTCGCACACTCGGAGTCTCTTTTTCATACAAGCTCCTTTGCAGGGCATCTACAGGTTTTACACACACACACACACACACACACACACACACACACACACACACACACCACACACATGTGGGAGTGGGACAGAGGCTATGATGTGGAGCTCTGTCCTTGATAGGCATCTTGTCTGTTAGAGGCAACACAAACCCAGACAGATGTTGCAGATCCCAATGCCAAAACCACACAAATCCCATCCCCCCCCCCCTCCCCCCCCCCCAAAACCCCACCAAGGGAAAATCCCCCCCCTTCCCCCCCCCCCCCCCCCCCCCCCCCCCCCCCAACTCCAAACATCTTCTTGATTTGTTTGTTCTTTCCCTTGGTGTTAACATTAACCTCTGATTCTCACCCGTGTATGAGACAAGTAGGTAAATAGGTGGGCTACTCTCCTTGGGGACAGTTCAGGAGATTGTGTGGAGGACCAGACTGGCAACAACCTCAAATGCCTTCAAGGAAGGAGCCTGCTTCCAACCAGAAGTTTTCCTCTACACTGTCTTACATAATGAGAGTAGATCAGGGGAAACACTTGGCTGCTTACCCTTGGTGGGTTCTATAGGGACATAATAGGATGTTTCCCACAGACCAGAAAGGCTGCTTTTGAGAGGAGTTGGGTGTGGGTATAGACCTATATAGTTTTCACACCTGAGTTTGTATAGCTGTCCTATTCAACACGGAGGACCAGGCCACTACAGAGAAATTCTATGTAAATAAAATTGACATTCTTTTAAGTGCGTTCTCAAAATCAGAAGAGGAAACAGCAGAAAACCAGGGTGCTCAGCATGACCATTAGCTGTGTCCGTATTGAGACTCAGCTTGGTGGGAACATGGCTGTCTTAGGGGATGGGGCTTGTACCTATTAGCAGAAAAAGAAAGTCAAGTCTTGTACAAGTAGATGTCCACAGCAGCTGGAGACTCTTAGTTCATTTGCTTGTGTATGTGTGTACAGGTCTATGTGTGTCTGTTTGCCTGCAGGTGCGTACGGGGCCCAGCAGTTAATACTGGATGTCTTCCTCAGTTGCTCTCCACCTTATTTTTTGAGACAGGGTTTCTCACTGAACCTGCAGCTCATGGATGCCGAGGCTGGCTGCTCAGCATGCCTTCAAGATCTGCCTCCCTAGCTCTGGGATTAAGGTTGTGCTCTCCTAACTGGCTTTTCATGTGGCTACTGGGATCTGAACTGAGGTCCTCATGCTTGCATGGAAAGTACCTTACGAGCTGCACCCCAGGACAGTGACTTGTATAGTACTCCATCTTCAGTAGAAAGGTGCTTGATATGTTACTTTTGTGTGTCAGTTTGCCTAGACACAGGGAATCCAGAGTAGATATTATTCCTAGGTATATTTGTAAGAGTATTTATGAGTGAGATTAACATTTCCCCCTTCTGAGATAGAATCTCACTAGGCAGCCCAGGTTGGCTTTGAACTCTTTTTTTTTTTTTTTGGTTTTTCAAGACAGGGTTTCTCTGTATAAGAGCTCTGGCTGTCCTGGACTCGCTTTGTAGACCAGGCTGGCCTCGAACTCACAGAGATCCGCCTGCCTCTGCCTCCCAAGTGCTGGGATTAAAGGCATGCATCACCACCGCCTGACTGGCTTTGAACTCTTGATGTTTCTGCCTCAGTCCGCAGGGTCTGATGGGGCATTGTTATGTGCCATCACATCTGACAGAGTCTAATGCTTTGACCGAGCCACTCAGCTGTGTGCCTTCCCCTTCCTTCAATCCTGTGAGGACCTGAACAGGTGAAAAACTGGAAGAAGAATTTCTCCTTTTCTTGTCTGCCTGCCTGTCTTAATTAGCTTCCTAGTACGCTGATAAAGTCCCTGGCCCAAAGCAACTGGGGGGGGGGGATTTGTTTGGCTTCTCATGAGAGTCCATCATGAGGGAAGTCAGGGCAGGAACTGCAGGCAGGAACCAGGAGGCAGGAATTAGAGCAGAGACCATGGAGGAATGCTACTTACTGATTGTTCTCACGGCTTGCTCAGCCGCTTCCAGGGGTACCACCCTCCACACTGAGCTGGACCCTTCCACATCAGTCATTAACCAAGAAAATGCCCTACAGGCTTGCCTACAGGCCAATCTGATAGTGGCATCTTCTCAGTTGAAGTTCCTTCTTCCCAGATGACTTGTGTCAAGTTGGAAAAACAAAAAAGAAAAGAAAACTGACTTAGACAGTTCATCTCGTCTCCAGCCTGCAGAGTGGGATTCTTCGGCCTTTAGACTCAGATGAAACTCCCTGCCTGGCTTACCTGCATTGCCAGCTTACAAGCAGCAGGCTGAAGGGCTTTTCAGCTTCCCCAACTGTAGGAAGATGTTCTTCTCCTGCCCCCTTCACTGATTCTGTAACTCAGAAGAATCTGACTAATAAATCCAGAAAAAACAACAAAACTTCACCTGAACTCTGGGGGAGAGGGGGGAGGGAAGACTTCCATGATAATAACCAAGTCCTGTTCTTAAGTAGCTTTGATGTTCTTAAGTAGTACATAAACTACTTTTACAACCCAGGCACAACAAAAATAAGGAACAGGCGCTAGAGAGATGGCTCAGTGGTTAGCAGGCACTGGCTGCTCTTCCAGAGGACCCAGGTTCGGCTCCCAGAGCTCACATGGTGACTCACAAACCTGGGTAATTCCAGTTCCAGGGGATCTAATGTTCTTTTCTGAAATCCATGGGCCTCAGGCATGCACATGCTACACAGACATGCGTGCAGACAAAACACTCACACACATATAATAAAACAGGTAAATGCAAAAATATTTTTAATAAGGAATAAGCTAGAGGCATATTCATTAAATCCAGGCCCCACAGGATTCCCATTGGGTTAAGTGCCTGTCACAGATGAGTTTATCATCCAAAGATATAAACCGTATCATAAATGGCAGAACAGTAGTGTACAGAAGAGTGAGAAGAGATACATATAAATTTCACATAATAAAACAATTGCATTGACTATTTTTAAAAATGATATACCCCCTACACACAGGAAGCTAATATCGTCTTCAAGTGGGTCCTCTACCAATTGGACCAGGGGCTGTCTCTGACTTGGACTGTATTGCCTGTCTTTGGATCCCTTTTCCCTAGCAGAGATGCCTTGTCTGTTTCAGTGGAAGAGGAGGCACTTAGTCCTGATGCGACATGATGTGCCAGGGCGGGTTGGTTCTCCCTGGGGGAGAGGGCTCCCCTTCCCTGGGGAGAAGGGCATGGGGAATGGGAGAAGTGGGTGGGAGGGTGGGACTGGGAGGAGAAGGGGGTGTGGGGCTGCGATTGGGATGTAAAGTGAACAAATAAATTAAAAATGGTGCAATTTTTAACTATTAAAAAAATCAAATAACTAGAGCAAAATGTGCCCTTCTGCTCAAAGCAGTAGCAGCAGCAGAAGTCAGAGAAAACACATGGAAGGGCAGCTCTGAACACGTTAGAGAACAGCAGCCTCTGGTGACCTGTTTCCAGGGAAGCTGGTGAATGCAGATGGCTCTGTAGAGAGTACCCAGGGAGAGGCACAGTCAAAATGCACACAAGACCCCTGGTGCCATTCACTTAAAACTGCCCAAGACAACAGAAAGCTCCGCCCCAAAGGATCAGAGGGCAAGCAGCGCAGGACCCAGACCATCCCTGGTACCTCAGAAGAAAACCCACATGCATGGAATCAGGTAGCTTCCCCAGAAGCTGTTGCCTCAGCTGTGGGACCAAATTGGTCCTGGATTAAACACAACTGGTCCAGGAAACCAAGAGATTTTGAAAGTAAAACTTGAAAGAACCGTAGTGTTTTCAAGTCATTTTACTGTATCTTAAGAATCTCTTAAAATTGTGTTGCAAGTTAGTATGAATGTTGAGTCAGATATAGAACTTTAAACTCATGGAGATGGTTAGATAGTAGAATGTTAAAGTCTGAGGCCAAATATGTATAAACTGGACATTGGGAAGGTATACTGGGCCATTTAATTCTCATAAATGTGGCATATTTATATCTGTTGTTTTGTATAGTTTTTACTGTTATAAGAGAAGGAACCATCTGTTGGACTGAAAGGGGAAACTGCTGGGGGGAAGAGGGTGGAAGGGCGGGATAGGAAGGGGGAATAGGGAAGGGTTTGTGACTGAGATGTAACTTGAAGAAAAAAAAATAAAGTATTAAAAAAAAGAAACACAACAATTCAAGCATAAAAAAAAAAAAAAAGAAGTCCAAAGGGGCTAGAGAAGCAGCCCAAAGATTAAGAGCACTGGCTGCCATCCCCAGTCTCAAATTATATTAGAGAGCTAGTGTAATAAAAACATTATGGGCTGGGTGTGGTGGCACATGCCTTTAATCCCAGCACGCAGGAGGCAGAGGCAGGAGGATCTCTGTGAGTTCAAGGCCAGCCTGGTCTACAGATTGGGTTCCAGGACAGCCAGGGCTACACAGAGAAACCTGGTTTCAAAAAACCAAAAAACAAACATTATGGCATTAGCATAAAAACAGACACATTGATCAATGGAATTGAATTGAATCAATAAGTCTACATACCTATGAACACCTGATTTTTGGTAGGAAGCAAGAAATAACACTGGGGGAAAAAAGACTCATCTTCAGCAAATGGAGCTGGTCAGACTGGATGACTATATGCAGAAGAATGCAAATAGATCCATACTTATCACCCTGCACAAAACTCAACTTCAAGTGGATCAAAGACTCAACATAAGACCAGATACATGAGCTGGGCATGATGGTGCACACATTTAATTCCAGCACTCATGTAAAAGCAGGCAGATCTCTGTGAGTTAGAGGCCAGCCTGGTCTATAGAGTGAGTTCCAGGACAGCCAGGGTTGTTACACAGAGAAACTCTGTCTTAAAAAACCTTAAAAAAAAAATTTATCTGCCAGTCATGGTGGCTCATGCCTTTAATCCAAGGACTTGGGAGGCAGAGGCAGGTGAATCTCTGTGAATTCAAGGCCAGCCTGGTCTACAGAGTGAGTCCAGGGCAGCCAAAGGATACACAGAGAAACCTTGTCTCAAAAAAAAAAAAAAGAAAGAAAGAAAGAAAAAAAAAAAGAAATGTTCACCATTGTTAGTTGTCCATGAAATGCAAATCAAAATTACTTTGAGATTTCATACTACACCAGTTAGATTGGTCAGGATCAACAAAACAAATGACAGCCCATGCTAGCAAAGTCGTCGGGTAAAGGGAACACTTAACCCTTGCTGGTGGGTGCACAAACTTGTATAACAAAAATGTAAATTACTGGGGCTGGAGAGATGGCTCAGCGGTTAAGAGCACTCCCTAGTGCTCTTCCAAAGGTCCTGAGTTCAATTCCCAGCAACCACATGGTGGCTCACAACCATCCACAATGTGATCTGGTGCCCTCTTCTGGAATGCAGGTGTACATGCAGATAGAGCACACATATGCATAAAATAAATAAAAATAAATCTTTAAAAAAAATGTAAATTACTGTGGTGGTTCCCCCAGGATCTGGGAACGGCTGTACCTCAAAATCCAGCTATGCCACTCTTGGGAATATGCGCAAAAGACTCTACATCCTACTATAGAGACACTTGCTCAACCATGTTCATTGCTGCTCTATTCATAATTGTCAGAAATTGAAAACAGCCTATAGGTCCATAAACAGATAAATGGATAAGGAGAATGAAGTATGTTTGCATAAAGCAATATCATGAAACCCTCAGGTACATAGATGGAGCTAGAAAAATATCACACTGAGTGAGGTGATCCAGACCCCAAACTGTAAGTATGATACGTATTTGCTTATATGTGGATGCTAGTTGTTAAGCCTTTGATAAGCAGGCTACAATCCATATAATCACAGAGATTATGCATAGAGTAAGGGACTAGGTGGAAGGGATGCTCCCTAGGAAGGGAAAATAGAGTAGATAGTTGTGTATGGTTGTGGGGAAACTGGAAGGGAGAATCGAACAGGAGAGGGAAGGAGGAGGAGAGTAAGGGAGTGTATATGGGGAGAGACAGCTAGAATTAAGGGCCATTTAGGGGGTCAGGTAGAAACTTAATATAGTAGAAGCATCTTAAAATATATACATATATGAAAGAAATCTAAATGGAATCACCAAATAATGAGGGAGACAAAGACATCTCTTGCCATCAAATGAAACCTCCAGTGCCAGGAATAGGTTACATCTAATCACGTTGTTGGCCAAAGGGGCCCCATGAAATCCTCAAACAACCCAGACTACTGTCAGACTGTTGGTTTCTTTCCAAAAACTGATGGTAAGGTTCTATTGCTGAAGACGACAGGTATATAACTCACTGAATACGGAGAAGTCAAGCTAGTCCCTACCTAGAGCCTTTACCCCTACGGACTAGTTTTCATGGTACTGGAAGATACTCTGCATACTACCAGAGGACAAAGGTAAACACCAACTCAGCTATAAACCTTTCGATCTACAATGGTGACTTGCCTGCCAGATACACTGGTGGAGTAGTGGTACAAAAGTTGTGGGAGTAACCAACCACCATCTAATTGGATTTAAGGCCTGCTCCATGACATGAAACCCATGTCCAATACTGCTCAGGAAGCCAAGAACATGAGACTAACTAGGCCATGGACCTAGGGGAAAACCAAATGCCACTGTTCTGCTAAAGGAAAGTAATTAAATGACTACTAACAGCATTCTGCTAATACTCATTGATCAGTGGCTTGACCAGCTATCCTCAGAGAAGCTTCTTTTTGCAGTAGATGGGAACAAATACAGTTGTTCCCCTCAACAAGAGAGTGCTGACAGTGCAGTGAGTGAGAGACTTCAGAACACTCAATCCTAAACAGGATGCCTCCATCAAATCCTCCCCTCAGGACTCAGGGAGCTCTGCTGCAGAAAAGGCAAAAAAAAAAAAGGCTAAGAAGCCGGGCGGTGGTGGCGCACGCCTTTAATCCCAGCACTCGGGAGGCAGAGGCAGGTGGATCTTTGTGAGTTCGAGGCCAGCCTGGTCTACAAAGTGAGTCCAGGACAGCCAGGGTTACACAGAGAAACCCTGTCTCGAAAAAACGAAAACAAAAAAACAAAAAAAACAAAAAAAAAACAAAAAAACAAAAAAACAAAAAAAAACAAAAAAGGCTAAGAGTCAGTGGGGATGGAAGGCACGAAGGAAACCAGACCTTCTAGATACAACAGGATAGGAACACATATGAACTCACAGAGACTGTGGCGGCATGCACAGGACCTGCAGAGGTCTAAGCCACACGGGGTCCTAGAGCTGAGAAGGTGCACAGAACCCCCATTCCTAATCAAGAATCTATCTCCAATAACCATTTACAAAGGGAACATTAGTTTTCTCCAACAGAATCTCATTGGATATAGAAACCACGCTTAAGGGCAGGCCCTATGCCAAGCAGCCCGTATTTAACCCAGAACAAACTCAACAGCACTTCTGTAGTCTTTTGGTTTTTCTTTCTTTGATAATGCTTCGTCTGGGCATTTTTTTGTAAGTCTTACAGGTCTTTTGCTTGTATATTATGGTTTCCAATTTTGTCATTATTAGTTTTCCGTGCATGTAAATGTATTTGTCTCTGCATCTGTATTTATTTCTTGAACTCTTTCTCTAGCTCTTTTTTCCTGTTTCTTTGTTAGTCCTATTCTTGTTCTGTTTTGTTGTTGTTATTTTAAGACAGGATTTCTCTGTGTAGCCCTGGCTCTCCTGGAATTCTGTAGACCAGGCTGGCCTTGAACTCAGAGATCTGCCTGACTCTGCCTCCTGAGTGCTGGGACTAAAGGTGTGCACCACCACTGCCCCTGCTCTTTGTTTTTATTTTATCTTATTGTATTAATTTTTTAGATTCCTGTTTGTTTTCTAATGAGACAGAGCAGCAAAGGATGTGGATTTAGGAGGTTGGGGAGGTAGGGAGGAGATGGGGGAGGGGAACCATAATCAGAATATAGTGTATTTAAATATAGTGCATTAAAATAAATATATATACATATATGTGTGTGTGTATCTCTGGCTATCCTGGACTTACTTTCTTTATAGACCAGGTTAGCCTTGAACCCACAAAGATCCACCTGCCTCTGCTTCTCCAGTGGTGGGATTAAAGGCGTGTGCCACCATACCCTGCAATTACAGACAGCTGTGACCTGCCATGCAGGTGCTGAGATTTGCACCTGGGTCCTTTGGAAGAACAGCCAGTGCTCTTAACTTCTGAGCCATCTCTCCACCCTAAAAACAAACAACAACAACAACAACAAAAAAACCACAGGCTGCTTTTGCAGAGGATGTGGGTTTGATTCCCAGCACCCACATGGTAGCTCAACCATCCACAACTCCAGTTCCAGGGAATTTAATGCCCTCTTCTGAACTCTGGAACTCTGAGGGCATCAGGCACACACATAGTGCACATACATATATTCAGGCAGAACACTCATACCCATAAAATAAAATAAGTAAATCTAAAAAAAAAAAAAAAGAGGAAGAAGAAGAAATTTAAAAAAAATAGTGGCAAGAGCTGGGACTCAGCTGGTATACTATTTACCTAAAATATGCAAAGCTCTGGGTTCCATCTTCAGCATTGCATGAACTGGTGGTAGTGCTGCATGCCTATAATCTCAGTTTGGGATTGGAGGCAGGGGGATCAGAAGTTTAAGATTATCCTCTGATAACTAGTGAGTTTGAGGCCACCCTGGCCTACGTGAGAATTTGCCTCACAATAATAAAAAACCAAAACTCAAAGATTCATCAAAACAAATTTGAAAAATGCCTACAATCCAATCTCAAATACAGCCAAGAAAGCAGTAAATGTCATCTGGGTAACTGAAAGAACCAAGTGCCCAGGACGGCTGCACTACTTTCCAGGCTGTCAGCCTGGGTTACATAGAAAATGCTGGGTCAGCCTGGGTCACACAATGTGACCCTGTCTCAAAAAAACAAACAAACAAAATAAGAAAAAAGAAAGCCACAGCAACAAAGAAGTAGAAGTGAGGGCAAAAAGAACTGGAAGACAGCAATGGAAATTGTCCAACAAAAGATACGCAGAGATAGTCTCAGTAGATACAAGAAAATTGAAATAACACCTTGTATCTTATCAGACCACCACGGAATAAAGCTGGTCTTCAACAGTAAAAGAATCAACAGAAAGCCTACACACACATGGAAATTGAACAGCTCCTTACTGGATGACCACTGGGTCAGGGAAGAA
Source organism: Lophiomys imhausi (assembly GCA_907164525.1). Taxonomy (NCBI): domain Eukaryota; kingdom Metazoa; phylum Chordata; class Mammalia; order Rodentia; family Muridae; genus Lophiomys; species Lophiomys imhausi. The sequence goes on along the minus strand of CAJQZJ010033049.1, from coordinate 2,447,695 downwards.
ATAAGGAAGGAAATCAAAGACTTCTTAAAATCCAACGACAATGAAGACACAACATACCCAAACCTATGGGATACATTGAAAGCTGTGCTACGAGGAAAGTTCATAGCACTAAGTGCTTTCAAAAAGAAAATTGTGACAGCTCATATTAGTGAACTAACAGCTAAGCTGGGTGAATTGGAAAAAAAAGAAACAAACACTCCCAAGATGAGCAGAAGACAGGAAATCATCAAACTTAGAGCTGAAATCAACAACTTAGAATCAAAAAGAACTATACAAAGAATCAATGAAACCAAGAGTTGGTTCTTCGAGAAAATCAACAAAATAGACAGACCCCTAGCCAAATTAACTAAAAGGCAAAGGGAAAGAACACAAATCAACAAAATCAGAAATGAAAAGGGAGAAATAACAACAGACATTGAGGAGATCCAGAAAATATTCGGACATTACTTTAAAAATCTATATTCCACTAAATTTGAAAACCTAAGCGAAATGGACAATTTCCTCGATAAATTCCACCTACCAAAACTAAATCAAAATCAGATTAACAGCTTAAACAGCCCAATAACACCTAAGGAAATAGAAACAGTCATTAATAATCTCCCAACCAAAAAAAGCCCAGGGCCAGATGGCTTTAGCACGGAATTCTACCGGACCTTCAAAGAGGAACTAACACCATTACTTTTCAAACTCTTCCACCACATAGAAACAGAAAGATCACTGCCAAACTCATTCTATGAGGCCACTGTCATTCTGTTTCCTAAACCACACAAAGACCCAACAAAGAAAGAGAACTTTAGACCAATCTCCCTCATGAACATTGATGCAAAAATACTTAATAAAATACTAGCAAACCGAATTCAAGAACACATCAAAAGTATCATACACCATGATCAAGTAGGCTTCATCCCTGGAATGCAGGGATGGTTCAATATACGAAAGTCTATCAATGTAATTCACCACATAAACAAGATGAAAGAAAAAACCACATGATAATCTCGCTAGATGCAGAAAAAGCATTTGACAAAATCCAACACCCCTTCATGCTAAAAGTTCTGGAGAGAACGGGCATACAAGGACCATACCTAGAAATAATAAAGGCAATATACAGCAAGCCAGTAGCCAACATCAAATTAAATGGAGAGAAACTTGAAGCATTTCCTCTAAACTCAGGGACAAGACAAGGATGTCCACTTTCACCATATCTCTTCAATATAGTACTTGAAGTCCTTGCTAGAGCAATAAGACAACTAAAGGAGATCAAAGGGATAAAAATTGGAAATGAAGAAGTAAAATTATCCCTATTCGCAGATGATATGTTAGTATACATAAGCGACCCCAAAAATTCCACCAAAGAACTCTTACAGCTGATAAACAACTTCAGCAAGGTGGCTGGATACAAAATTAACTCAAAAAAATCAGAAGCCCTTCTTTATACAACAAACAAATATACCGAGAAAGAAATAAGGGAAACAACCCCCTTCACAATAGACACAAACAACATAAAATACGTGGGGGTAACTCTAACCAAGCATGTAAAGGACCTATATAACAAGAACTTCAAGCCCCTGAAGAAAGAAATGGAAGAGGCCTTTAGAAGATGGAAAGATCTCCCATGCTCATGGATAGGTAAGATCAACATAATAAAAATGGCTATCCTACCAAAAGCAATATATAGATTTAATGCAATTCCTATCAAAATACCAACAAAATTCTTTATAGACCTGGAAAAAGCTAGTCTCAACTTCATATGGAACAACAAAAAGCCCAGAATAGCTAATTCAATCCTGTCCAATGAAAAAACATCTGGAGGTATCACCATCCCAGACTTCAAGCTGTACTACAGAGCAACAGTAATAAAAACAGCATGGTACTGGTATAGAAACAGACCAGTGGATCAATGGAATCGAATTGAAGACCCAAACATGGATCCACACACCTATGGCCAACTAATCTTTGACAAAGAAGCCAAAAACGCACAATGGAAGAAGGACAGCATCTTCAACAAATGGTGCTGGTCCAACTGGATGTCCACTTGCAAAAGAATGAAATTAGACCCATACCTATCACCTTGTACAAAACTTAATTCCAAGTGGATCAAAGACCTTAACATAAGGCCAGCCACACTAAAGATACTAGAAGAAAAAGTAGGAGAAACCCTCGAACTCATTGGCACAGGTGACAACTTCCTGAACAGAACACCAACAGCTCAGGACCTGAGATCAACAATCAATAAATGGGACCTCATGAAACTGAAAAGTTTCTGTAAAGCAAAGGATACTGTCATTCGAACAAAACGGCAACCAACAGACTGGGAGAAAATCTTCACCAACCCCACATCTGATAGAGGGCTATTATCTAAAATCTACAAAGAACTCAAGAAACTAAATGCCAAGAAACCAAATAATCCAATCAAAAAATGGGAGATGGAGCTAATTAGAGAATTCACAAAGGAGGAATCCCTAAGGGCTGAGAGACACTTGAAGAAATGTTCAACATCCTTAATCATCAGAGAAATGCAACTCAAGACTACCCTGAGATTCCACCTAACACCTGTTAGAATGGCTAAAATAAAGAGCTCAAATGATAGTGCATGCTGGCGAGGGTGTGGAGAAAGGGGTACCCTACTCCATTGCTGGTGGGAGTGCAGGCTTGTGCAACCACTATGGAGGTCTGTCTGGCGATATCTTAGAAATCTAGGAATAACCTTGCCTCAAGACCCAGCCATACCACTTCTGGGTATACACCCAAAGGACCTCTCACGGAGACATAGGGAAGTCTCCTCATCTATGTTCATAGCAGCCTTATTTGTAATAGCTAGAAATTGGAAACAACCCAGATGTCCCTCAACTGAAGAATGGATTAAAAAATTGTGGTACATCTATACAATGGAATATTACTCAGCTATCAGAAACAATGAAATCATGCAATTTGCAACCAAATGGATGGATCTAGAGGAGCTCATCCTGAGTGAGCTAACCCAGTCTCAGAAGGATGCACATGGCATCTATTCACTTATAGTAGGATTTTAACTATTTCGTACAGGATATCTGTACTACAACCAACACATGAAAAGGAACAAGGACATAATTTTTTTTTTATCTTTTTCTTTTTCCTTCTTTTTTTCTTTTTTTCTCTTTCCTTTTCCCTTCTCTTTTTCCTCTCTTTTTTTTGTTGATATTCTTTGTTTTTGTGGGTTTGTGTGTTTGTTGGTCTTTTTTTTTAGTATTCCCCCAGTAGCAATGAGACACCAGTCACTGGCAGTACTGCCTCTTAGGCCCCCGGTGAATGAAGAGGCGCTTGGCCCTCATATGACTCCTGATCTGTGGTGAGAGACTGTTAGGCAGGGACACTCCACCACAGAGGAACAAGACGGAAGGGTCAGGGGGTAAAGCATGGGAGGGTGGGGCTGGGAAGCGGGAAAAGAGGACAATATGATAAGGATGTAACCTGAAGCAACAAACAAATAAATTTATTAACTAGAAAAAAAAAAAGGCAGGGGGCAGGGCTGAAACACTGTGAATGGAACAGAGGATACAGCCATTCGGCCTGGATTTGCACACCTCCAGGTGTAGAGAAGACGTGGAACTAAGGTAGAATACAAGAGAATTGTGGTATTGGCCCATGCCTTTGACTTCAGCGGAGACAAGGGGGGGGGCACCTTAGAGTTGGTGGTCTTATGTACTCTGGAGTCATACGGAGCGGGGTGGTGAGGGTGCATACTCTTGGTCCCACCATTCAAGAAGAGTACACCCTTGGTCCCAGCTCCCAGCACACTAGAGACAGAAAGAGGCAGATCCCGGAGCTCAGGGTCAGCCTGATGCAGGGCAAACTCTAAATAGAGAAAGACTTCGATCCAGGAGTGGTGGAACACATCTTTGATCCCTTCAGATGAGAAACACAGGTCCCTGTTCCCAATAATTAGAGTTCAGAGACACACACATGGGATTTGGAGGGACCTAGGTTTGGAGGCTACTTACAAAAGGCCTTCTCGATGCAGGCAGATTGTCCTTTGGGATTTCAAAATATATACACTAGAGCTGGTTTAGCTCCAAGGTGACAGAATGATTTCTACTTTAACCCGGATTGAAAGATAACGCTTTGTATGTTGTCAGAAGGCCAAATTTGCTTCAGGAGAAGTACTATCTAGCCCCCCCCATCCCCCCCCAGAAAAAAAAAAAAGAGGGCAATTGTCCTAGGGTTGGGATTGGGGCAGGGCTCTGTTCTTATCGTTCCAGGAGAATCGAAGTGTCCATTAGGGGAGCCCGGGGACAGCGGACAGCGGAATCCTCAGCAGAGAGCAGAATCAGGCACCAAGGAGGATGAGTGACCCAGTTGATTCTGCCTGGCAGACTTCCTCAATAGCTGTCTCCATCGGGGGCCTGCAACCACCACTGCAATCCAGTGTCGCTGGGACCGTTCAGCTCTACACAACGCCCCAGCCGGAACCTCAGTGAAGCCTGCAAGATCAGCTTCTGCCTACAAACCCCTTAGGTCATCTAAACAGCTGAGAACAGAAGGACTGAACATAAAAGGATTGTACTAACATTTTTAATCATTTTTTCCATTTGGGTTGGGGCCCCAAACAGGTCTACTACGACCCAAATCAGCAGGAAGTCACTTTAAGAGAGCGACGTCCCATGCCCAGAGGGTGGGGAGGGTGTTTCTCCGCCCATCTTTTTGGTTATTTGAAAGATAACTGAAAACTCTGTTATGTAGGGGAAGAGACTACAAGCTGATAAATGGTCCTGTCTTAATGGGTTTTGGAGGTTAGCCCCAGGGAATTCCTACTTTTCCTTTTCTGTATCCTTCTTCCTCTCCTATGTAGGAGTGCATGGGCTTGAGAAAAATGAGATATAGACATAGCACAGGAAGGTCCAAGAAGAAGGGGCAGATTATTGAATATGCCCTTATACCTTTGTATATTGATACAAAATTAGTAGTTTATTTGGCTAAAGTGGTATTGACCATTGTTTATTGTGCAAAAATAAGATTGTATTGGATTACATCGGTATTGATCTTTGTATATTGATACAAAATTAAGATTATAGTTGGCCACAATGGTATTGACCCTTGCATATGGACGTAATATTAAGATTATATTGGGCTACATAGGCATTGATCTTGGTATATTGATACATAATTAAGAGTATATTTAACCACAATTGAATAGATCTTTGTATATTGATACAAATTTAAAGGTAATGCTTCCCAATGGTATCATACCTAGAGATACTTAAAAATAAAATGTGAAGCTCTGACCTCTTGATACCAACCGTCTAAAACGGTCTAGGATAGTTAAAACAAACTCCTAGTCATGCAAACATGTCTCTTTGTTGGCTACTATGACAGTCTATCACAGATATTCTCTAAACTACCCAGTAATCAAGTTGCTAAGAGACAAGCAACATTTGCTTATCTAAATACAAGAGATGGATAGGGCATCTTCAAAAACCCCTTGAGATCTGCAGAATATGGCATTCAAAGATGTTATCTTAAATCAAGATTTTTTTTTTATATCGAGACATATCAGCACCTGACGGCAACCCTATTCTACTCCAAGTAGAGGATAAGCATCGAAGAACCTCCACTGTAAGATGGTTGAATTGGTGGCAAGCCTTTCTCTTGGCATGAAAAACCCCTTGCACCAACTGCAGACAGACTGCTGTCCAAAAAGGACAAAACTTGGTAGCGGGGAAGTCGACAGCCTAACTCTGCCAAGACAGGGTAGGAAAAACCCCTTGCTTCAACTGTAGACAGACTGCTGTCCAAAAAGGACAAAACTTGGAAGCAGGTAAGTCGACAGCCTAGCTCTGCCAAGACAGGGTAGGCGAGTCCTTCATAACCCCTGCTCTACAATCAATGTCTGTCAGAGAAATGGGGTCAAATGACTGAAGATTGATGCTGTAATGTATGGAGAGAAAATGGGAGCTGTCCAGGCAGCCACTGGTATGTCATTTCTTAGTTTGGGAAGCTGCAGGCCCTGCACTTCCTATATAATCAGATATATTTGTCCCTCTCAGGTCTCTGAGGTGGTTGAAGAATAGATAGCTAGAGTCTCATAGTTAAATTTTGAGTTGTTTGGGAATCAAGAGGGTGTTCTAAGAAGATGCTTTTTAAATTGTGATGAAAGTTGAGTTGGATATAGAACTTTAAACTCATGGAGATAGGTCGACAGTAGAATGTTGAAGTCAGGTGCCAAATACATATAGACTGGACATTGGGATTGTATGCCAAGCCATATAACTCTCATAATTTTGGCCTAATTACCTCTGTTGTTTTGTATTGTATTTATTATTATAAGAGTAAGAGCCATTTGTTGGACTGAAAGGGGGAGCTGTTGGGGGGAAAAGATATATCTTAAACTTAAAAAAAAAAGGAAGGGGATGGGTGGGTTGAGGTGGAAGAGGGTGGGAGGGTGGGACTGGAGGCGGGGTAGGGAGGGGATTTCAATTGAGATGTAACTTGAAGAAATAAAAAATAAAGTAAAAAAAAAAAGAAAAGAGAAATAAGTCACTAGAAAAAAAAAGATACGCAGAGATAAAGGAAGACTGAGAAGAGAACAAAACATTTGTGAACTATGGGAAAACTCAAGGAGCCTAGGACAGATGTAATGAGACACTTCAAGGAGGAGGGAGATGCAGAAAACATGATTATGAATTATGCCTCAAAAGCATAGACTTAAAAGACTAAACAAACAGCAAACACAAGAAACAAAACAAAAATCGTACAAACAGCACCCAAAGCAGCTGGGTATGGTGGTGCAGGCAGGCCTGTCACCCCAGCATTTGAGAAGGAAAGGCAGGAGGATTGTGAGCTCAGTACAAGGCCAGCCTGTGTTACGTAAGAGAATCCCAGGGTATCCACAGGTATTGGACCTTGTTTCCAAGGGGCGGGAGTGGGGGGGCTCATGGGTCATTTTTACAGGGTGGTCATAATAAGAAAGGCAAGGTGAGTCTGGTGACATGTGCCTTTAATCCCAGTACACGGGAGGCAGAGGCAGGAGGATCTCTGTGAGTTTGAGGCCAGCCTGGTCTACAAAGAGAGTCCAGGACAACTAGGGCTGTTATACAGAAAAACCCTGTCTCAAAAAACAAAACAAACAAACAAAAACTGTACCGAGTCTCCAAAAATATATATTGTGCAAATATCTTTATGTGACACTGTGGGAACAAGAAGTGTCTTAGAAGTTGTACAGGGCCAGGGGTTTAGGGATGAAGAGGAGGGAAAACTAGAGGGAAAGGATTTCCTTTGGAAGTGATATACAGAGATCAATAAAATAGAAAGTTGAACACCAGAATAGGAATATCAATAAAGATACAAGCTGGTATATTCAGATCTTTAAATATTGCAAGCTTGTAACCAGATGAGGACAAGGATGGGGAACAACTGACCAATATTAGGAATGACAGATGGCATTACTCCAGATTATGGTAGGAGCGTTGATTAAAAAGAAAAAAAGACATTTAAACTGCAGCTAAAATCTTTTCAGCCAAGAAAACCCAAGACCTAGATGACTTCTCTGAGGAACTTCAGCAAATTCCTAAGGAAGAACTAATTCTACTTATAAACAGGCTCTTCCAGTATGCTAGAGGCAGGGTTCTCTGGGTCACTGTGTAAGGACACCATCACATTAGAAAACCAGCAGAGATGACACAGAGACAAAATACAGACCAAAATCCCTGTTGAACTTAGTGGGGAAAAAATTAATAAAATTTTAGCAAATTGAATCTAGCAACACATGGACAGGTTACATAAAATGGCCATGTGGGATTTGTGCCAGCAAATGGGGCTGACTTTACATTCGAACAGTGTAAATCATACAATATGCAGAAAAGAAGAACCCTGATGATAGCTCAGTCCACAGTGTAGAGATGATTTGACAAGAGCCAACATTCACTTCTCTGTTTAAGATTTATTTTTATGAAAACTGACGAACTGAACTCATGAGAGCTGTATCCAAGATGGGAGCGTCTGCAGTGGACACAGCTCCGAGTTTGTCATGCTGGGATCAGCACCCTAGGCTCGCCTGTAAGCAGCACCAGACACTTAAAAAACACTCGAGATGGGCCCCAACCCTTACGAGGAGACTCTCAAGACCCTGCTTGACAGATTCAAATTGATAAAAAGAGATATTTAGACTTGATTCCTTTTTTGAAGGAACACGATGAAGCTGAAGGGCCATAGGGCACCGCTGAGTTACAGTGCATACAAAACTGAGAGGCACTTCTGCGAGCCTTTGCCATTCCCCCTGAGTGTTAGTTGTTGGAGCCTGCTTCTTTAGCATAACTGCAGCCATTTTTGACTTCAGTATCCATTTTAATTATAAGATAAAATTACCCATACTTTGTTACCTTGACACTCTGAAGAGTGCCAACTACAGCTCCTCTTAGGACCAATCAAATTAAAAGGTCAGTTAGAAATGCTTTGTCTACTGCAAGTCAACATGATACAATGCTGCCATCCTCGTGCTTCCTACCTGGTCGCTACTTGGATGCAGATTGTTTTCTAGACCTAGTTACTTGGTTGTTACCTGGATATGGTTTTTCTTATTAAAAAGCCTACTTTGTAAGCAGCCTAATGTCACAGTTAGATTCTGAGACCTCTGTGACCCTGGTCATGGTGGCCATGACCAATTTTGGGGTGTCCATTCAATAAACCATCAATATCTGACTAAGACTGATGACTGAGTGGTTTATGTGGCTTTCCTTGAATTATAACATTTGGAGGTTCCACTGAGATTGAACTCTAACATTAGTTTAACCTTCTTACAATATTTGGTCCAATACAAAATGGCTAAAAGTACCACTGCCCACAAAGATGGACAATCAGACAGAATCCCAACTAGTCCTCCCAAAATGACAACCTCAGATTCCCTGAACCTTTGGAAGCCTTGACGAGGCTCACACTCTTCTGGCTATGAAAGCAGAGATGGCATGTCACAGGATTTCTGACTCTCTAGTGTTGGCTGTTTTTGTTTAATGTTTTTCAACTTGTGTTCTGGAGGAGGTGGCTTTGAGGTTTTACATCTATGAATGGTAGATTTATAATAAAGCTTGCTATTCAAAGAAACAAAAAAAAGATTTTATTTATTCATTTGTTTGGTGCTTTTTTTTTTTTTTGTCTTGTTTTGTTGAGTCAGGGTTTCTCTGTGTAGCCCTGGCTATTCTGGAACTCACTATGTAGCCCAGGCTGGCCTTGAACTTGTGATCCTACCTTCAGGTGCCACCACAACTGACAACACTTTCTTTTTTTTTTTTTGGTCCAAGACAGGGTTTCTCTGTGTAGCCTTGGCTGTCCTGGAACTCACCCTGTAGACCAGGCTGGTCTTAAACTCACAGAGATCTGACTGCCTCTGCCTCTCAAGTGCTGGGATTAAAGGAGCACGTCATCATGCCCAGCTGACCCCACTTTCAATCTATTTATATGAACGATTTTGAGTGGCTTTATCTGGAAGGATCTTCTTTATAAATACACACAGTGCAGCTGTTGTAACTGAATATACCCATAGAACCAAAACCAAGATATACAAAAGAGCTGGACAGGTGGTATATGTGATACAGACATATATGCAGGCAAACACTTATACACATTTTAAAAGTTGATTGCTTTTTGAGCCCAGTGCAGTGGTGCATGACTTTAATCCCAGCACTCAGAAGGCAGAGGCAGGCAGGTCTCTGAGTTCAAGGTCAGCCTGGTCTACAGAGTGAGTTTCAGGACAGCCAGGGCTACACAGAGGAACCTTGTCTTGAAAACAAACAAACAAACAAGTCTATAGCCAAACTGTATGCAAAGCAAAAGACTGAAAGCTCTTCTCCTAGATCAGAACATAACAAGGAGGTGTGGCCTCAATATCATTCCAGCTTAGGCACTTAGGCACAGGGAAACCTAAAGACAAAGGGCATCTAGCTTATAAGGGGAGGAAAGCTGTCATTATCTATAAATAACACATTATCTATCTGTCTATCTGTGAATCTGTAGGTCTATATATCTATTTATCTGTCTGTCATCTATCTATCTATCTATCTATCTATCTATCTATCTATCTATCTATCTATCTATCTATCATCTATAAACACACATTAGATCCCAAGTGAATGAAATTAGAGTAAAAAGATGAGTTTAGTATTCTTTTAGGATCCAAGACCTGTATTTCTTCATACTGGTGACAATCAGACATTAAAAAATGAAGAAATACCATGTGTGGTAGTTCAAATGAGACTGGCTCCCATAGGGTTCACATTTTTGAATATTTGTTTCCTAGTTGGTGGTCTGGTTAGAAAGGATTAGGAGATGTGGTCTTGCTGGAGGAGGTGTGTCATGGTGGTGGGCTTTGAGGTTTTGAACTTGCATTCTAGGCCCAGTCTCCACCTCTTACTGCCTACGCACTGGACATTTGATGTGAGGTTTCAGTTACTGCCCCAGCACCATGCATGTCTGCCTGTTGCCATGCTCCCTGCCATGATGGTCATGGATTCACCCTCTAAAACTGTAAGCAAATTCCCAATTAAATGCTTTACCGTGGTGTCTCTTCACAACAATAAGACAGTAGCTATGACTTAACTGAAAAACATGAGGATAAATCTATCAAAAACTGTCAGTTCCTTTTATGCTGAAACTGAGTAAACACTGCTGATATTCAAGGGTATTAGCATAACTAGAAAGCATAGTTTAATATGATGCCTGCCCATTCCCACCTAAGTCAATCTATTGGCTCTGCAATACCAGTTAAAATCCCGCTGCAGGTGGTGCCCTCCTCCTCCTGCTCCTCCTCCTGCTCCTTATCCTGCTCTTCTTGCTCCTTCTCCTGCTCCTCCTGCTCCTTCTCCTGTTCCTCCTGCTCCTTATCCTGCTCTTCTTGCTCCTTCTCCTGTTCCTCCTGCTCCTCCTCCTGCTCCTCCTCCTGCTCCTTCTCCTGCTCCTCTTGCTCCTTCTCCTGCTCCTCCTGTTCCTCCTGATCCTCCTGCTTCTCTTATCCTCCTGCTCCTCCTCCTGCTTCTCTTATTCTCCTGCCCCTTCTTCTCCTATTCCTCTTCCTCTTTCTTCTTTTTGTTTTGTTTTGCTTCTTAAGACAAGGTATATATCCCTGGTTGGCCTGGTACTCACTGTGTAGATTAGGCTGGCCTCAAACTCACAGAGATCTACCCACCTCTGCCTCCTGAGTGCTGAGATTAAAGATGCTTCATATCTACCTTTTTTCCAATTGAAAATTTGAGTACATAAATAAAAGTGGAAATATCCCAAAACTCCAGCAACAGATGGATGGGTAAACTAATGTGGTATAAATTTACAAAGGAATATTATTTAACCTTTGAAAGGAAGGTAATCCTGACAGCATGTATGTGTAATAAACCTGAAGACATTATTATAATGTGAAATAAGTCAGTTACAAGGAAACAAAAATTGTATGTGCTCCTACTTATATGAGGTAACTAAATGGTGATTTTTCAGTAGCTTGGAGGAGTGGAAAACAGAGTTGTTTTTTTTTTTTTTCTTTAAATGGGAAGGGAACTTCATTTGAAATAAGGATGTCCTGAAGGTAGATGTTGTCTATGCTTGTATGTCAATGTAAATATTTTCTCAAGATTTATTTGTGTATATGTTCTTGTATGTGTGTGTGCCATGTGTATGCAGTTCCCTGAGAGGCTAGATGAGGGGATCTTGGAACTGGAGTTACAGGTGGTTGTGCGTTGCCAGACATGGGTGGTGGGAATTGAACTTAAGTCCTCTGGAAGAGCAGCAAGCTCTCTTAACCACTGAGCCATCTCTCCAGCCTCCAGTGTGAATGTTCATAAAACCACTGTGACAAGCAATCAAAACATGACTTTGATAATGACTTTCTCATAATTTGATAAATCTTGTGTTATATAAATCATTTCAGTCAAAATATTGAGACATCAATTCTAAAATTCATAGAAAAGTAAAGGATGTGGAAAATAAGGATAAACCTTTCAATAAAACTAATTTTGGAGGATAATGAAATCAAGATGATTCAGTGAAAATGCAAAGGCAGATTAACAGTACTACAAAAAACCAGAAACCAGTGTCTCTACAGATGGGAAAAAACCCGAGTAAAATACCAGCAAACTAAACTCAATCATACATACAAAAGAATTATATACAAGTGGGATTTAGCCCAGAAACATACAGTTAGCTTAACATAAGAAACAAATGAATACAATATTCTCTGTTAACAAAAGAAGGATAAAACCATCGTGACCCTGTCAACAGCTGCAGGAAAGCACTTGGCCAAATCCAACATCCTTTCATAATACAAATACTCAATAAATGAGAAGTAGAAAGAAGCATTATTTTTTTAAAACTTATTTTCATGTGTGTGTGTGTGAGCATTTTTTCTTCATGTATACCCATGTGTATGCTTTGTGCCTGCAGTGGCCAGAAAAGGCTCTCATATCCCCTGGAACTGGCATTACAGAGGGGTTGAGCTACTCTGTATGTGCGTGCGTGTGTGCATGCGTGCATGCTAGAAGTTGAACCCAGGTCCCCCAAACTGCTGAGACATCTCTCCATCCCTACGGAATAGTATGTTTTTTTTTTTTTTTTTTTTTTTTTTTTGGTTTTTCGAGACAGGGTTTCTCTGAATATCTCTTGCTGTCCTGGACTCGCTTTGTAGACCAGGCTGGCCTCGAACTCACAGAGATCCGCCTGCCTCTGCCTCCCAAGTGCTGGGATTAAAGGCGTGCGCCACCACTGCCCGGCTGGAATAGTATGTTTAACCTGAGATAAATAAAAGCCTAGCACTGGGGGCTGGAGAGATGGCTCAGTGGTTAAGAACACTGACTGCTCTTCCGAAGGACCCGGGTTCAAATCCCAGCACCCACATGGCAGTTCACAGCTGTCTGTAATTGCCAGACATGGTGTGGCGCACGCCTTTAATCCCAGCACTCAGGAGGCAGAGGCAGGCAGATCTCTGTGAGTTCAAAGCCAGCCTGGTCTACAAAGCGAGTCCAGGACAGTCAGGGCTACACAGAGAAAGCCTGTCTTGAAAAACCAAAAACAAAAATCAAAACAAAACAAACTAACAAAAAGCCCAGCACTGTTCAGTGAGTGCCATTGACAGAGAGATGGCCAGTGAGAAAAGGGACCTATTGCCATGGCTGACTATTAAAATGGATCCCTGGAACCCAGATGGTAAGAAGAGAGAACTGACTGAAAAATGTCCTTTGATTTATCATGGCATGTGCAACCCCCCCCCCCACACCATATAATTGTTTTTAGTTTTTTTTTGAGACAAGGTTTCTCTGTGTATCCTTGATTGTCCTGAACTCACTTTGTAGACCAGGCTGGCCTTGAATTCACAGAGATCTGCCTCCCTCGGCCTCCTGAGTCAAAATGTAATTTTTTTTAAAACTAAAAGTAAAATAAAAATTTAAAAACCACTCAACTTATAATAGCATAAAAAGTAATAGGTTGGATTAACAAAGAATGTATATACTGACAACTACAAAACCTATTGGAACAAAGATGATTTAAGTAAGTAGACATAACTTACTTTTGGATTGGAACACATAATGCTAAAATAGTGATGCTACCTGAAACAATGTCAGATTTAATGCAATTTTTACTAAAATCTCAGCCATTTCCCCCCCAAAATAGACAAGATGATCTCAAAATTTTATGGAAATGTAAGGGACTGAGAATAACCAAAGAAAGGTTTTTAAATGTTTTAGATCATTGACTGGAGAGAGGGTTCAGCAGTAAGTACACTGGCTGTTCTGGAGATGATCTAGATTTGATTCCTTGCACCTACAAACAGGGTGGCTAACAGCCATCTGTAACTCCTGTTCTAGAGGAACCAATGCCCTCTTCTGGCCTGCTCAGACACTGCATGCATGCAAAACACTCATACACGGACTTTTGTTGTTATTGTTGTTGGGTTTTTTGGTTTTCGTTTTTTTGAGACAGAGTTTCTCTGTGTACCAAGCCCTGGCTGTCCTGGATTTGCTTGGTAGACCAGGCTGGCCTTGAACTCACAGAAATCTGCCTGCCTCTGCCTCCTGAATGCTGGAATTAAGGGCGTGCGTCACCACGCCTAGCTACAAACATTTTCAAAAATAGATAAATCTTTAAAAATTTTAAGAAAAAGTTGGTGAACTCACAAATCTTAATTTCCAAACATCTCATAAAGATACAGTGGTACTGGCATATAACTAATTATCTGTGAGCATATATACATATCATATTATCTGTCTGTCTACGTGAGTCAATGGAATAAAATAGAAAACTCAGACATAAATTTTGACTTTAATCATCAGGCAATTTGGAAAAGGTGTCAAGATTCAGCAGGGAAAATATTAGTTCTTCAGCAGGTGGCTTAGGAACATGAAACATTCCTGTGCAAAAAAAAAAAAAAAAAAAGGAATTGAACAGGGCTGGAGAGATGGCTCAGAGGTTAAAAGCATTGCTGGTCTTACAGAGGATTTGGGTTCAGTTCCCAGCACCCACATGGCAGTTCATGACTATGCAATTCCAGCCCCAGGGAGTCAGAAAACTCTTCTGATCTCTGCTGGCACCTAAACATACATGTAGGCAAAACACTCATACAGATAAAATAAATCTGAAAATACTCTTTTAAATTTGACCCCAATTTCATAGCATATGTAAAAAAAAATCAATTGAAAATGCATTATGGACTTGAGCGTACAAGCTAAGTGTTGGGAGTTTAGTCAGAAAGTATGGAGCAGACCTTCACAATCTTGGCTAAATCAGTGGAGTTTAATGTATGACACCAAAAGCAAGAGTAATCAAAGAGAAAGTAAATATTTGAACATCATCCAAATTAAAAACTTTTGTAGCCGAGTGTGTTGGTGCATGCTTTTAATCCCAGCACTCAGGAGGGAGAGACAGGCAGATCTCTGTGAGTTCCAGGCCAGACTGGTCTACAAAGTGAGTCCAGGACAGCCAGAGCATGGTACACAGAGAAACCCTGTCTCAAAAAACCAGACCTAAACCAAACCAAACCAAACAAACTTTTGTGTGTTGAAAGATAGCACATGGAAAGACAAGCCACAGAATGGTGAACATATCTGTAAATCAAGTATCTGAAAGGAGACTTTTATCCATATAGACTATTTGGATACAGATCAAATAGGATTAAGTCCAATAAAATTTGGAAGAAGCTTGGTGCAGTGTCAAATGCCTGTCATTCTGGCTACTCAGAGGTTGAAACAGGAGGACCCTTTGAGCCCAAGAGTTCAAGTCCAACTGAGGCAACCTAGTGAGACGTCATCAAAAATAAGACAAGCAAAAACAAAAGTGAGCATGATGGATGAGGCAGGAGGATTGCTACAAACTCAAGGCTCTAGGCTCCATGGTGAATTCAAGCCAGCCTAGACGATAAGGACAAATCCTGTCTCAGAAACAAAAACAAAAACACCAATCAAACAAGCACTCTCCGCCATCAAGAAACCAAACAAAAATGGCAGAACATTAAAATAGGCATTTCCCTCAAATAGGCAAATAGGCATTAAGCATGGCAAATATGGTTTTGGTCTTCATTGGTTAGGAAAACGCAAATCAAAACCAGGAGATACCACTTTATCCACTCGGAGGACTGTGTTTGAGGCACCTGGTGCCTGCGTGCAGAAGCCAGAGGATGTAGAACAAGGTACTGATTAGAGAGGAGACAAGATGATTGACAGCCAGGCTCTGAAGAGTGATGGGAAGGTGGGAAGAAGCTGAGCAGAGAGGTCATGTCAAGAGGTGGCTTGTGAGCTGGAATTATTGGGGGAGATGTGCAATGCCCAGAGAAATGAGCTGAGCTGGCAGAGATCCATGGCCGAGAGACAGATGAGCACATAAGACTGACAAGGATCCCAGCCTGAAATGTCTGAGCTGTTGAAGGAAAGTCTTTAAAAGAAGACAAAGGGGCTGGGGACCTGGCTTAGTCATTAAGAGCCCTGGCTGTTCTTGCAGAGGGCCTGGTTCAGTTCCCAGCTCCCACGGGGCATCTCAGAACCATCCAGTTCCAGGGAATCTGATGCCCTCTTCTGGCTCTTCAGGCACCTTGAACCTGGTGCACATATATTGCCAGGCGTGGTGGTACATTAATCCCAGCACTTGGGAGGCAGACAGGCAGATCTCTGTGTGTTCGAGTTTGAGGCCAGCCTGGTGTACAAAGCAAGACCAGGACAGCCAGGGCTATTACACAGAGAAACCCTGTCTCAAAAAAAAAAAAAAACAAACAACAACAACAAAAAAGCACGCGCGCGCGCACACACACACACAGTAAGGTAAATAAATCTTTTTTAAAAGAGAACAAATATGAGGAATAAATAAAGATGTAAAGCTAAGGAGGCAAGAGACCAGTATGGCATTGGCTGACACAGTGGTAGCTGAACTAGAAAAGATTGATTGATAACCTGGAAGATATGTTGAAATATACCAAATGGGAGCACCGCTGCTCACGTGGGACGCTGGACCAGACTCTGCGGACCAGTGCTCCCCAGTCCTGCACTGGGTGCTAGCTGCTGCAAGCTGACCTCTAAACTCCCTTTGCTGCATGTAGTTTGACTTCCACTCATATTCATTCAAGAGCTTATCTAGGCCTGGAAGGTAGGGACTATGACAGCCTAGACTGGTTTTGGTTGTGTGTCAATAATGTGGAACTGTGTCCTCTGAGTGAACTTCTAGGGAGAATTCCTTTACCGGCTTATTTTTCGTATGCAAATTTGGCAATGCATGCAATTAAAATCAGATGCATCATGGGAAGGGTGATGAACTCTGAGAAAAGGCTTACATAATCTAAACTTGTCAATCAAAATAGAGAACCACCCAATTTACATCCCTTAGCAACCAGCCCCTCCTTCTCCTAAAACAGGGTATCCCACACAGAAATCCCAGGCAATAACCCAGGACCCTTGATTACTCCACCTTTATCTGGTCTGTTGTCACTCTTGGCAGCCTATCTGTTCTATACTATTGCTTCGCTTCTGAATAAAGACTTCATGCTACTTTGTGATCTGTGTGCCCCTCTTTTTTAATGCTTTGAATAAGAAGAGTGCCCCAGACACTGGCCACTAACGGGTAGAAGGTAACCGTGCAAGCCAGAGTGAAGATGAGAGTGTGAAGGAGTTCGCCTGACACAGCTCACAGGCAAACTCTGGGAACATTCAACCAGAGCCATGGCTTTGATCTTGGCTGCACACTGGAGTCTGCTGGGGAATATTTTAAAATCCCACTGCGTAGAAAATATCACAAATGTGTCATGGAGGCAGCACCCACCCAGGCTTCAATATTTTATAAGCTTCTCAGGTGGTTCCAGGACAAGGTCCCCTTTTGAAGCTCACTGGGCAGGAGGACTGTGGCCTCCAGGATCCTGCACAGCAGGGCGGGGGTTCTGAGGTGAAAAGAGCAGACGTCAGTTTGGCTCCCCTGAGCTCCTGGTGTGCAGTTTTGTACCTGCCACATCTTCTCCGCCCAGTTCTGGAGCAAAACATTCGTCTGTGAGCAAGAAAAGTGTCTGGGAAACTTCCAGCAAAGTGATCCACAAGTACCCCTAATAGCAGAATTCACCTGACACACTCACACCCTCATACTTCCAATGCAAGGGGTGCTAAGAAACCCTTTAGAAAACATACCATATCTTCTCATGTCCTATTATGACCATAAAAGAGAACAGGGTGTTATGAAAAGGAGATGGTCAGAAAACCAAACAATAGGACACTGAGAAATTATACTATGGCATCAGAAATAAAAATTGGAAAGTGTTTGTATGAACTGGACATGGGGAATGTATGTTATACCTTATAATTTTCATAATTATTGCCTAATTGTTCTTATTGTGTTGTATTGTATTTATTGTTACAAGAAAAAGCCTTTTAAAAAGTCCAGCTTTTTTTGTTTGTTTGTTTTTTTCGAGACAGAGTTTCTCTGTGTATTGTTGGCTGTCCTGGACTCACTTTGTAGACCAGGCTGGCCTCGAACTCACAAAGATCCGCCTGCCTCTGCCTCCCAAGTGCTGGGATTAAAGGCGTGCGCCACCACCGCCCGGCTAGCTTTTTTTTTTTAAGTTTATTTAATGCTTCAAGTTACATCTCCATCACAGTCCCCTCCCTCCACCCCTCCCAGGACCACCTTCCCAACCTCCACCCCTCCCCCTTCTCCCACCTATCCTACTCCTCCGGTGTGGGGTGCCCTACATAACAGCCCCATTCAGTTCATCAGTCATATGAGGGCTAAGAGCTTCTTGCACAGGGGGCAGACATAAATGGCAGCTCCACTAGGGCAAAGTGTCCCACTAACAGGTAACAAAGTCTATGTTCCTGTTCCTTTCAGTCTGTTGGTTGTAGGATAGTTATCCTGTACTACATGGCTAAAATCCAGTTATAAGTGAGTAGATGCCATGTGCATCTCTCTGGGTCTGGGTTAGCTCACTCAGGATGAGCTTTTCTAATTCCATCCATTTGGCTGCAAATTGCATGATTTCATTGTTTCTGATGGCTGAGTAGTATTCCATTGTGTAAATGTACCACAGTTTTTTTTTTTTTTTATCCATTTGTCAGTTGAGGGACAGCTGGGTTGTTTCCAGTTTCTAGCTATTACAAATAAAGCTGCTGTGAACATAGATGAGGAGATGTTCTGAAAAAGAGCCTTTTCTTGGACTAAAAGGGGGAGCTGTTGGGGGAAAAAGATATACCTCATTTAAAAAAAAAGTGGATGGGAGGGAGGGGGGAAGAGGGTAGGAGGGTGAGATTGGGAGGGGGAGGAGGGCACTGTGATTGAGATGTAACTTGAAGAAATAAATAAGTGTTGAAAAATAAATTTAAAAAAAATTGGAAAATGTTGAAGAAACTTCCTAACAGGTGAGGGGGCTCGGTAAGTAAAGGCACCTGCCACCAAGCCTGATGACCTGAGTTTGATCCCTAAGACCCACATGGTGGGAGGAGAGAACAGATTCTTGCAAGATGCCCTGTCACCTCCACACATGCATTGTGACATGCCCCCCCCCCAATAAATAAAAATTCAAAAAGATGGAATTAAGAGAAAAGGGTAAGACTATTTAGAAGGTCAGTCCAGGAAATGTAAATCTAAGTAATGAGTCCCAGAAAAAAAATAGAAACAGAATCACAGAAACAAATGGGAAATATTATCTACAAATCATGTTTTTTAGAGCCAAAAGACATGGCTTTCTGGATGGAAAGGCTCATGTGTAAACCTAGCAAGGCCCCCCTCTGAGCTTCACATCCCTACTTCACCTGGAGTGGGAGCAGCTGTGAGTGGGCACCAAAGATGGGCGCCAAGGACGGAAGTCCACGGATGTGTTTCTCATAGCAAACTCCAAACCAACAAAAATGCCAAGAAAACCACAGCTAAATTCAAAAGAAAAACTCCCAAGCTAAAGACCAGTAGGATGTGGTGGCTTGCTGTGCCTTAATCCAGCACAAACTCAGGAGGCAGAGGCAGGCAGAGCTATGTGAGTTTGAGGTCAGTCTAGACTATACAGTGAGTTCCAGGACAGCCAGGTATACATAGAAAGAACTTGTCTCAAAAAATAAAAACAAAACAAAAAAAAAAAAAGAAAGAAAGAAAAAAGGAAAAAGCAAAAACCAAAGATCCCTAGTTTTGGAAGATGAATGTCATGAACAATGCAGACAGTATAGACTGAACTAACAACACAAGACAGAGAATATGCACACCTCTCAAAGGCCTTGCTCTTCATCCTTCGCAGAAGAAGCTCCTTCCGCAACAGCATCATCATGAAAGCGCACTGGTTCGTGATGGTGTTCCACTGACTCACCTGTAACATCATGATGATCAAACTCCCCACAGAGATCAAGACATCAAATAGTTTATACAACCCAGAAACAAAAGTAGGGCTAGCAAGGTAGCTAGGCATGAAAAGTGCTTGCCAGTAAGCTTGATGACGTGAGTTCGCTCCCTGTGACCCACCTGATGAAAGTTGTCCTCTTGTTTCCTCCTCCACCCTCACCTTGAGCATGTGCCTATACAGACGTGTGCACACACACACACACACACACACACACACACACACACACACACAAAATGCAAAACAAATGACCTTAGAATAAAAGGAAATGCCACAGAGATTCGTGTATAGAAATGAGTTAGTCAAAATAGCTTTGAACTCTTTACTGATACCAGAAGTTGTAGAGAATTCTCTTCAAATATGAGTGAAAATAATTTTTTTATACAGAGTCCATGGGGCAAAATGATCTCTGACATTACAGGGTTAAACATTTTTACCCTCTGTCAACTCTGTTCAGGGATTTATTAGGACATGTGTCTCCCACTCCAAATGATAAGAAATGACACTGTTTGTTTGTTTTGTCTTATTCTGGTTTGCTTCATTTTATCTTATTATTATTACTGTTTTTAGATGCCTGTTTGTATTCTAATGAGAGTGAGAAAGAAAGTATGGATTTGGGGGGGAAGTGGGGAGGATTTAGAAAAGACGGGGGAGGGGAAAGAACTATTAGATTATCTTGTATGAAAAAGTCTATTTTCAATTAAAAAAAAAGATACAGGGCTGGAAAGATGGCTCAGTGGTTAAGAGCACTGGCTGCTTTTCCAAAGGACCCTGGTTCAAATCCCAGCACGTGCATGGCAGTTCGAAAATGTCTGCAATGGTCCAGCATGGTGGCTCATGCCTTTGATCCCAGCTATCTGGAGGCAGAAACAGGCCAATCTCTTGTGAGTTGGAGCCAGCCTGGTCTACAGAGTAAGTCCAGGACAGCCAGGGCTACACAAGAGACACTGTCTTGGGAAAAAAAAAAGATGCTATGGAGCAATATGGTTCGATGAGAAGGTGTGTAGGACAGTGTGAACTGTCAAGAGCCAGCAGGATGTTGGCTTTTTGGCAGGCCTAGAGTAGCAGCCCATTTTTGCTCAATAGGAAGAAATAGGCTACTGAATAACCCAACTGGAAAGAGAAAAGTAAAATGGATGGAACCCTCGGTTCATTTGAATGTATTGAAGAGGAAGCCATATTTCTGGTATATATTGCAAACCATTGTCTTAAATGAGAGATTTTATTAATTCCAGGAAAAATAATTTTATGAGGAAACTTACTCTACCAAATGACTCAATGTTGAGGTATTTTATATTGTCTTTATTATTGTAGTGTTTATAATGTGTGTGGGGAGGGAGGGTTGGGGCTGCATGGACGCCAAGGCACACACGGGAAGGTCAAATGACAATTCCAGAGTCTCTTCTCTTCTCTACCTTTTTTTTTTTTTTTTTTTTTTTTTTTTTTTGGTTTTTTCGAGACAGGGTTTCTCTGTGTAGCCCTGGCTGTCCTGGACTCACTTTGTAGACCAGGCTGGCCTCGAACTCACAAAGATCCGCCTGCCTCTGCCTCCCGAGTGCTGGGATTAAAGGCGCGCACCACCACCGCCCGGCCTCTTCTCTACTTTTATGTGGGTTCCAGAGACTGAAGTCAGGTCATCTGGCTTTCAAGGTGAGCTTGATGCTGCTGAGTCATCCCACAGGCTCTCAACTGCAGATTTTACATAAACATTGTACAAAAGCCCATTTTTATTTAAAAGTTTTACTTGAATGGGCATGAGGAGAGGTGCTTCAAAGTGTTGTTTTGGGCCTTCATAAATCCTAATTATGAAGAGAATGCAACTTTTTTTTTCTTTTTCAGTTTTTCCAACAGGGTTTCTCTGTGTCATAGCCCCGGCTGTCCTGGACTCATTGTGTAGACCAGGCTGGCCTCCAACTCACAGAGATCCACTTGCCTCTGCCTCCCGTGTGCTAAGATTAAAGTCGTGCGCCACCACACTGGCTTCACCTTTTTTTTCAAGACAAGGTTTTCCCACATAACCAGGGCAGCCTCAAACTCAGACATCCGCCTGATTCTGCTTCCTGAGTACTGGGATTAATGGCATTTGCTACCACTGCCTTGCGATAATGCAACTTTTATTGGCATTTTTGTTTTGCTGTGACATTTAGCATTTACAAATAAAATGACTATTTGCACTTCTGTTTATGCTGTATTTTTAACAAGCTGTAGACAGAGCAAATGTCGCCTTTTGAAAGCTCCGTCTGTAGCTGCTTCTGCCCTCTAATGGCATACGTACTCATGTCAAGGGACTTGTCTCTCAGTTGAGGAAGGCACCTTATTAACTAATTTGTTTAAAGACAAAGAGCTACGGTGTACAGAGATGGAGGTGTGCATATGAAAAGATCAGATGTGCCCTGAGAAGAAAGGGAGAATTGCTAGAACATTTGTGAAGATTGAAATGTTCCTGTAGTGAGAGGACCAGGAGGAGAAAAAAGAGAGCAAAAATAAAAAATAGAGTAAACTAACAGAAACCAAATCTTGCGCTATGAGAAACAAAAATATTAGGGATGAGCTGGGGATGGAGTCTGCTGGCCTTGCATGCTTGAACCCCTGGGCCCCATCCCTGGACTATATATAATCAGGGTGGTCCAGGTCTGTAATCCTAG
This sequence comes from Lophiomys imhausi, assembly GCA_907164525.1. NCBI lineage: Eukaryota > Metazoa > Chordata > Mammalia > Rodentia > Muridae > Lophiomys > Lophiomys imhausi. The sequence goes on along the minus strand of CAJQZJ010033049.1, from coordinate 2,425,264 downwards.
CACTTGGTAGGTGGCGGAAGGGAGATCAGAAGTTCGTGATTGTCCTGGACTATATAGTGTGTTTGAGGCCAGCCAGTGATACATAAGACAGAAACAAACAAACAAACAAACAAAAAAACATGGGGAAATGAAATTCCTTATGTTTAAAAAAAAAGCCTTTCTCTCGATAGATAAGAAGAGCTTAGGTTTCCAGTTGACTAGCAAGCTTGAATACTTAAACAAGTAAAAATGAGATGACCAATATCAAGGGTCATGTAATAAAAATTTGGGTAAAAATATTTGGAATTTGAAGATGTAAATTTTTTTTTCCCAAGACAGGGTTTCTCTGTGTAGCGCTGGCTGCCCTGGAATTCATTCTGTAGAGCAGGCTGGTCTCAAACTCATAGAGATCCCCTTGCCTCTGCCTCTGGAGGGCTGCGATTAAAGGCGTGTGTCACCACGCTCCGCTGTGAAAATGTTTTTCAAAGTGCATTGAAAGAAAAACCTGTGCTTCTCATACTTGCTTATGCTGATGCACAAGACAGCTTTATAGTTTATAGGTGTTACATTTAGCCTGATTTTTGGCATTCTGTTCAGTTCTGACAACTTGTTTGTTAATTCTGGTGCAATACCACAATGCTATGAAAGCTGTATCTCTCAGTAGCCATGGGATGAAACTTGTGGCCCAGCTTCCTTGTGTCCCCATCCTCTGTAGCCCACGCCTCCTCTTTTCCTTGTAAATTTTCATCATATTAAATGTGATTTTATAATTTTGCTTTTTCACATGTATAGCTATAGTGCTATAGTATGCACGTTTTTGCCTGTGTGTGAAGTATGTTTGCAATGTGTGTGAGGTGAGGCCTAAGGTTGGATGGCAGGAGTTCTTTGAGACGGGGTCTCAGTCAAACCCAGAGCTTGAAGATGTGACTAGTCTTGCTAGTCAGTTTGCTCTGGGGATCTGTCTTCTGGGCCTGGAATGACAGGTTAGCCTCTTCATCTACCTGGCATTTATATGTGTTCTCTCACAGGTGTATGGCAAACACCGTAACCTCTGACCCATCTCCCCAGCTCTTACATGTAATTTTAAAGAGACAATTCCAGCCAGGTCTGTAATGGCAGTCCCTGCCTTCACAAAGCTGAGGCAGGAAGCCTGTTTTGAGTTCAGGGCCACAGCCAGACCCTGTCTCAATAAGCCAGAAAAGAATATCCCTCAATTGCTCCATGCCTTACTCTGCTGCTCCTTGCTACGGGCGCCTAATGTGTGCTTCCCAGAAGGCAGCTGCAGCCCATGAGGGGCTGTCAGCCTGAGGTCCCGCCTTCCTTCCCGCTCCGGATCCCAGGCTTCTTCCTGGTTCTCTACCCCCTCACCCCTTCCCTGATAACTTTTCTTATATTTGTTCTTAGGAAAAGAAAAACAATCTCTACCAGATTTATATGTTATTAAACCTTGGATAACACATTTAAATAATCAAATTTTATAAAGGTGCCAAAGTTTATAGGCATTACTTTGAATCCTAATTGTATGCCTAGTCTCATATTAGAATTAAAAAAAAACCACTGAAGATTTTAAAATAGAATCTTAAATTGAGAAAGATTTATCCTGGCCATGATAACTTCAAGCAAATTATTAAAACAAAAATCACATTTCAAGGGAAAAGCTAAAATTCAAGAAAATTATGAACCAGTCATATTTTAAGCAAAAAGCAAGATTCATGTTGGTTTTAATGAGATCAGTTTACCTTCTATTAATCTCTCTCTCTCTCTCTATCTGTCTTCCGGTTTTTCAAGGCAGGGTTTCTCTGTGTAACAGCCCTGGCTGTCCTGGAACTCACTTTGTAGAGCAGGTTGGCCTCAAACGCAGAGATCTGTCTGCCTCTGCATCCCGAGTGCTGGGATTCAAGGCCTGGCTCAGGGTTTCCCTCTTGGAGCCTTGAACATGTGGGAGTCCTTACACTACCACTAGCATTCTGGAGTGACGAGCATGAGCCACCTGTGTGTCTCCACTAAGTTTTCTTTTTTAAAAGGTCCCCCCCGCCTGCCCCCAAGACAGGGTTTCTCTGTGTAACAGCTCTGACTGTCCTGGAACTCACTCTGTAGACCAGGCTGGCCTCAAACTCACAGAGATCTGCCTGCCTCTGCCTCCCGAGTGCTGGGATTAAAGGCGTGCATCACCACAGCTGGCTCCCATTAAGTTTTAAATTAGTGTAGAAGGACATTAATTACTGTAGACTTGGGAAGTTGAGCCAGGGGATTCAGAGGGTCAAAGCCATTCTTGGTCACACTGAGCCAGAGGCAATCTTGGGATACCTGAGGCAGTCTCTCAAGAAAAAGATTAAAAAAAAAAATTTGATAAACTGCTTATACTGTGCATGACTGAATTAACTTGAAATCTCTAATAGTCCTGTTAATCTCAATCCTCCTGTATTTAGCTATTTAGTGTGCTGTGCTGTCCTTAGTCACACAGCAGCTCTGTGATTTTAATATTCTCACACGTGAGTGTGAGCATGTACACGAGGAGCTCAGATGACTTCAGTCCTCCCTTCCACCTTGAATATGTCAGGGTCATCGGCCATTCACCTCTGCATTCACAGGGCGGGCCTGTGAGCTGCTAGGGATTTTGTCTGCCATTTCTTCATAAAGTGCTTGGACTGCAGGTGCCTGTACCTGTTTTGTCTTGGGTTCTGTGGATCTGAACTCAGGCCCTTATGTCCCTTAAGCCACCTCTCTAGATCCACCATTCTACTTTTTAAAACCAGTGGGTCAGCAGCTGGGAGCAACAACACAATCTTTGCATATTGCTGGCAGGAAATGTTTGGACCAGCCCATTAAAGCAAATATGGAGGTTTCTCAAAAGATTAGAAGTAGCTGTGATTTGCATCTGTAATTAGTCACTACAAAGAGGAGGGTGGGTTGGTGGGAAGATATCTTGAGCCAAGAATGAAGGGTCAGGCCAGGTAATGTGGCAACTTTAGCTCAAAAACTATTAGCCAGATGTAGCGACACATACTTGTAATCCAAGCACTCAGGGGGCAGAGGTGGAAGGGTCACTGAGTCCATCCTGAATTCTACAGTGAACTATAGCCAGCCTGGGCTACACAGTGAGGAATCAGACAACAGGAAGACCCTGTTTTGCTGTTTCCCCAAAAGGCCATGTTACATCTTCCCCTGGAAGAGCAGTCAGTGCTCTTAACTGCTGAGCCCTCTCCAGCCTGGACCAGCAGTTTCTTAATCATGGATTGTGACAAGCCTTATTCACGCCAGGTTTTCTAAAACTATCCTTACCCTGTCCCCACACCCCTTTAGTGCCTTCCTGAAGCAGTAGTGAAGGAGAGACCCCTGGTGGACTCACACTACCACTTACTTTTGTCAGTGGGGCAGAGGATAGGCTTTAATGAATTCTGTTTCACCAAGGAATTTAATATAAACCTAGCAGAATTCCAAGAAAAGTCCTATGGCTAGAAAAGCCTAATTCCTCATCCATCTCCCTCCTTTTTAGAAACCCAACTTTTTTAGGACAGATTTCTTTGTGTAACAGCCCTGGCTGTCCTGTACTCACTTTGTAGACCAAGGTGGCCTCGAACTCACATAGACCTGCCTGACTCTGCCTCCCTAGTGCTGCGATTAAAGGCGTGTGCCACCATGGTTGGCAGAAACCCAACTTCTAATTACTAGAAACAAAGATCTTCCACCAGCCCCCTCTGAAGTTCAATGCCTAGAATTCTGTCTATTCAACTTGACTTACCGGGTTGAAGGATGATGGAAAGAGACAAAATGAATGAGGCACTACTGTCTTTAAATAATGTACATCTTCAACACATGAAAAAAGTTTACTGAAAACTTTTATTGTAATCAAAAAGTGACATAACGGGGCTGTAATGAGTTCAGCAAATCATTCTGCTGATATTTCTGAACTGATATCAGCATTTGCCAGGCAATTAAAAAAATTCAAATGTGAAAATTTCACAGTACAGTAAACTCCACCCCAACTAATTAATGGTGGTTAAAAATAATAGGCCCTAGCAAAACCTCTCATGTTCCATGGTCACAACTCACAATTCTGTACAAAAGTTCGTTATAAAGCTCTGATGTAAAAATGAAATAATCAAGCAGCAAATACTTTAAGTGCAGCACAGGGTCTTGCATTCATTATTTACAAGGCTGGGATCTCTGTACATTATAACAGTTTAATACGGATGACTTAGTAAGTCAGTCAGTTAGGACAGCCGTCCTTCACACAGCGACAGGCTTCACTTTTTGGTCCTGTCTGTCCGTGTCCTTGCTCTTCTTCGCTTTCTTCTTCTTGTGCCTGTGTCTCTTCTCTGCGTCCCCATCCACGCCCGCGTGCTTCTTGTGCTTCTTGTGCTTCTTATGCTTCTTGTGCTTCTTCTTCTCTTTCTTCTTCTTCTTCTTCTTCTTGCTGTCCTGGCTTCCTGCTGAGCTGCCACTGCTGCTGTGGCTTCGGGTCTGGCTACCGGAAGGGCTCTGACTTCTACTTGGACTAACGCTCGGGCTGCTGTGACCCTGACTCCTGTCTACACCTGGCTGGCTAGCTGCTGCTACAGTCAAGGTCTCTTTTGCTTTCTCTGTTGACTTCTCTTTCAAGTCCTTGGAGACACTGGCGACAGCTTCTTCCTCCTTCACAGATACATTGCTCTCACTGTCACTCTCATTGTAGTCTGGTTCAAAAGCAGCCTCATCGGTCTCTCTAGTTAGATCAGAGGAAAGCCGAGAAGAATGACTCAACTGGGCTTTTGGCTTGCTGGTGCTCTTATCCATCTGCCCAGGGAGCAGCTCTTTTTCAATGGGCGGGTCTGGTGGGTTAGGTACATATGGCAATTTGCTGCCATTGGACTCTTTCCCGTTGCGAGCCTCAGCATGCTTCTCGCGTTCCTTCCCGGAGCTTTTATCTACAGACTTTGTCTCTTCACACGAGCGTTTGGAATCGTACAGGGTTTTATGATCATGAGGCTTTTTGTCTCTTGGGGGACTACAATTACTTTTTTTGGACTCTGTCCCCTTTTTAGGCAAATCTCTCTCCTCCCTCAGCTTACCTTTCTGGGCAGATGAAGAATCTTTACTCCGAAGAGGAGAGTCTTTCCTTCTTGCTAATTCATTTCTCTCATCTCTTCGTTTGAAGCTGGAACACTCTCTGCTGTCATAGTCCATTTTCTTGTCTCTACCAGGAGTGAAATCTTTATTTGAGGAACCACGAACAGATTCATGCTTTTCTGAAGTCCTGGTCTCTTTGGAAGACTGAGACGGATTCTTACAATTTCCTTGTTCATTCAGACGGTCCAAGGTGCTCTCCTTCTCTGGCTGGGCATTGCTCCTCCTCTTGTCAGCAGTGTCCTTCTCTAACCCTGAGTAATCCCGGTCTTTGGCTCTCCCCTTCTCACTGGACGCACAGCCCTTTGAGCTTTTGCCCTCATGCTGCATCACCTCATGGTTCACCTCCTTGGTAAGCTTCTGAATTTTCTCTGAATGCTCACTTTCTTTCTCAGTGTACTTGACAGTAGCTGATGGCTTGGTAGTGACATTCTTTATAATACTAGATGGTTTCCCTACACTCTGTATAGGCTGTGTGGTTTTAATGTCTTCCTCTTCAGATTCAAAGTCGTCCTTATCCCATTTGGACTGAGGAACCTGGATCATAATTATAACATCCTCAGCAGGAGCTGTGTTGTCATTGTTGTACTCCTCCAGGGTTTTAATGACTGTTCGCTTTGCGTCTGTCTTTTCTTCTGATCTCCGCACAGGGCTGCCTCCAGTTGAGCTTGTACTAAAAGAAATGAACACACTTTAATTAATAAAACATTGATATGTAAATTTTTTAAAAAGCTATCTTAAAATAGGATGTCCTTTTAGCTTTAAAAAGTTAAAATTGTTCTGCCCTAAGAAAGACACACATGATCAAACTATAAAAACCAATGTGGCTCACCTCTCCCCAACCTGAAATAATGCTGCAACCAGGCTAGTCTGTCTAATCCCCATGATGCAGATTCTCAAGAACACAAAAGGTACATGCATACATTAGATCAAAGAACATCATCTCCCAAAAAGGACACGTGTACTCCACCCCCTAGCTCCATATACCTGGTGTAATCCACAAGTGTGGAGCTGGAGCCTTCAGTCCCAGCTACCTTCCGCTTGGCCTTTCCCTTGACTTTTTCCTGTTTAATTTTGCTAGATGTTGACTCCAATTTTTCAGAGGGTTCTTTTGCAGTAGATGGATTTTCTGCACTTCCAATTTTTTTCCCAGTTTCTCTGTTGAGTTTTATTTTCTTGGCTGGGGCAGTTGATGATGCAACCTTGTCTTTTTCCGGGGTCCTTTCCAGCTTTTCAACATCACCTTCCATTTTGCGCTTTGGTGATGGTTTCACCATTTCGGTTCCTTCTACTTTAGAGATTTTCGTTGATGATGACTCAAAATCTTTATCTAAGTTCTTTTCTTCAGTTTTTCTCTTTCTTTTTTCTCCCTTGCTATCAAGCAGTTTATTTTTCTCAGGCTTCTTGGCCTTTTCATCTTTATTGGCTGTTTTTTCTGCCTTGCTATCTTTGGAACAGTCCTTTTTCAGCTTCTCCTCCTTGACTGGCTTTGTTTCCTGGTGTTCTTTTGCAGACTTAGAGTGGGCTTTCCTAGGGGTTCCAGTGACCTTTTCATCCTTCTGAGAGAATGAGGAAGGTTTTACAGAGTCGGTCTTTGCAGCCTCCTCTTTGGCTTTTTTAAGTGGAGGTTCAGACCGAGGAGATTTTTCACGCTCCCCATCTATCTTTTCTTGGGGTCCTTTCGAAGGTTTTAAAACATTTTCTTTTTTGGCTGTAGCAGACCCGTCGCTTTTCCGTTTGGTCTTGTCACTTTTGGCTTTTGGCTTATCTTTTTCTCTCTTGTCTTTTTCAGATACTGATTTGAAAGTGATAGATTCTGCATCCATTGGCTCATCCCTAACAGGTGTAGCATCGTCTCTACTCGGTGGAACAAACAGTGTGTCTGTCTTAGTTTCATCAACACCTGACGATTCCCTGGGTTTCCTCGATGTCTCTAACAACTCTGGGTTCAGGAAGCTCTCACCCTCTTCCCCCTTTCTCCGTTTCCTGTGTTTCTTATGCTTGTTTCCTTTGCTATCTCCTGGGATGTTCTCACTCTCCTTCTCTTTTGATTTTGTATTATCTTTTGGATTGTGACTGTCTCTTGTGGAAAGCTTTTCTGGATAGTTGCCACCTACATTTCTATTTCTATGTCCAGCAGCATAGTCTTCTCTGCGCCCCCTTGTGAAGGGTGAATTTCTGATATTAAGAGGTAAAAGTCTCTCTGGAGAAAAGTCCTCTCTGTTGGCTGAGGGTCTAGGCTGTGCCCCCACAGCATACCCTTTGTAGTATTTCTCGTACCACTCTCGGTATTTCCTCTCCCATTCCCGGTATCGTTCTTTCTCAAATGGGTCTCTAAAGTCGACACTCCGCCCATAATAGGCTTTGATGTCATAAGGGGGTGGAACTTCTCTGTATCTATTAAAATACTCTCGCTCTGTTTCTCCTTGAGGTACATTGCGCTTAGTAGGAGACTGTCCCCTAAATGCTTGAGGAGATCTTGACCGTGAATGATAGCGTCTATATGGAGGTGACCTTGACCTAGATCGGTGGTATCCATGAGATCTGGACCGTGAACGGTAATTGCGGCTCTTGCCTCTGCCTCTCCTGGGATATGGGGGCGATCGTGAATAGGAGCGAGAGTGTGAGCGACTGAAGGACCGAGAGTAAGAGCGTGACCGTGTGGAGCCAGATCTTGACTTTGAGTAAGTGTATGAGCTTCTTGAATACGACGACCCACTATAGGGAGATTTAGACCTAAAAACAAAAATATAGTTGAAGGTTGAGAAATATATACAAAGAAACCCCAGACAGATTCCAGCATTCTTTTTCTCACGGTTTTATATTTCTTTGCATCAAGTTTCATCTTAGATGATTAAAGAGGTACAGTGACCTCTATTGGAATGGAGTAAAGTACAAAAATTACTTGTTACAAAACAAAAGCAAAGTCCTTGACAATCAGAGTGGAGTGCATTAATGTACCGTGAGTTTTATGAGCTTATTAACATCAAACAAATGCCAATTAAATTTAAATTTCACTTCCTGTCTGATTATTTAGGTAGGAGTCTATTTTTTTTAATCTTATACTAGCTAATAGTCTAGCTTTAAAAGGAACCACACTTTAAATGTAAGTCTAAAAAACAAAGTCTCTTAAACAAACTTCCAGGGAACTTCTGTAACTCGGTTTTTTCTATCAACCAATGACATGTATTCCACCACTGCCTTTTAATCATACAGGTTAATGTTCCAGTAAGAAGCTGTAGCCTCATGGCAAAGGCCCTCAAGCTCTCTGGCTCATCCCCTATGTCTTTCCTTCCATAAACATTTCCCATTTATTTCATGTTATAGATAACTTCAAGGGACAAGAACAACTTTGTCCCCATAAATGCTAGTTCTACACAATAGAATTTACACTGAGACATTAAGTTAATGGACATATTGGGGAATAAGCTACATCTTCTCCATTCTATAAAACTAGACCGAATCAGAAAAATCTCATAAGTGCAATGTTATTTATATCCATAGGTAATCCCTGGATATTCAAAGTCCCATTTGTAATTCTGTTGTGAAGGCTTGCAAAACACTAACCTGGAAAATGAGCGCCTACGCTCCTTTTGAATCTTTTTGTATTCCATCAATTCCTTAGCAAAATCATTTGTAAACTCATCTAGCTTGGACTTTTTCTTTTCCCTAGTAAAATAAAGTTAAAGAGTGAAAGTTAACAAAAACCATTTAAGAAAACTAACAAGACAAATGTAATTAGATCATGAATGAAATGAATGAAATTGCCATTAGTTTTCTACTTTAAAACTATAAATAACTAGGTATCCCTGAGGAAGTTGCTTGTATGACTTTGGTTTAAATTTTAGGTGAATTTTCTTTACTAACTGGAAACACTGGAAAAATGTTTCCAAAATACCTATTTAATGTTCTATCAGAAAATGAAAAGGTGCATGATACTTTCAAGTTAAGACACTCACTCTTCCTTGAGTCGTCGTTGCTCTCTATAGAACTCTTCCCTGGACAAAGGTGGTGCTTGTGTTGTAGGGATGGTATTTGAATGAGCAGTCTGCACTCCTGATGATACCCAAGGTGTTGATATATTGGCAGGAGCTGGTGGAAACCCTGGAGGAGGGACACTATATCCTGCAGGTGGAGGCTGGCCAGGTGGAAACTGAGGAGAAAACTGTGGGGGAGGTACACCTGGAGGAAGAGGAAGCGTATGGGGAGGAGGCGGATACAAAGGAGGTGGTGGAACAGGCACAAAGACTGGAGTTGCTGGTAGTGATGGGCCTTGAGTCCTCTGTGAGCGCTCGCTGTGGTGTCGCCCGCGGTTTATACTTCTGGAGAAATAAATTCCAAGGTATTATACCTTTAAATTAAAATTCATCTGAGACAAACTGAGGTTGTCTTTTTCTGTTTATAATTATTTTCCAAAGTACAAAAAATGGAATAGAATCAACTACTGTAGTACAAATACAGTTAAGATGTATTTGTTTACATGAACTCTCCAGGCCAGGTATGCTAATAAAAGTCTACAGTCTCATCTACTCAGTAGGCTGGACATCATCACTTGAGTTTTTAAGTTTGAGACCAGCTTGGGAAACATATCAAGAACTTCATTGGCTCAAATAAAACAAAAACCTCTCAACAACTATATTTCAAAATCCTGGGCTCTCTGCAAGAGCAGCAAGTGCTCTTAACCACTGAACTACCTCTCTGGATCCAAGATTCTAATTTTTAAGGCCATTTAACAACTGACAGGAAACATATTTTGAAAGAAGTGGCAGGTTAAACATGACTATGACCTAGTTCTCCCCTAAATGTCTTTCTAGAACCAAGTTTACATTAACAAGAACCTCTGTAACTTCTTTTTAGGGATAGTGAGTGAAGACCAAACAAAACAGAATCATACTAATTCCACTATTTCTAATCAAAAGTGAAGATATGTTTTCCCTCAAAAGGTTAAACAGAAGTAATGGCACTAAAGTTTCTGAATTGTTTCAAAGAAATTTGAGTGTGCTCTTGCTAAATGGTCTTTACACAATGGGCAAATGGCATGTAATAGCCAACAGGAGGTGTTTAGACTGCTCAGAACCATGAATTAGTACACATCACCTTCTTTGAGTGCAGTCTAATAAAAAAAGATTAGCACTCTGAATGGCGCACTAGAAGATCAGTCATTCATGGTCTTATCAAATCGGAAGCCTCTGCAACCTGATTTAAATAACTACATAGTAAAACCTAGGCTTATGTTAGCATTGTCTGCGAAAGTAAGAGCCCTGAATAAATCTCTTGCTCTCTTGTTTTGGAAAAGAGATGACACGGAAAGACTGGGACAGAAAGAATCCTTTTTCCCTATTGGAAGCTGAGCTGGTAATTTTCATAAGCCGTATTCTGCCATGTACAGATACAGACCAAGTCATTACTGGAAGGAATACAAAGGACAGAACCTGAGGGGTTAGTGAAATGGCCAGTGAGTAAGAGTGCTTGCTGCCACGTAAAAAGCTAGGTGTGGCCATGCATGCCGACAATTGAACCCAGTGTTGTAAGGAATAGACATAGCAGGACTGCTAGGCCATGTTGTCCACCAGGCTAGCCGTAGTTACAGTGAGCTCTCTTTTCTCAAAAGAATAAGGCAGGGAGTAACAGAGCCGGGTACCAGATATCCTCCTTGTGCCTCTGTAAGCATGCACTCTCATATACATGTGAGTATACATACAAAAAATGAGACTTAAGCCATTGTGGTAAATGTAATTTATGCTTTCCTATGTTCGCTCCCCAACTTTTCCCTGCCTCCTTCACCAGAAGGTCGTCTTATGTCATCTAGGCTGGCTTCCAACTCAGCTTCCCAAATGCTGGGATCACAGTTGTGCACTATACTTAGCCATAAACAGTTTTTGTAAACATATCTTTAAATGAGACCTTATTCTGCATCTGCTGGGGAGTGAAGCTAGGGCCTTACATAGGTTATGCAAGTAATTCATCACTGAGCTATAACCATCCATTCCCAGATTTATTAAGGACAACTGCTATCGTCTCCTTCCTCACTATGCCTGTGTTGGTTCTTTGTTTATTTCCCAGTGTGCTATGGGGTTATTTTCCAAGAGTTTTAGGATCCTTACCTATAACAGCTTCTTTCTCCTCTTCTAATTTGTTGTGGTGGAGAAACCAGGTATCCAAGCTTGTTGGAACTGTGCAAGATTTTAAAAGAGCAAAACAGAACTGAATACTTTTCCTTAGGTATAATATACCCTATCAGTGCACATATTTTAAAATGTCTATTTTAACTTATTTAAAAACATTTTTCTAATCTTAAACTTAAATGTTTCACAAGAAACCTAAGTAAATATAATATTTACTTAAAGTTAACTTTAAGGATAATGTAGTTTTAATAAAAAATATTTTCTGTATTTTTATTAGCGTTGTATAAATTACAAACTCACTGTTTAGAAGAGCCCTTTACTTTGCAAGGCTTTATTTAGGTATTATTACCAAAATAGTAGAGTATAAAAAAAAAAGCAAACTCATTTTGAGTGCAAAAAATGAGAGACAAAACCTACAAGCTCATAGTCCTGTACCCAGTAAACTGTCTCTAGATTTCATGCTCTTTCTACTGATATATTCTACTAGCCTCTCATCAGTCTATTTTCTCTACAAGAAATTTGGTTTATCTTTCAAACAAAAAGATCAAAGATTTTAAAATGTAAGTTTTATAGAAATATCTTCATAAATTGGAATATTAATTTAAAAACTTTTAATTTCATACATATGAGTGTTTTGCCTACATGCATGTCTGTATACAGAGGTACATGCATGGTGGCTGTTGAATTTCGGAAGGTTGTGGGTGCTGGGAATGAATCCAGGTTCTGGAAGACCAAGCACTGCTAATTACTGAGCCATCTCTTTAGCAAATCTAATAATCTTTAATGCCTACAGACATCAATATTTTTTGTGTGTCAGGGCAGAAAAATCTCAACCTGTAGACTTTTATTAACTATTAACAAGTCAGGAAAAGAATGAGGAACTCTGTGTGGTAGATATTAATCTTACAATTGTGTTTATTTATTAAACTGAATTTTGGTCATCCAAATTAAGACAGGAGAGGAGAGTTCACCCTTTTAAGAAAATAAGAATCTAGAAAAGTTAATTGGGGATCAACTTACTAATTTGAGGTCCTGTTAAGATCCCTATGTTTTAAAGGTAGAAAAGGACTTAAGAGTTTGTATTTTACTGTTTTGGAAAAGAGAATTATAAGGTGACCTTTGAAATTGGTTTGACCTTCTGAGCCTACTTAATGTGGATTTGAGATTTTATGACAATTAAAAAAATTTGTAGACAGACCAGATAGCCAAAAATAGTGAAAGAATTAAGAAAAGGGTGTTATGAATACATAAATGTTGCTAAAGTCTATTTTTTAAAACCACAAAACATCTAACTTTATAAAGTAAAAATATATTGAACTTATACAGAGTATACACAGCACTATGCAGTCAAGAAGTCAAAGATGTAATATTAGATCAAAACACAATGAAATTTATCATAATGCACACGGTGGGCACCCCTGAATTCTGAAGGCACCCCCTGCTGACAAGTGCACAAACTTTTACCTAAAGCGCCTGATAATGCTAATGAGCTGCATTTGCAGGTTGGCTTTGCTAGATTGGGTGTCAAGAAGTTTCAGCATACACAGAACATATATGGAGTCACTCAACTACATTACAGGGGATCCGCCAACAGACTAGGAGTGAAGCTTTGGGTTGGGGTGAAGCTTAAGGGCAGTGTACTTCCCTGGCATGTTGAAGCCCAGGGCCAATTCCAAGCACCACACGCACACCACACACAGAGTTGTATGTGCATTTCCACTTGAATAAATGTCAGTGTCTCAAATCCCCAAGCTTCTCAAGTATCACATTTATTCTTTCAAAAAAAGAACACAACATATAAATTTGAATTTGTGACATAAAAAGTATACCACTCTGGCATATTTAAAGGAATTTACAATAAGAACCATTCAGCAAGAGTCTGCCTAATGTGTAGTCGCCACTTTTTAATTCAAGGGTGAGAATCTGAAGGTTTTTTGAATATGTACTTACTGTTCCCAACCTGGTCGACCACCACCTGGACGAGCAGCGTTTATTCTTACTGGACCTTATAAACAAAAACAACGAATAAGAAATTCAATGTTAATTATTTCCTAAAGGAAAAAAGGATCTAAACCAAAATAATTTTACTCACCAGTTGTGGGGATCAACTGTCCATGTAATAATGACTGTCCCAACAAAGATGGAGTTCCAAGGACTGGCACTTGGTAACCCTTTAGAAACAATCACAAAAAAAAAAAAAAAAAAAAAAGGATAGTTTTTAAGTTTTAAAAAGTCAAAGCAAAAATTAAAAAAAAATGTATATATATGTAAAGAAACTAGATTTTAAAGGCAGTAAAATCTACCTTTTCTTCCATAAGAGCAGTAATAGCAATTGAAGAGGCTCCCTTTGAATGTTCTGATGTAAGGGCAGCAGTTGGTAATAATTTATTATCAGAATCCCTAGAAAACAATGTAACATAACAAAACATCACCACAGTAAGGGGTGAGTACAATGACAACAATCACTAATACTGCTTATCTATACCCTGCATGAAAATGAATTAATGATGATAGAATTTCTGAGGAAGTGAAAGGACTGGGCCGGTAAAAAAGCTCTTTATAAATAACGTAAAAGACTGAACCAGAGAGATGCTTTAGTAGGAGGCACTGCATACAGGTGTAACAATGGGAATTCGATCTTCAGATCCTACAAGACAGCACTAGAGAACCAAGTTCTTACGGTTGTCCTCTAGTTCTACACACATGGCTGGGACACGGACACGGACACGGACACACACACACACACACACACACACACACACACACAAAAAAAAGATGGGACTGCCTGAAGAAACACTACATATGATAGAAAATAAATGCAAAAATGTGTCCTTCATAACCCCTACTCTACAATAAATGTCTGTCAGAGAAACGGGGCCAAACGACTGAAGATTGATGCTGTAATGTATGGAGAGAAAATGGGAACTGTCCAGACAGCCACTGGTATGTCATTTCTTAGTTTTGGAAGCTGCAGGCCCTGTACTTCCTATAAAATCAGATATATTTATCCCTCTCAGGTCTCTGAGGTGGTTGAAGAATAGATAGCTAGTCTCATAGTTAAATTTTGAGTTGTTTAGGAGTCAAGAGGGTGTTATAGATCTAGGATGATGCTTTTAAAATTGTGTTGCAAGTTAGTATGAATGTTGAGTTAGATATAGAACTTTAAACTCATGGAGATGGTTAGGTAGTAGAAAGTTAAAGTCAGGTACCAAATACATATGGACTGGACATTGGGAATGTACGCTAAGCCATATAACCCTCATAACTGTGGCCTAATTACCTCTGTTGTTTTGTATTGTATCTATTATTATAAGAGAAAGAACCATTTGTTGGACTGAAAAGGGGAACTGTTGGGGGAAATAAGATATACCTTAAACTTAAAAAAAAAAAAAAAGGGAAGAGGATGGGGGGTTGAAGGTGGGAGGGTGGGACTGGAGGGGGGAGTAGGGAGGGGAATACGATTGACATGTAACTTGAAGAAATAAAAAATAAAGAGGGAAAAAAAATGCAAAAATGTAAAACTTCATGGCTGGGCGTGGTTTGCACACGCCTTAATCCCAGCACTTGGGAGGCAGAGGCAGGAAGATCTCTATGAGTTCAAGGCCAGGCTGGTATACAAAGTGAGTCCAGGAGAGCCAGGGATACACAGAGAAACCTTGTCTCAAAAAAAAAATCAAGCAAAAAATAAAACTTCAAGATAAGAAAGACATAGAGGGCACTCTTTGTGATGAGTCTACTCTAAGCCAGCAGTTCTCAGCCTTCCTAATGCTGTAGCCCTTTAATATATTTCCTCATGTTGTAGTGACCCACAACCATAAAACTATTTTCGCTGCTACTTCATAGGTAATTTTGCTGTTATGAATTGTAATGTAAATATCTGCATTTTCCAATGGTCTAAGGCAATTCCTATGAAAGAGTCAGTAAGCTCCCAAGGGTGTCTCAACCCAGTGCTCTAAGAGAATTCTCTCATTACTTTATTTCCTTTACTGATTTAAATAAAGGCTAAACTAGAACAATTGGATATTATATATATGATTTTTTTCTTCAGTATGTATAAAACAGGACCTGACGCCTGTGTTTTAAAAGTTGGCTTTTTCTTTCTTTCTTTCTTTCTTTCTTTCTTTCTTTCTTTCTTTCTTTCTTTCTTTCTCTTTTTTTTTGGTTTTTCAAGATAGGGTTCCTCTGTATATCCTTGGGACTCACTCTGTAGACCAAGCTGACCTTGAACTCACAGAGATCCACCTGCCTCTGCCTCCCAAGTGCTGGGATTATAGGCATGCGCCACCATGCCTGGCAATTAGACAACTGTGAACTGCCATGTGGGTGCTGGACTTTTGAACTGGGTTCTTTGGAAGAGCACCAGTGTTCTTAACTGCTCAGCTATCTCTCCAGCCCTGACTGAATTTTTTCTTTAAGAGAATGCATGTGTATAAAGTCCACTGTTACTTTCAGAAGATCATATGTCATCACAACTTCTTTTTTTTTTTTTTGGGGGGGGGGGGGGGTCTTTCTATGTAGTCCTGGTTGTCCTGGACTCGCTTTGAAGACCAGGCTGGCCTCGAACTCAGAGATCTTCCTGCCTTTGCCTCCTGAGTACTGGAAATGAAGTCGTATGCCACCACTGCCAGGCTCCAATTTAGTATTTCAATAAGCACAGAAGTCCATTAAGGAAGCTAACACATTAGGGGCTGGAGAGATAGATCAATGGTTAAGAACACCAGTTGCTCTTCTGGAGGACCCAGGTTGATTCCTAGCACCCATGACAGCTCACAATTGTCTATAACTCCAGTTCTAGGGGATCCAATGTCCCCCCCCCTTGTCATTGCAGACACATACACACACATGCAGGCAAAACACACATACACATAAAATTAAAAACAAAAAAAGAAAATGAACTTTTAACCTAGGAACTAGGAGGCAGTGGCCAGCGTGGGTCTACACAGTGAGACCCTATCTCAAAAATAACAACTATTATCAAAGAAAAACTACACCACTACCTCTCTTGTTTTGGCAGACTTACCGGAAAGGTCCATCTGATTTTTCTGAATGGACTGATATGGAGACTGTTGCAGTTATGTCAGGTACCGGAGCTGGGGCAGAAGATGGATTTCCAGGCACAGAAGGAGCCAAGGAAGACGGATTTGAACTCAACGAAGATATAGAGGGAGCTGGGTGAGCTGACGAAGATGTCACTGGAATCATCAGAGGATCCTGCTGTCTCGATATGGGAGATCTCATCAGAGGCTGCAGGTTCCGCTGAATGAGTGGTCTTGGTGGTGGTATTGGGGGTGGGGGTGGAGGCAACTGTTTTCGTAGTCGTTTTGTATAGCCAGTTTCATTTTTGAAATTATTAACAGCCTGTAGACACCAAACATAAAAATGCAGAATATGTAATATATCACTCATTTAAATGAGTTCAATCAGTGAAAATGTTAAAGATAGTTTTGTGTGAAAAAGAGTATAAAAGAAAGCCACCTGTCGTAAGAACTTGTTGGCAATTAAAGCATCAGGAGAAACATCATTTTGATGACATGTTGGACATGTATGTTCATCTGATTCCAGGAGTGCTGTTCTTATACCTAGGTATGATAAGATGTTCAATTAAGCATGAGGCAGCATGGTAGGAATTTGGTGTTGACATAATGAATTAAAGACAGCCTATACCTCACAGGGCTAAATCATGAAGACTGTCTCACAAACAAACAAACAAAGGAAAGCAACTTAGCAGATAGACACTTGATGCTCTGGACCTGGACTTAGATGATTGTGAGCTGCTTTGTGGGTAGTGGGAAATGAACCTGGGTCCACTGAAACAACAGCCAGAGCACTTAATGGATGATCCATCTCTCTAGCCCCAAATGTTTTTTTAACACAAGGCCTCACTGTGTAAACCAGGCTGGCCTTGAACTCACATATATCTACCTGCCTCTACCTCAAGTGTTTGAGTTAAAAGCATGCAACCACTATGCCTGAACCTCAAACAAAGGTTTAACTACAGACAGAAAATACATTATCAAATATTCTTTATTTAGCTAGCAATCAAAATATTGTACAAAAAACAGAACTAAGTCTAGAAAAGAGTGACAAGCATTTTTACCTGCCTTTACTTTTTGAAACAGCTTAACAAAGATTGGGCATTAAAAAACAAAAAAAAAGTACACAAAAAACTAAATGGGGCTCAGTGGTTAAAAGTACTTCAGACTCTTCCACAAGACTGGGCTCAGTTCCCAGCACCCACATGGCAGATTACAGTTGTCTCTAACCCCAGTTCCAGGGGGTGCAACACTCTCCTCTCTGGCTTCCAAGTCACCAGACACATACATGCAGACAAAATAATCACTTGCGCACGCACACACACACAGAGACAGACAAAAATCTAAGGGTCTTGTTAAAAAGTAATGATAAAAGGTCAGGGAAGAATATTGAATTGAAGGTCAGCTTAAGCTCAAAAAATAAGTAAATTAACAAAGGTCAAAAGACCAGTTATTAAAAACAACCAACCAAATAACTACAATCATCATGATAGGCAGCACTTCATACTTCACTAAGCAAATAGAAATACTCTGGAATACATATCTTTAAAGGGGTCCTCAATCTCTTACATTCATCACAGTAGCTGTTTCCACAGCAGGGAATGACAACGGCGTCAGTCATGATGTCTTTGCAGATGAGGCACAAGAGCTCGTCTGGGATAGGATCGTCTTCTTCCGAAGATGACGACGGCTCCTCTGGTAAGAAGGGTGGTTTCTCTTTCTTTCCAATTGCATAGGCCTCTCTGTAAAAGGTAGTTTCAGCATTTCAAGATTGACAGATGGTAAAGCAGTCATGCTCCATGCTAAGTACACTATATCATAAAAGGAACATGTAATTTCAGTACAATGGCTGTGAGTTTAAATAAGCATGTCCTCCACAGTAAGGGGGCAGTTATATCTATCCTAAACAGTCACAAAACCGAATGACAAATAATTAAACAAAAGTAAAGAAATACTTCAAAAGCTACTAAAAGGATCTTATAATTTTTAACTCTAGAAACTAAAGGCCAGAGAGGTAAAATGTGTTAGGCTACCAGAATTTCTATGTAAGTGAAAGAATAGACAGAACTTGAACTTGGAGAATACCCTAAATCACAACTAACAACAACAACAACAACAAAAAACCCAAAAGTCTCCTCCCACATCCCGGCACGCTGTCACACCCATGTAGATGCCAAATGAATGCCACCAGGTGGAAACTGGATTCTCTATAGCCAGGCCACCAACCAGACTGTCTGGAACTACTTTAAAAGATTAATCTAAATCAATTAAAAATGATTTAATCATCAGAATGCATTACACAAATACAAAAGAATACAACATTACACATTCTGGGTCCAGTTTTTTGTAGAAATGCATTTTCCAGGAATGGTGGGAATTAAATACATTTAAAAACACACAAACCATATTCTCAGACTTGCCTCTAGTGCTTCCACAACCCCCCAGTTCTCTACACTCAAACAAACTTGTAAACCATAGGAATGCTTAGAGAAAACCTTTGTTTCATTTAGGAACAGGATGAGCTCATCTCAGTGCTGAAATGAAAGTCTCAGCTGGATGGAGGAGGAGGGTACCTTAGGTGTGTTATTTGTGTTGCAGCTGCTCCATAGACATCACCACGATTCCACAAATAAGTATCAATTTGCTTATGCCCCATTGTTCCCAATTTGTGAAAGAGGAGTCTCCCACTGCCCAAGAGAAAAGAAAAAAGGGAAAAACAAAAAAGGGGGAGGGGAAGGACAGAGGATAGAAAAAGAAACAGAAGAAGAGTCTGAGTTGCTTATCAGTGGTGTTAGTGGAGAGGGTGAATGTTTCATTTAAAATATTTGGGCTCCCATCTCTCCCCAGTATGGGCTGTGTGTCTGACACAAATGGGCTTTTCTCCCCCAGGACTCAAAAGCAATGAATTATTAATTTGGGTTCACTTTTCCAACACAAACTTCTATTCATTAAGAACTTTTACACAAAATAGATGAAGCAGTCTGCTCTTAAATTGACTGCAAAAATCAATTCCAATTTAAAATTGTTCTGTAACATTTATAAAATGTTTCTGAACTTGATACAGTATAACAATAGACTGCTGCTAGAAGATGAATCACAAAAAACTCAGGAAGGTGGCTGATGAAAGTAGAGGAGCGAGCAGAGCATGTGAGCACAGCGGGAGTGGAGGGGCAACAATTCTTATTTGCAAGCCATCTGTACACTGAAGTACAGATTCCTAAATGCTACACCTTTTAGTACCAAGTGAAAAGCCGGGGAAACTGATTTGTCACTGAGAACATGGACACCTAGCCTCAAAAACTGGCGTTAGTCAAAGGATGTTCTCAACTTTGTGATCTGGAAGGCTAACTAAAAAATGTAGATTCAGGATCTTATCACAGTTTCTAAATAAAAACTGGAGGTTCATGGCAGCGAACCTAAATCATAGCCTATAGGAGCAGTTACAACATACCTGTGTGTTCAAACTGTAGGAAATAGTAAACGAAGGTAGTGAAGTACATTAAGAGCAGATCTATAGGAGATTAAATCGAACCAGACCACTAGATTTTCATGTTTGTTTGTTTTGTTTTGTTTTTTTTTTTTTTGTTAAAAACTGACTTATAAGGAGCCTACAAAATGGTTCAGCAGATAAACTGCCTGCCTTTCTTATAAAGTCACAAAAGGAACAACTCCACAAAGTGGTACTGACCTCCACACATGCAAAATGACACGAAGGTACACATACTCACTTACCTATAAATAAAGAAAACTGGCTTAAAAATAAAATCTGGGGGCTGGAGAGATGGCTCAGTGATTAAGAGTACTAGCTACTCTTCCAAAGGACCTGGGTTCAAACCCCAGCACCCACATGGCAGCCCGAAACTGTCTGTAATGGCCCGGCGTGGTGGTGCATGCCTTTGATCCCAGCACTTGGGAGGCAGAGGCAGTTGGGTTTCTTTGAGTTCAAGGCCAGCCTGGTCTACAGAGTGAGTTGCAGGACACACAGAACTACACAGAGAAACCCTGTCTTCAAAAACAAAAGATCTGAAAGCATATTAAAAATGAGCACTAAAGATAGGTATGGTGGTGCACATCTGTAACCATTAACATAAAGGAAACCTGAGGCAGCATGAGCACAAGTTTGAGACTTCCGTGAACTACAAAGTCTTGTCATTAAAAGAAAAAAAAAAGGGCAGTAAGGCATTTTTAAAGAGCTGACTGAATTAAACTCATAATGGCTTATAAAATAAGCCCTACTTTAGACTGAAGATGATGTTATATATCTAAAATTGGCCAAGAGTCTTCAGTATTTATGCCCAGCATTTAAATTTGCCTTGGTATCTTGCTGTACTTTTATTCTTAAACATTTGTTTCTCACAATGATTACAGCTGTTGTACTCATTTAGGAGATGGAAGTAGCATATGTAAGATAATGTGGGAGCATGTGTTGAATGAGGAAGAAAGGAATGACAGAAGAAAAAATTAGAAGACTACAAGGGAAGTGGCACTCACTAATGACAAATATCCCCAAATTCATTTGAAATTTGCATAAATGGAGCAGACTGCAGCCTCTGAGAATTAACACAGAAATGTAACATGTGGAAATGAACAATTCTGGAATGGAAACTTCCCAAGGAATCCAAGTAGCCAAGTTACAAGCCCACGTCTGAACCACTACACCCTGGGACTGCCTGGTCCCCCTAGGTCACACCTGAGCTGGACACTTACGCGTCTATAGTTGGAATTGCATATTTTCCAGTGTTTGTAAGCATTGCACCTTTCATGTTAGGGTCTTTCACTTCCATCATAAAACTTCTAGGAATTCCAGTGCTCTTTTTGATCCTAGGACCAGATTCAAAGTTCTTATCCTATTTGGAAAAAGGGAGAGGAGAGCAAGACAAACAGTCTTCGTTAAGTAATGTCTGCACACCTCATGCAGTGCTTCTCACTGACTTGAGATGCTTCATACCCAGGAACTCATTCAATTCTCATAATCTGCTTCAGAGAAAACAAGACTTAGAGACAAGTAACATGCTCTATTCAACAACACAGCTAAGACTTGGGCCTGGCAACCTAGACTCCAGAAGCTGTGCTCATCTGTTATTTTATTTATTTATTTATTTATTTTGGTTTTTTGAGACAAGGTTTCTCTGTGTATCCTTGGCTGTCCTGGACTCACTTTGTAGACCAGGCTGGCCTTGAACTCGCAAAGATCCGCCTGCCTCTGCCTCCCAAGTGCTGGGATTAAAGGCGTGCGCCACCACCGCCCGGCTTCATCTGTTATTTTAATAGAGGACTTTTTTTTTCCTTGTTTCCAAGACAGGGTTTCTCTGAGTATCTCTGGCTGTCCTGGACTAACTCTGTAGACCAGGCTAGCCTTAAGCTCATAGAGAACCACCTGTGTTTGCCTCCCAAGTGCTGGGATTAAAGGCGTGCACCACCATGCTAGGCAATTACAGATAGCTAGCTGTGAACGGCTATGTGGGTGCTGGGATTTGAACCTGGGTCCTTTGGAAGAGCAGCCAGTGCTCTTAAATGCTGAGCCATCTCTCTAGCCCCTGGAGGACATTTTTACCATGGCAAATATGGTTAAGAAATAATTCTAAGAAAAACTAAACTTATCAGTTTCCACATGTTACTTACCCCATTTGTTGGGCAATTCTTAATATAATGACCAGGTTTACCACAACGAAAACAGGTATAAGATGGAGGTGGTGGACCTAGAGGCTTCTTCATGTAACTGAAAAGGAAAAAGAATTCATATGTATATAGAGACTTAAGAAAAATAATGCTCCTGATTGTGGTGACAAATACACCCCAATGTATTTGTATCCTAATAGCATAAAAATATTTCTGTACTTACTTGATTGGGTCGTATTCATGGCCAGACTGCGACATCATTGCTTTAATTTTGTCCTCCTCAGAAGCGTTGGCTTCAGCCAGATTGGCAGTCTGTTTAACGGGTAATTATGTGACACACACATTAGAAACACATTAGGACCACACAGCAAAGACAACACACGCATCCGACACAGAACAGCATCTAAATGAGCTATGCGCAACAGCAGCTATTTACATATATGACTGGAGAAAACACTGGGAATCGTCTGTCACTCTATGAGTCTAAGGGAGTTTGGGAGGCTGAGGAAATCTTTCTTGGCACTCAGACCTTAGACCTTGTCTGTACCTTACATTAAGATCTGTATACATGATTGTTGTAGGGATTAAAGGCCAGGTGAGATAAGAGAAACACTTGATGCTGTCAAATCTTAAAGACATTTCAAGTGTCACAGCATTGAGATTCTAATTCACGTTTAGAGTTTGGAAGGTAGGGGGTGGGAAAAATGACAGCACTGCTACACACTACAATAGTCAGGAGGCTTTTTTTTGGTTAGTGGTATCAGTTTCTACATTAAGTTCAAAGGTATGCATTAAACATTCAAAATTTAAAGTCCAGATAAATGCTATGAACTTTTATCTCTAATAATGTAACAGTGTAGATATAAACAGGGTCTAAGGGAGTGATTCCTATTCAAGCATCTGCCACTCACACCAGGCACTCACTGAGTTTATCTCTACGTTCATCCACAAAACAAGCAACCAGTTTTAACACTTTATTGTAATTTTATATACAAAGAATGCTTAACATTAACAGAGCTTGGAACAACAGTAACATTTACAGAAAATTGATTACAGATGTTTAACAACTAATTTGTTTGAACCCAAACATTATTTTACAAATAGATTAAAAAAAATCCCCAAACCTCCAAAACTTCCCCACTCCTTCCAGCAAAGTAACAATAGTAAAAATAGACCAGACCTCAAATGCGGTCCTTACAGTACATAAGAATAGACAGTATATACTATAAGCTGCCAAAGTTATCAACACTGTGCTAAACCACTAGAAAATGATAGAATAGAATGGCTCATCCACTTTGGTTAGGATCATTAATTTTAGTGTTTAGCTTTCTTAGGACTAGAGCTTAAGTATCAATTAATTTGTTAATGGGACATCTTCTCTTTTAAGGATACATCCTAGGAAAAAGGACACAAACCACAACAAAGCCAAGGACAATATAGGGACAGCACTAATGGATAACCTTTTTCATTTTCACTTATGATGTTGGCTGTTAAATTAGTCTTTACATTTCTTATAGCAGGGACAAAAAGAATTTTAGGAAGCTGGACAGCTACCTTCTGAGCTCTCAAGTCTACCTGTTCTGTTCTTCTAAAGATACAACTTATAATCTAAAATATATTGTATATATATGTATATATACATATATATACAATATATTTATATATTAAAAATCCATCACTAGTGCTTTCCCAAACAGAAGATACACATTGTTGAGAATAAATGCAAACAACCTTGTCAAACAACATGGTGTAGTGTATACAGTGATTTCAGGAGGTAACAATGTGGCTCTCTGCCAAACATACACACTCAACTCATATTCCTGCAAACAGCTTCAATAGTATATACACTTACACAAGTCATATAGTCTGTGTTCAAACAAATTAGGCTGTTTAAAAGTTTTTTTCTAATGCAGACAGACTACAAGTCTAGAGCACAAGGAAACAACTGTACCACATTTAAAATATTGACTTTGGTGGGATCAATTCAAAATTTCAAGAATTAACCACACAATTGTCCACGTAAAGGAAATCTTCTGTTTTGGCTGTTTGAAAAGAAGTCCACATAATGCACAGCCAAAACCAGGGATCCCTCCAGAACTGTGTTAGTTTCCAGTGTCTAATTAAACAAAATGGTGTAAGGGGAAAAATGGTTAAGTGTAGCTTCCTGTGTTTCTTCAGTCTTGAAGATGAACATTATTCGGGGGCTGACCAAGTTACTCCCCTATCTTCTCAGGACGGCAACTACTCTTTACATGGCAGTAATAGTATGTACAATGAAATCACAAAATACATCCTCCCCCTAGTCATCTTAAAACAATATTGTTTCACATCTTTAAAATGTTAGAAGACTTATATTTTCAAGAATATATATATATATACCTTTGTAAGCTGGGCCAGAGAAATAGATGCAGAAGAGTCATCAATCTGTTCATAAAAAATTAAACACACATTCAAGTTGCACACTGAAAACAGGTGAAAGTGATTATTTAGCCCCTAAAGTCACTTAATGTCAAATATTGGGCATTTTCTTACTTTTCTAAAAAATGTTATATTTTGTTTGAAGCCTGAAAATATGCTCAAGCTATTTAATGCTTTGTTTACATTTCAAACCCAGTTTTAAAGGCTATAATGTATGGGAGGGACTTAATACAGTGGTAAAAAAGAGGGGAAAATATCGGTGACTCAATACTACAATGTGAGTCCCATGTCTCTCAATGGTCTCTAAATTTGATAATGCTCACAACAATGTACAGTGCAAGAGAATTTAAAAAAAAAATCAAATTTCTCCAATGCCATTAAATAACATGGTAAAAATAAGCAGCTCTTCAGGGCTCAGATAATTGCTGTAAATGGAACAGCTCCCAGGCAATTTCTACTGTTTTCCTTTTTGAACCCCAACTGCTCAGTCTGTTTATCCTCTAATCCAAGAATAACAATAGCTCCTTTTGTCAAAAAAACCATGGGTTTCTATATCAAAGCAAAGGCTGATAAACCAACTCCACCCCCAAACCAAAAGAAAACTAAAAAAAAAAAAGAAAGGAAAGGAAAACAACAAAGGTAACCTGGGAAAGGATCAAAGAGCTGTCACACATAATGATGGATTTTAGTATTTGGAGAAAAGTCAATTTAACAAAATAGGGCAAGGACATATTAAGGACAGAAGAGGACTTTAAGAATGTATTTTAAAATGTTAACATTTTGGAAGTTCTTTCACTATACCCCATTGAACGATTTCATTTTTTAAGAGGTGCTTATCTGCATGCACACAAAGGCATTTCTAGTAGTTAGCTTCTGGACAGGATTTTTCTAAAGCTCCTTATCAGTTTCCTAGTCAATATTGTAAGCTTCTCCTGTTAGTAGTCAGAATTCTTTGGACTGGACAGACTTCAGTAGGATGTCTGGCTCAAATAAAAGGTCTTCAAATATCCTTTAAAAGTACGGAAAACACAAAAATTGAAGGGCAACAAGATTCAAAATGAAGTACTTTGCCAATGTCCACTATTGATCAAATTCGATAAATACAAGAATTACATTGGCTAAATTTAATATACATCTTAGCTAGGCATGATGGTACCTGCCTATGAAGGTGAGGCAGGAGGACCACAAGTTCCAGACCTGGGCTACACAGTGGGTTTGAGGTCAGCATGACCCATGTGGCAAGACTGTTTCATAAAAATAAATCGTACAAATGTCTTGGGTTTAGTCTGATGGGTATAATAACTGAGGTGTTTATTTAGACAAATGGTTCTTTGTTCCACACTTAAGGACCATAGAGTCCATTGTGTGCTAAACTCACATTTCTAATGCATAAGCAAGAGATCTCTTGCTTACTCTTAAGAATTTAAGGACTAATCTCAAGAAGCAGAAATTAGGGGAAAATACACTCTTATCCACAAGAAAGTCTAAGCTACTCAAGTTTATTTTTAAAGGACCACATTTTAAATCACCAGGAATTACTGTAATATAGGTGGCAAAGGTCTGACTAAATGGTTGCGAATCCAATCAAATCCACTCAGTAACAAACACTAATACTGTCACTCTGCTTTCTTCCACTTCTTTTATAATGGACTTGAGTTCAAAGTTGTTTCTCACACAAATTGCATCTTATTTATGTTTTTTCCCATCAAATAATCTTTATACTATCTAAAGACCTTACAATCTAAGAGATCAAATGTACCAAAATTTTAGAAAGGCACCCAGTTTTACATATGGGCATTAAATGATGAATAAAAAATTGTTCACAAAGAATGGCTAAAAAATAATTATGAATTTATATTTCCTAAAACATCAATTAAAAGTGACTTCTCAGTAAAATACTGTTAAATCTACCACACTTAAAAGTGTCTCCAAAAAATGATGTGTACTATAGCTAGCTACCACTAAGATGAGCCTTCCTCTGTATTAGGGCCTTGTTTCTAGGAGCAAGGACCTGAAACCTTTTTAGGTTAATTACATTTGAATAAAACTAAACGCTACAATGTAATCCCAATGTTTGGTTATCAAGAACATCTATCTAGCTTTGGAGTACCAGACCAACATGGAGGGATGACTAAGAAGGTTTAGGAGAATAAAGTCATCTTTGATGAGACTTGGCTTAAATTACCAAAAAAAAAAAAAAATGCATGGAGTATGTGGTGGTCCACACTTGCTATACTAGCACTAGAGGTTGAGGCACGAGGACTGCCATGAGTTCAAAGCTGGTCTGGGCTACAAATCAAGTACCAGACCAGTAAAGAGCTACACATAAGACCTTGATGTCTTCAAAACAAACAAACAAACAAACAAAAAAAAAACCCCAACCAAGTAGGGCTTGATGGTATAAGCTTGCAAAATCCCCAGCACATGGGCGATAAGGCAAAGCTCAAGGGCCACCTTCCATAAAGCCTGAGCTATATGAGATCTTGTCTCAAAATATAAAATCAAAGTACATATGAGTATACTTTTCCTAATCAAATTTTAAAATTTTGTCCAGGATCTCTATTTTGCTTATTAATGTGTGGAGTTATACCATCCTTGAATAACAGTCAGTCAATGAACATGCTTCAGTGATCTAAATGTCAACAAGTCACCCAAGCAAAGACAGAGACAACAGATTATGCTATGTCTCCATCTCACTTAACTCTGTCTAAAAATTAAAACTGTTCAAAGCACTAAAAGGAAAAGAGAAATCTGAATAAGCTTACAATAAACTTCTTATAAATGTAATACAGACATGCCAGGGAACACACAAGGCTAAAAGAATGTTAACTTTATTTATGAACATGTGATTTGTGTTTATACACATGCTAATAAACAAAAAGGAAATAATTGTTTTCAAGAAATAAAACTTCATCTGAATTAATTTAAATACTATATAAAAAATAGTTTATACAAATGTGTTACATTTACTACTACAGTAACCGGGACAATTTTTCTAATTTGTGCTAGCATTTGGATACATAAAAATCAGTTTTAAACCAATCACCAGCAAAACAGAAACTTGGACATTTTTACAGCATTATGCTTTAAAAAACATAAAACCCCCACCCCTCAAAAAATTCATTTATCCAAAAGTGGGGAAAAACCCCCGAACACTGACTTTTTAATCTTTGAATCATTGTATTTAGTTAGACAGGAACTAAAGGCCATTTAACTTTAGAGAACAAGTTCAAAGTTGAGATATTCTATTTATCATGTTTAAGATCCAATGATCCAAGGTTAGTGAAATGTCTCATATACAAATATCAGTAGTATTTAAAAAGAATAAAATGAAATAGCAAGCAACCCCTGATTTCTAGATGAAGACTTAAATACCATGTTTTTGTGTACAAGTACTAGACCTGAGCAGTAGAATGTTTGGAGATCCTTCTAGTTTACAGAACCCAATTAAGAGAGCCCTGTGTTCTGAAGCACCTGTCCCACAAGTTAGAAGTAGTGCTTTTACTTTTAAAAGCTCAAAGTCAACATAGTGTCATACTATGGGTTAATCTTGATGTTACCCCAGTTAATTGGGGTTGCTTTTGATAAGATACAGCTTTCAAAAATCTGTAACTAATGAAGCATTTTAGCATCTTATGAGAAAGGGAAACATTCTGATTTGAACAGACTAGCTTGCATATGAACTGCACAACCCACTGGAATCACTGGCTTGCTTCTGCACTCTTGGTGGTGGAGCCGCAGTTTCAATCTGTACTGTACAGCACAAGGGTACACAATGGACAGGAGCTCACAGGTGCTAAATAAAGCAAGACTGACTACTAAAGAGCATCAGAAGTCTCTCAAAAGCTCTCTTCTATGATGTGTTTGAACTTGGAGAAAGGATCTCATAATTAAGTTCTGCATGTTGCTAATTCATTTCTGAAAGCCATCAATCAGGCAAGAAAAAAAAACTAATAAACTAAGTGAAACAACGTGAAAATGGCAAAATATACACTCCAAACAATTTTTTATTGCAAGAAACAAAAAGCACAAAACAGCCTGTACATACATACAAAATACTAACTATAGACAGACAGATGCAGAACATGTTTTCATGTTCTTCAGTGTTAAACCTACACCATCTAAAAAAGATCATACATTACTGTACAACACAGTGTCATACAGGGAGAGTGCTGTCATATTTAATATGAAACAGTAGAGGGTACAAATTACCCATTTCTACAGAGTAACTGCAAATTATGCCACATATATATCCATATTCAACTGAACTGTCAGCAAAATACAATTCATTTACAGTGTGTGCTATGGTCAGTGGGTATTCTAAATGATTTACTTCACTGAAACATTATAAAGGTAAAAGCAATTGTGTAGAAAAAGGGTGATTGTGTTTTTACATACTGCTTTTGTAGTTCCCATCACTGGTTCAGTTCGACTTCTAAAAAATAAAACAAAAACAAAAAACTAACATTAGCTATTTATAAATTTCATATACATATATATACACATATATGTGTGTAGTCTCATTTAGCCTAGGTCAGCCTTGAACTCACTATACAGCCAAAGCCATCTCCCTCATCAAGTGCTGGAAAAATACATGTGCATTACCATGTATTACTTACTACTAGTAAATCTTAATATATCTCTCTAATCTCACATCTTTACAATTTTCTTTTGATACAAAGCTTTAATCAATTTCTGATGTATTGAATAAGCAACTTTGATCACTATTTGCTACTTCCAAATGGCTTAAGATACATTCAGTTTCTAAAAAAGAAATTCCATGTAAAAAAAAAATTTTTTTTTTTTTTTTGGTTTTTCGAGACAGGGTTTCTCTGTGTAGCCCTGGCTGTCCTGGACTCACTTTGTAGACCAGGCTGGCCTCGAACTCGCAAAGATCCACCTGCCTCTGCCTCCCAAGTGCTGGGATTAAAGGCGTGCGCCACCACTGCCCGGCCCATGTAAAAAATTTTAAGAGACTTACTACTTATATCATTTCTGAAAGGTACTGGTATTTATAAACTTGGTGATTTTTATAATGAACTGAAAAAATAATCATTCCTTTTTTGGTAAAGCTAGATATAAATTTTTACATACTCCGTTTCTTTTTTTTCTTTTTCTTTTTTTGGTTTTCTGAGATAGAGTTTCTCTGTGTGTAACAGTCCTGGCTGTCCTGGACACATTTTATAGATCAGGCTGGCCTTGAACTCACAGAGATCCGCCTGCCTCTGCTTTCTGAGTGCTAGGATTAAAGGGGTGCACTACCACACCCCGCAAGACCCAGTTTCTTAAGCAGATCACTGCCAGTACAATTATGACTGGGATCTGTGACAGACTGCAGTGCTTAAAAACTAGCTTTCAAATCCAGATAGACAGACTGGTGATTAATTTAAAAAATATTTTAAAGATGGGCAGTGGCAGGGCACCCCTTTACTTCCAGCATTCAGGAGACAACAGGCAGGCAGACCTCTCTGAGTTCCAGGACAACCAGGGCTTTATAGACAGACTGTGTCTCAAAAAGCAAGCACTTCAAAACAATAACCAAGTATTGAACAAAATTTACGGTTTCGGGAAAATACAACATAGTCTGAAAATATTTTAAAATCTATTTCATGTTTAAGAATACTTGGACAAATTGTTGCTAGAACATATAAACAAACCCAAAATTTCTTTAGTCTAGATAAGACTAGAAGGGAGAACAAAACTGAGGTCCTAAATATAGTCTTTTAAATGCCTATGTTTATGTACAGAAATACTAGACAGCACCTAAAAGAAAATTTTAAGTTTACACATGACTTTCAATTACTGACAAAAATAACCTGAACTTCCTAGCGTTTGCAAACATTAACAAAAATTCTACATAAAAAATATTAAACAATTTTGTATGAAGTATCTTAAAATGGCCACAGACTTCAAATATATATATATAGATATTTAATCCTCAGCATTGCATTAATAAAAAAATTGCTAAAGATATAGTTTTATTTCTTTAATAAATATAAGCTATAAAATATGCTTTAGGATTTTAATAATGGTATTCGTTTTATGCTAAACATTATTTAATTTTTAATACCCTTCTATAAATTAGAGGGACAATTGTTCCTAGGTATTAATGGGGGATTGGATGCAGGGTTCCTTCTCCCACTCACTGTCCATACCAAAAGGATGTTCAAATCATTTACAGAAAACATCATGCATTTTCATAGAAACTATACAATATTCTATACCTTAAAAAAATATTTCAGCTTACTTATTATTTAAGAAAATGTGTTATACAAGCAATTATGATCCTGTTACTCTGTACTCATTGCAGACAGAGTAGGTGGATAAATTCTGAGAAGTGTGCCAGTTGCACTCATAACTCTGCTTTAGAGGAACTCTGAGATAAGAGACAGTAATTTATTAAAAGTCACACTAGTACAAGGCAGTAAATGTAGTCAAATTTGGGCCTGACTAGTGTTCCACTCATGAATCTTATATACAATATGGCCTGTGAGCCAAAGTCTCTTACTGATAAAGAACTTCTGTTGGCATTAATACTAGTGATGCTGTCAAAACACATAAAACACACCTCTCTATAACATGATTATTTTTGTGATCAAAACACTCCACATGGAGCAAAAATGTTTCCTAGTAATAGCTCCCTTAACTACAAACTATGTCAATGTACCCAGAGGGAAAAATCAGAAAAACAAAACCAAAAACTCCTAGTGGAGTTTTCATGACTATCTATTTTGATAAATGCATGAGCTTTCATACTCACATAACATATGTCTTGCTTGTAGACTTAACACCTCCAATAGGAATTCTTCTGACAATTACAGATGAATTTTTAGGAATTAGTGCATTATCATCAGTATATTCTGTAAATAAAGACAATCAAATTTCTATTTAGGGATCTAAGTACTCAGGAATGAGAAAACTTCAACCAAACATTAGTTTTATGGGAAGTGAGTTCTCAGTACAACACCAAAATCCATGTTCCTTGCATTTAGGTTACTAATATTGTTTGAAGAACTATACCAGTCCTAAGTGGACTTTCAAATGGTGCAATATGGTCAGTCAGGTCCTGGGATCTAGGACCTTGACTCTGTGAAACTCAATCTCATAAGACTAAGCTTCTTCCTAGCTCATTTAACCAAGAAACGCTTAACATACAAATTATGGGGTTATTTGAAATGACAGTGTACTTCCCTAATCTCTAAACATGAGCTAAATATTATGATCCCTGTTCTCCTTTAGCTTATTACTAGAAAAGACAGGCAAACCATGACATTATGATTTACTGTTTTTTAAAATAAAGAATGGATGGTGGATATCATCCTGGATGCAATGTTGTCTTAAACAAAGTCCCTCTGAAGGTCTTGAGTTTGTGACTGAAAAGACTGAGAAGCCAGTCAGACACACACAAAAAACCTAAATGAATAGTAGTTACTGAGAGGGGGAACAATGTGAAGAAAAACAAATGACAGAAAGACTTAATGATTAAGAAGACTAAAGAATGACATACAAAAAGTAGAAAGTATAAACTATATACTGATTTAAACTTTGTATAAATCATGTAAAACAGGGAAATCACCAGTGGATTTTTATGTGAAGTGATGACAATTTACATACAAAAGGACTTGCTCTGGTATTTATGAGGGACAAACTAAACAGAAAGAGGGTGAGTCATAAGAAGGCTGCTTTGTGGTCCAGCGATAGCCAGTATTAATCAAAATGCTGCTCGTGGACTAAATATTACAAAGAGAGAAAGAAGAACCAAGTATGAGTTTCTTCATTCCTAGTTTTAGCAAGTGGATGTCACTTTTTGAGAAGATCAAGAGGAGGATGAGCAACATTTTTTACTCTATAATTACAGTAGTTCTATAAGAATGAAATTAAGTGGGCCTTAGGTGTAGAAAAAGAGTTGTTAAGGAAGAAATGAGTAAAATTATCAAGAAAAACACAATTTAAGGGATGCAAAATTCTCCCTTCATCCCACAACCTAATACAGTGGCTAATCTTTTATGCCCTCAGTTATTTCACACATTTCAGGCTTTTAATGTGTAATCAGCTTTATTAGTTTTGGTCATCAAGCACTTAGTAATTCCTTGTTCTACAGCAAACTGCTCAAGCAAGAATTCTCTAGAATGTTTTCAGTTGTTGACGTCGTTCACAGTCGTCAATCAAGAGTGATGCAATTTCCTAGATATAGGCATGTAAGTAAGACTATCATCCTGGACAGTTTCCAAATTCCAAGCAAGATGAGTAAGAAAAATCAGAAGCAAAAATTGGGGGGACTTAAAAATAAGTTTAAGAATTCTAGAACACAAACTTAAGTGTCAAACATTTGGCTGTTTCTTTCCGTGTAACAACCCTCAAGTATAAGTCACAAAACCTTTCAAAAAACAACTTATTAGTTAGGTGGGGTAGTAACAACATGCCTGCGATTCCAGTACTTGGGAGGCTGAGGCAGAAGGATTGCCCTTGAGTTCAAGGCTAACGTAGATTACATATAACAAGATCTTGTTAAACAAACAAGACAATTTAATCAACACAATGCTATACTATAGTAATAAAGTCATATGCTCCAACAATCTCAAATACAGGGTTCCAGCAGCCAGTTAAAGTATTTCCATTCACACAATTTCCCAAGCCCAAGAGTGTCTGACACATAGATCCCTAACAAGTAGTTCCTTTAGATTCAAAAGGCTAACGGGTTGGAGATTTAGCTCAGTGGTAGAGCACTTGCATTAGCACAAGGGGAAAAAAAGGCTTACCAGTGTAAATTTTGTCTAAAAACAGAAAAGTCATACATGAAATGAAAAACAAGATGAATCTGAGAAATGGATAGAAAGAGTAAGGATAAAAACAAAATCCCCTCATATTCAGCTTCCAAATCAACCAAGTTCAGTATAAAGGTTATAAGTTAGATGGGAGAGTCAGTATAAAAACATAAAAACAGGGCTGGAGAGATGACTCAGTAGTTAAGAGCACTGGCTGTTCTTTCAAAGGACCCAGGTTCAAATCCCAGCACCCACATGGCAGTTCACAGCTGTCTGTAATTGCCTGGTGTGGTGGCACACGCCTTTAATCCCAGCATGTCTTGAAACAAAACAAAACAAAAAACCATAAAAACAAAGTTTTCTTCAAAGACCAGTTAGAATTCATACTAAAGTAATAGTTTAGAAAGCAGAATTAAGTCCAAAACAGAACTCTGACACAAATATTTTAGCTTTACCAAGGGTTTATGGTCCTTGATACCTGACATATTTCCAGAAGTAAAGGAATGTTTTGCAAAAACAAGTGGATCAGTAATTTAAGCTTTATAAAATCATCCAGTTTAATCTTTTCTTCTAGGGCCTAGAATCTAGGCAATCTAAGAAACTAAGTATCATAAGCATTTATTTTGCAATGGTTCTAAATCAAGTAGAATTCTTATTCAACTGCTTTGTAAAACTGGGTCCATTTCTGTGTCTACAAGCATGCATGGTGCCTGTGGGGTCAGTCATAAGAGGGTGTCAGAGCCTAGGGAACAGATGTTAAGAGTTCTACCATGGTGCTGGAAACAGAAGTGGGGTCCTAAGCCAGAATATTAGGTACTCTTAACTGAGGCATCTCTCCAGCTCCTTAAGTTTCTGTGAAACTAGCAACACCCTCCCCTAATCTGAATTCATAAAACAAAGAAAGCTGCTCCCACAATTTTTTTTTTTTTTGGCCATAACCAACCAAACATCAAACTTTCTCCAACTAAGGGCAAAATAGAGAAAAAAACATGCCATGAGGCAAAGAACTTCCCTGAATTTCAGGTTTTGGATTATAGGTCCTGAACTAGAAAAATAACGAAAAGTCATAAAATGTCAATTTGTGGCAAGAATTCTTCAATCATGATTTACTCCAGTCCAAAAGCTCCTTTAACTGTTGGTTGGTGGCAAAATGGATAAAGCCTAATTTAAAATGATACAACTACATATCATTGTAATAAAAATGAAACCTAAGTAGATGATAGTTTTAAGTGCCCAATGTCCCCTAATTTTATTTATATTACCATTCCTCTTGTTCATAAAGATGTATTTATATGGCAATGTAGTCACAAATTTTAAAAAAGCCATGTTTTGTAAAGTAGACTTCAACACTAAGGGGTGGACTTAAAGTTATTTCTTAGCTGTTCATACCATAAACAACCTTTCCTTTTACTAAGTAGAAATTCAGAAAAATACAATTACCAAAAGGGTATTTACTTTAAGGAAGAAAAGACATTATTTTTTTAGTATTAGAATTATGCTTATATCTGCATTACAAATGAAAAACTGGTCTTCTACATGACACGATTTGGTCTACCTACCAAACTACAGGCTAATGAGATTAGACTAGACCATACCCCAAAAGTTCAACTAAAAATCCTATGCCACACCTTGTATGAAATGTAGCTTGGTGGAGCATGCCTTTGATCCCAGCACTCAGGAGACAGAGGCTAGCCTGATCTATGTAGAGAAGTCCAGGCCAATAAAGGCTACATAGTAAGACCACATGGCAAACAAATCAACTCCATTTAGAACACTCTTTTTCTTATCCTATCAGAAGATGTCAGAAGTCTGATCTACTAAAACCCACCCATGAGTATTACTATTCTGAGAAAAGGAAACCAAAAGTTCAAAGTCAGAAAGGAGGACTGTGACAAATCCACCATTCAAGTCCCAATAGTATTTTTGCAGAGGTGGTGGTGCACTCCTTTAATTCCAGCACTTGGAGACAGAAGCAAGAGGATCTCTGAGTTCAAGTTGGTGCAGATCTTTGATGCCAGCACTAAGGAGACAGAAGCAGGTGGATCTGAGTTTGAGGCCAGCCTGGTAAACAGTTCCGTGACACCCAGGGCTACACAGAAAAACACTGTCTCAAAAGAAAGGGAGAAAGGAAGAAAGGGAGAGAGAGTGTGTATCTATTACTTTTAAATGAAGAACCCAATCCATCAGGGGTTTACTTGTATTCACACATGGTATCACTCCACTATTTTTCAAAAATCTAATTTATATATATATATATATATATATAAATGTATATGTATGTATGTATACACACACACACACACACACACACACACACACACACACTCTCTCTCTCTCTCTCTTTTTGGGTGGTACTGGGGAAAGAGTCCACGGTCTTGCACTTTGAAGCTTTCCTGAATTGTTGAAGAATTAATGTCACCAGTTTACCTACTGCTCCGTGTGGTCTAACACCTGCATTCACCAAATTTTGGGAAGCTCAAGCAAGGGGACAGTTGGGGTTGGAGGGCAGTCTGGGCTACAGAACTCAACTTCTGTGTTACTATCACTAATTCTGTAATTACACCTCAGAGTGTTCACATTTTATATTCCGAAAACAAAACCAACACTGATTAAATCCTCAAAAATACCATTTCCACAAGCAACCCCACATAAATAAAAGAGGTGTGCAATTTGCTATCAACTTCAAAACCCTGCTAGGTCAGCGAACAAATTAATATCTACTGCTGCTTAACAAATGGAAAACTTACACAGGCTCCCCACTCCTGATGAAAAAAACAAGAAGGTCACAAGGCAAACACCCAACAGGCCTGGATAACCCTTTTCTCTTTTCAATCCATCCCCACTGTCAAAAGAGCTTTACAGAATTAAAGGGGGGACGGCACGACGACATTTGAGAACTAGATTAACACGTTTTTGTACTAGCCTTCCACAGATGGTCCCTGCATTCAGAAGGCAAACAGGCCAGTTAAACTCCAAGGTCGGGTGCTGCAATTTTTGGCTATCAACGCTGTGTATTACAACGTGTAAGAATGGAGGTTAGGCCCGTAACAAGCAACTTTCAATACCCACCTCGACCCAATAAATATCTGCGGCCCATGTGTCTCTTACCTTCTTTCGTCTGCGCGTTGGTGATCTGCAGATCGCTGTCGGCAGCTTTCAGCTTTTCTCTCCCCATAATCTGCTTCTTTAAGTCGCAGAGGGAGATATGAAGCCCATCAAAGGTGACGGTGTCGTAGTTGAGTTTAGAGGAAAATTTATAGTGCACACAGGACATTGTGGCAAAGGATTCCTAAGGTTCAGCGAGGAGACGTGGACACTCTCAATATATGTATATTTATAAACTTAAGAGCAAAATATGTACACACACAAAACACTCAAAAGACAACGAAGGACCCTAAGGCCTCAGATTAAATACCCCCCAACCACAAGCCGGGGTTCGTGAGAACAAGAATCCGGAACCCCCCGTACTCAGAATCGCTTCATGTGGGAGGAGCAGGACGGGAAAAGGGGCAATCGAGGATCCGCCAACCGGCACAATGTCACCCGGCTGGGTCCCCCTCGCTCATGCTAAGGGCCGGCAGGAGACGGGGGCAGGCGGTGCAGTCAGTAGCGGTCAGTCCACACGTTAGAGTCCGAATGACCCCGCGGGGTCAGGGGTCCATAGCGGCCGCACCTCCCGGTTGGTCTCTCTCCGTGGATGGGGGTGACCCAGGCCCCGGGAGAAGGTTGCGGGGAGAGGGCCTAGGCCCGGAGTCCACGAGCGGCCTCTCGCCTCCTCCCGGCTTCCGGACGACCGGCGTCGGTATCCCCAGGCCCAGGCCCCCACCGCACACACACCCTGGCGCCTGCTCCCCGGAGGCCACGAGCGGCCCGCGGCCTAGGCCGAGATCGCGCGATCGGCGGAGGAGAGGCCTTCCAGCGGCCGCCCGATTCGGCTCCGCCTCCCCCCCGCCGCCGCCGCCGCTGCCGCTGCCGCCGCCGCCGGACACAAAGCCGGTGCGGAGCCCAGCTAGGGCGCAAGGCCCTTCCTCACCACCCCGGCCCCCGGCCGGCGGCTTCGCGGGCCCCGGGGACACCACCGAGGCTGCCCGACTCTTCCTCTTGCTGCTCCTCGCGCTGCTCCCGCTCCTGTCGCCTACGACCGCGTCGGGAAGCCCGGAAACGGTCGGGCGGCGGCGAGGGCTTCGCTGGATCCCCTCTTTATTTATTATTTTTTGTCGTGCCCCCCTCCCCTCGCGCGCCGCTCTCCAGCCCGCACCCAGCGCCGGCGACACCTCCGCGCCAGGCACTATGGCGGACACGGCCTGGCTTCGGGCGAGCGCCCCCACTCCGGGGTCTCTTAAGCAGGGACAGCACGGGCGGCGCACGCGAGGCGGGGCTTGGGCTTGCGCCGATAGGCGGGCTGGGGGTGGAGCCGTGTGCGTCACAAAGAGCACCGGCCCGCCCACGTGACCCAGCGCTTTGTGACTTGGAGCCTGGAACCAGAAGCGGAGGGGAACGGGAGAAACTATGTGCGTCCGGAGGGAAGGGGGAGGCGAACGTCCCACTAGGCGATCCGGAAAGGGGCGCTCAAGCGGCCGCTGTCTGCCGGCTCAGACTGCGGAGGGGCGTACCTAAGGGTGAACAGCTAATTCCGCCCGCCCACGAGTTTCGTCACTGTGATGGCTCCTGTGCCAGCATTTGCCAACTCCTGTCCCAACACTGCATACCCTGAACTCCTCAAACGCAGCTGGTGAGAATGGGCCATCATCACCAACAGCATCTTAATAGAGATGTGTCCGGCTCTTATCTTGTGGGAGGCACCGCGCTGACCGCTGACCAAGTTCTGAAGCCGAGTTGTCTGGGTCGGAAGTTAGCCCTGGGGCTTTGATGTAACTCCGGTCTCCGAAGACGCTGTCAGAGAATAAAGGATTTGCTGGGTAGCCTTAGTGGATTGAACCCATGAATATATTTCCATATTTAAGACCACGCCTGGCACGTTTGTGCCTCAATAGAGGTGGCTGAAT
Source organism: Lophiomys imhausi (assembly GCA_907164525.1). Classification (NCBI taxonomy): domain Eukaryota; kingdom Metazoa; phylum Chordata; class Mammalia; order Rodentia; family Muridae; genus Lophiomys; species Lophiomys imhausi. The sequence continues at coordinate 2,387,213 of CAJQZJ010033049.1, read as the reverse complement.
AAATGTCAAATTAACAACAGCAAAAATTACCTCCAGTTTATAGAATAGAAACCTAAAGTCAAGAGCAGTACATTTTTCGAATTTTCAAAGGGAGTGCTTCCCCCATTGCAAAGTCCCTTAGGAGGGTTGGCATTATTTTTCTCTTGTGACACGGGGGACTTATTGCATTTATAAATTCATAAATAATAAAAATACTCTAAAACTTTACAACTATCATTCATGGTGCTTGATGTCCGGCCTCTCTGAATTTTACAGGCTAGGCTCAGAGAAGTTGGGCATCAGAGAAAAAAATCACACATCCAAGAGGTGGCAGAGTTTCCAGAAACTTCCTAAACGCCAACGCACCAAATTCTGACCAAAATTGGTTTAAATCAATCATCTTGTCAGAGAAGCTTTCCTAAGGCCTTCTTAATAAGATAGTCATCAGTCTGGGTGTGGTGGTAAACACTTTTAATCCCAGCACTCGGGAAGCAGGCAGATCTCTGAGTTCGAGGCCAGCCTGGTCTACAAAGTGAGTCCAACACACCCATGGCAGCCATGGCTATCACACAGAGAAACCCTGTCTCGAGAAACCTATCTCAAAAAAAAAAAAGTCATCAGTTTTGGTTTCTTTATTTTCTTCTTAGCTGGCAAGGTATTATAACTTTGGTTTTTTTTTTGTTGCTTTTTTATTACTATTAATTTTTTCACTTGTTTGTTCTAAGGTCTGACTATGTAGACCAGACTGGCCTTGAGCTTACAATCTTCTTGCCTCAGTGTCCAGAGTGCCAGGATTACTGGTTTGTTTGTTTGGTTTTGGTCTTTCCCGTTCTCCGAGCTAAGAAAGTGGCCTTTACGCTGGGCGGTGGTGGCGCACGCCTTTAATCCCAGCACTTGGGAGGCA
>CAJQZJ010033049.1:2368517-2386230 GCA_907164525.1 Lophiomys imhausi | reverse complement strand
AAAAAAAAAAAAGAAAGTGGCCTTTACTCCAATTTTTTTTTTTTTTTGGTTTTTCGAGACAGGGTTTCTCTGTGTATCCTTGGCTGCCCTGACTCACTTTGTAGACCAGGCTGGCCTCGAACTCACAAAGATCCGCCTGCCTCTGCTTCCCAAGTGCTGGGATTAAAGGCGTGCGCCACCACCGCCTGGCTTCTTTACTCCAATTTTTGACACATTCCCAACTCTTGAAAGAGTGTCTGGACACTATAGGTACTTGGTTAATAGACTTTTGAATAATTAGATACATTTTGATGTTATCTATAAAAATACTGTGGCAATAAGATGCCAGGTAACCATTAGGGATAACCCCAGAGACGGAAGCACAGTTTAAATAAAATCACTTACAGATTAATTTGTTCTCTCTACTTTACCTTCCTTTGGTAATTCAAAGTTTCTTGCTATATGGTCCATCTCAGGGTGACTTTTTCTTAAAAATCTGGGTGAATGTCAGCCATGGGGGTACTCACTCACTTGTAGGGCAAAGGCAGGCAGATCTCTTGAGAGTTCCAGACCAACCTGGTCTGCATAGTGCCTTCTAGGACAACCAGAGCTACATAGTGAGTCCCTGTCTCAACCCCCCCCCCCCAAAAAAAAAAACAAAACAAAACAAAACAAAAAACCTTTGAATGAAATGAGACAGTTGGAAGCTGCGGTGGAAGGATCTGGGTTCGTCTTTGGTAAGATGGAGGGTAGTAAGTCTGTATGGTTGTGGCAAGAATTACAAATCTTGAAAGAAAAACCAAGAAAGATTGTGAGTCATCCTGATATTGACTCAGCCTAGTAGCAGATCTCAAGCCTCTCTCTCTCTCTACAATCCATAGTTAATTCCTTTACCAAATCCAACAGCTGATCCATGGGCCACACCCTGGGGGGTGTCAGAATCCAATTAGAGGAGGAATTTGAGTCTCTGGGAAGCATGCAGTCAATGGGATATGCTGCAACTGCTCTTGTTCTTCCCTCAGAGACTTTGCTTCCTGGCTTTATAGACCCACTGAGTAGGAAGCATAGAGCTACCACATAAATTTCATCTTTTCATAGATATTTGTTTTACCATTTTTGCTTTAGTGTGGTAATTTGTTACAATTGAAAAACTAGTATCACTATTATTATTAGCTAAAGTCTGAAATTTACATCACAGTTCACTCTGTGTTGACCAGTCTACATTCTTTGTTTTGTATAGAGGATCAAACCCAGGGCCTCCTGCAAGCCCAGTTGGCACTGTTCCACTGAGCTGCATCAGCAGCCCCCAAGCTCGGCATATACCCATTTTGTCTCTCCTCCCTACCACCTTCAAGGCCCTGTACTTAACATTTCCTTTTACTGGTTTTAACGTCTGCCCCTTTCTAAAATGTCACATAGTGAGAATCACACCGTGTACAATCTTCTCAGACTGGAATATTGTCTAAAAGCAAAGGGAAAAAAAGTTGGCTGGGGATGTAGGTCAGTGCTTGCTTACATGTCTGACCTTTGGCTTTATTCCCAGCAACACACAAAATACTTTTTGTTACATTTTTTTCAGACTTTGTTCTTGAGACAAGGTCTCATGTAGCCCAGGCTGTGTACTTCAACTTGCTTTTGGAGCCACTGATGACCTGGAACTTTTCTGTTACTATTTTTTGTTTGTTTGTTTCAAGACAGGGTTTCTCTGTGTAGCCCTGGCTGTCCTGGAACTCACTCTGTAGACCAGCCTGGCCTTGAACTCACAGAGATACATCTGCCTCTGCTTCCCCAGCACTGTGATTAAAAGTGTGTGCCACCATCACCTCACCAGACTTTGAACTTTTGATCTTTCAGTTTCTCCTTCCCAGGTGCTGGGATAAGAGGCACTACCTCGGATTTATATGGTGATTGAACCCAGAAATCTGCGCGTGCTGGCAAACACACTGACAACTGAGCTTTGTTCCAGCCCTAATTTCATTATTTTACATCAGTTACCAGAATAACAAAAGAGCTTTTATTTGTTATTAACTCAATTATCAAGTATTTAGTAATTTTAAAAGTTTTATTTATTTATTATTTGTATATAATAATTATATATATATAAAACTACACAAGTTATATATGTACACCTGTTTGCAACTCCAGTTCCATGGGAATCTGACACTCTCACACTGACATGCCTACAAGTAAAACACCAGCGCACATAAAATAAATAAAATGAAAATTATTTTTTTAAAAAGGATCTGGATTAGAAGTTGACCTTCCAGTTGGGTGTGGTGGCACACGCCTTTAATCCCAGCACTCGGAAGGCAGAGGCAGGCAGATCTCTGTGAGTTCAAGGCCAGCCTGGTCTACAAAGCGAGTCCAGGACAGCCAGAGATACACAGAGAAACCGTGTCTCGAAAAACCAAAAAGGAAAAAAAAAGTGGACCTTCCCCTGGGCACAGTGGCGCTTGCCTTTAATCTCAGCACTTGGGAGGCAGAGGCAGGCAGATCTCTGTGAGTTTGAGGCTAGCCTGGTCTACAGAGACTGAGTCCAGGACCAGGCTCTGTTGCACAGAGAAACTCTGTCTCGGAAAAACAAACAAGCAAACAAAAGTAGATCTTCCTACTTCAAATTAAGCAGGGGTGGGGAAGAATAACTCTCTGGTGTGCCTTCCATTTTTTAATTTTAGTTAATTCCAGATGTAGTCAAATCCCGTGTATGGTATTTATTAGAATTACTTACAGGTTATAGTCTAGCTACTTCAGTAATGTCTGATTATGAATGGGAAGTCCAAGAATCCAAAAGTTGCTCGGTCTACGAGACTCAATGTCTTGGCTGGTCTTTAGTAGAAGCTGGAAATCCCAAAGAAGTATATTCTCTAATGCCAGTGAAGGAATGGAATTGCTAGCAAGGTGAGAGCAAAGAGCAAAAGCTTCCTTCTTCCATGTCCTTGTTTATGTAGGTTACCAGCAGAAGGTGTGGCCCAGATTAAAGGTGTGTCTTCTCACCTCAAAATCTGGATGAGAGAGCACTGGTTGCTGTTCCAGAGGACCTGGGTTCAATTCCCAGCACCCACATAGCAGCTCACAGCTGTCTGTAACAGAGGATCTGACACCCTCACACAAACATACATACGAGCGAAACACAGGTGCACATAAAATAATAAAATGAAAATAATTTAATAAAATATCCAGATTAGAAGTGGATCTTCCTACTTCAAATTAAGCAGGGTTGGGGAACTCTCGCTGGTGTGCCTTCTGTTTTTGAATTTAGTTAATTCCAGATGTAGGTCAAGTTAACAACCAAGAACAGCCGTCACAGGCATCCTCTGTAATTCTCAGTTATATAGCAAATTTGAGTCCAGCCTGCTACATGAGAGTGCCACAAAAGAGAAAATGAGAAAAAGAACGCTCGCTGTACTGAAAGCTGAAGTCACAAATTGACACTATATTGAAACAGGATGGCCAGTTAGAAAACAAAGGGGCCAAGAAAAAAGACTGGGCCCCTCTTAATTCTCCTGATTAATTTCTGTAACTTGGTGACATCCAGGGATTTCAGCATAATTATCCAGGTCACCTGTATATGAACCACACTCCCCGTTCTAACAAACATTGAAAGTGAGATTTCTAAAAATGGTTGATGAAGCACAGTCTAAATGCAATCTGTGTATAAGAAAGGTGCGAGGCGTGCGTGATGACGCACGCCTTTAATCCCAGTACTCAGGGAGGCAGGCGCAGGTGGATCTCTGTCACTTTAAGTCCAGCCTGGTCTACAAAGTGAGTCCAGGACAGTCAAGGATACACAAAGAAACCCTGTCTCAAAAAACCTAAAAAAACAAAAAAAAAAAGAAAAAGAAAGAAAGGTGTGAATACACATACTTGTAACCTTGGCACTTGGGAGGTGGAAGCAGGAGGATCAAGAGCTCAACGTTAGCCTGAACTTCAGGACACCCTGTCTAAAAAAATGAAACAAAAAAAAGGGCTACGTCTGCCATTCTCCATTTTTCTAGCTTCAGACTTCCACAATGCATCAATAAAGTCGCTTATTCAAGAACAGAATTCGGTGGGTAAGAAAAATAACTTGGGGCTGGAGACATGGCTCAGCAGTTCAGAGTACTTGCTTTTCTTGCAGAGGACCTGAGTTCAATTTCCAGCACCCACATGGCAGAAGGAAACTGTCTGTAACTGTTACAGATTCCAGGGGAGTCCATCCCCTCTTCTCAGTTCCACAGGCACCAGGGACACGTGTAGTTCACAGACATACATGCAGGTAAAAGCACTCATACACATAAATAAAATAAATCTAAAAAAAAAAACCAAACAAACAGAGAAGTAACTTAGGCCCGGAGATGTCATAGAGGTTAAGAGCAGTTAGTGTTCTTCCAGAGGACCTAAGTTTGGTTCTGAGCACTCAGGTCAGGTGGCTCACAACCCCCTGTAACTCCAACTCCAGCCCCATGAGAACCTTGTCGCGTCCCCCCTTGTCCAGCAAGGATGACGCAACTCACAAAAGCTCTTCTCCTGCAGTTTATTCAGGTCCCTTGAAAACAGTCTTCCGAATGCCCGGGCAGACCCAACCCACAGGCTAAATACTAAATGAACAGCCAATCAAGTAAAGCCACGTGGTGCTATCTTAGAGGCCCATGTATGCGGAAGCAAGCCAGATCAGCAGTCTTAGCCAAATATGGACTTGTTTACCACCGAGAGCGCTCACCGTCGGGCTGGTGGAAGGCGGAGACCAGCGCCATCTTTAAGGCGCGGCACTTCGCAGCTTTCTACAGTTCCTCCTTTTTTTTTTATTTTTTCTAAAGTTGGTAGAAGTCCCTGGAAAGGTTTCGTAATCCCCCTATTTGGGGATCTCACGGTGGGCCTGAGCCTGTAGGAGGATGGTGCTCAAACTCTTACCCGTCTCTGGGTCAGCCTCCCCACTCGGGACTGCCCTGTCTTAGGTGGCCGAGACTTACCCGTCAACTCCGTCACTGACTTACCAGACCCTAATATCCGTGGAACGAATTCCTCAGTGGGCAGGGACTATGCTTAGTGAAGATTTACTTCACGGCAGCAAGCCATGCCTGAGGGGACTGGCCCGCCTCAATGGCGACAAGGGCTTGTATAATCATGGCTGCATTACGCTTTTGTGTGGCTCTCATTTTATAGATGCACCATAGGCAAACCAGAGAGGCTAGCATCATAGTATCGCCAAAGAACCTACACCCGCCCACTCCTTAAGATGATCCATAGCCGTCTGTATCCAAGAAGTCAAGCCAGTAGCCAGGCTCAGATCCACCCGAGTGGAGTTGATGTGGATGATTGTCGCTCTCAGCTCTCTCATCAAATTTTCAAACTCAGCCGACCAATCCTGTAAGAGGAACTTTGACAATTGTCTGGACAAATTAGCAGCTTTTGTATAATTTTGATATTGTACGGAAGTAACACACAAACCTTGCATTTTCCACTCACACCCTAATTGTGCTAGTTGCCAAAGAGAATCAATCTGTTCTTGTATTAAATCTATACGTTGATTAACTATCATAAGACCTCCTTTGAGATGAGAATTCATAGAGGTCTGAGTATCCAATGCCTGTGCCACAGTGGCTGAGATATTATTCAGGGCATTGGCAGTCTGTATAGAACTAGACAAGGCGATAGCTGATGCAGTAGCTCCCACAGCAGCAATAGTGATAGCAGTAACAATAGCTGCAGTGAAGCCAAAATCTCTTTTAAATCTGAATAGCATCATGGTATTAGGAGCCTCTACAGGAACTGGTACATATCGAGGCATTCTAGTCACCACAGCCACAGGAAAGGCTGTGGCATTCCAGCATAGGGCATAAAAACATGTGCCTGGAGTGCATACTAACTTTTCTTCACCTAAGGATGCACTCCCATTACTTACAATCCACAGAAAAGGAGGCCAGAGACATACTGGTGAAGCTGAAAAGCTCTTGTTGCGATAAGAATGAAACAAAGAATTCCAAGTACCAGAGCCACTACTGCTAGAGAAATCCAATCTGGTAGCAGACCCTAGGGAAAAATTACCTCTTTGATAAATACCTCCTCCAAGCATAATGACAGGTCCCAAGTCCATGCAACTTCCATTTACTCCACACAAAAGCCACAAATCAAAAGGATTGGTGGCAGTCTGCTGAGGATCCCTAGTAGATATATCAAGCATTCCTGTACAAGACTTATTCACTATATTACTAATCATGGGGCTAAAGGAAAAATAATCTTGTTGAACCCAAACTGCTCTGCGCTCTTGACATCCAGTCCAGGGAAAAGGTCCTTCCTCTCCTGTGGATCCTCTACAAAAAGGTGCCCAGCGTGGCTGTCTGGGGGGGTCCCGGTCAGAGACTCGTGTGGGCCACCATCCTTCAAGGCGAGAACCATTGCCTGAAAACAAACCACCACTCCTACCCCCAAACCTCAATTGTGGTAAAAAATCTGCTGACTGCTGAGACAATTTAATGCATTTTGTATCATCTGACCTATTGAAGCTCATTAAAAAGCACAAACTACCCTTCAAGCTGACATTTCTATTACCCTCTATAGGGCTTCTCTGATCATCAAAGGGAAGGTAGGGTAAGCCTAAGCTTCTATTACTGCTAAATAAGCGTGGAAACACAGTTGCATCATGTCTGACCGGCATCGGCTTTGGGAATATCGACAGGATTCCCCATCTCGGCTCGGTCATTCCTGACATACTCACTGCTACTAACACCAGGATCCTTAGGAAGGTCTTCATGACGAATCTTCCTCACAAGGCGTTCAGGCACCCACACTGGATCTTGTTGATCCTGAGGAAAAACACAAACAGACCCTCTCGCCCATGTTAGCACGGGGTCAGGCCCCCGCCAAGAGCCTGTCAGAATGTCCTTCCACTTCACCATGCTTTTAGGTGAACCATGGGAATCCTGATGTCTGTCCGCTGCTGAGCGGCCTTGAGCATCCAAATTGAAAAAATTTACAGTAAATAAGGCTAAAGACATTCTCTCCTTGGGGGTACGGCCTTGGCCTATTCCCCCTTTTTGTTTTTGCAAGCATTCTTTCAAGGTGCGATGAGCACGCTCCACAATTCCTTGTCCTTGAGGATTATACGGTAATCCGTGATTAAGCTGTACCTCCATCTGATTACAGAAGGAGACAAAGGACTGTGCCGTATAGGCTGGTCCATTGTCCGTTTTCAGCTGCTGTGGTTTTCCCCATGCAGCCCAGGCCTCTAAGCAATGTCCTATGACATTGCGAGCCTTTTCTCCACTCATAGGTGTAGCATGTATGATACCTGAGCAGGTATCCACAGATACATGAATATATTTTAAAGTTCCAAACTCTGAAATGTGGGTAACGTCCATTTGCCAGATTTTGAGTGGCAACAACCCTCTAGGGTTCACTCCCACACTGGGAGGATGATGATGAATCACACACTGAGGACAGTCCAAAACTACTTGTCTAGCATCTGCTCTAGACAAATGGAATTTCTGCTGTAGAGTTTTTGCATTTACATGAAATAATTGGTGAAACTGTCTGGCTTGGTCCAGGAATGAGCTCCAAAAAATGCATTCCATCCTGGTCCATTGATCAACTTTATCATTACCTTCACTTAATGGTCCAGGTAATCCTGTATGTGCTCTGATATGTTGAATATAAAAACACCTTTTTCTCTGCCAGATTAAAACTTGTAACTCTTGTAATAAGGCACATACTGTACTACTATTCTTAATAGGACCTGCTAATTCTAATACTTTCACTGCGTTGACCACATAGACTGAATCTGAAATCAAATTGAATGCAAATTGACATCTTTTAAACACCTCCATTACTATTTTCAATTCTACTATTTGGGGGGAGCCCGGTTGAAATTGACATAACACGGGCTCTTGTCTTTCTATCAAATAGGCTCCACAGCCTGTCTTTGAGCCGTCAGTAAACACATTTGGTGACCCTTGAAGTGGTACTGCTGAAGTAACCTTAGGGAATATCACTGGGTGCTCCTTAAAAAATGTTAGCAATGGATGTTTAGGGTAATGGTTATCAATCACTCCTTCAAAGCTACATTGCAATATTGCCCAGTCATCTACAGTGCCACACAAAATCTTAATTTGATAACTGGAATAGGGCACTATTATACTGGCAGGAGCAACTCCAAAAGACTGCAAGCATTGTTGGATACCATTCAAGGCTAAAGCAGCAAGTGCAGTGGGATAATGTTCTATTCTGTTCTTACTTGTGTCCACATCCCCGGGCAGAAAGATCTCCCTACTTTCAGGGACTGAACTGGCTGCTCTGTCTGAGCGGCTTCTGGATATGGAGGAGGAGTTGAAGGTGCCATGGCAACGGCTTTGTTTACACCAGCTGCCGCCAGCGTGGCTGAACGCGCTGTAGCAATGACTCCACCCACTCCGACTGCCGCTGACGTGTCAGGCGCCATGGCAACAGCTCCTCCCACACCGACTGCCGCCGACATGCCCTTTTCTTTTACTTTTTTCTTTTCCTTTTTTCTAATAACAGTCCTCTCCAACTGTTTTATTAGAGCATGTAGCTCTCCTTCAGAATCCGTGCTCTCTGAGTCCTCCAAATCTCTAAAATCTCTAAAATCTGTAAGATCGGGATAGAGAGGAACTTTCTTTTTGCCTCCCTTTTCACTGTCTGCCTGCTCAAATCTTTCGCCTGTGTTACTTTCCTTTTCACTGTCTACCTGCTCAGATCTTTCCCCTTGCAGCAGTTCCAAGGCTGACTCTCCCTCTTTGATTGCATTACAACATCTCTGATCTTCTAAACAACTCCTCACCATTTTCCAAATCGGTCTTACTCCATGCTTCAGAGTCCCTTGCTCCCAAGCAAAATCCAAGTCCCTGCCCAATCTGTCCCAGCAGGATACTGTAAGATTCCCGGACACCGCAAACCACGGAGCCACGGAATCGCATTCATTCAAAAATCTTTCTAGGGTAGACTTCTTAATCTTTAATTTCCTAGCTAAAAGTAGCTCCTGAAGAGCCAGAAAAATTAGGTGTGACTCAGACAACCCCATGTTTAAAAATTTACTTTCAGTTTGCAGCTTCCCCACGAAACTGTATCTTTTGTTCGCTATCTCCGCGAAACTTTACCGTACATTCACTATCTCCGCGAAACTTCACCGTACGTTCGCTATCTCCGCGAAACTTTACCTTGTGTTCGCTATCTCCGTGAAACTTTATTGTCCTGATTTATCCCAGGAACTTACCAACGCGTTGCCCCTGACTGCAGGAGTTCTGAGTCTTTTCTGGGTTCCCCGTACGGGCCACCACTTTGTCGCGTCCCCCCTTGTCCAGCAAGGATGACGCAACTCACAAAAGCTCTTCTCCTGCAGTTTATTCAGGTCCCTTGAAAACAGTCTTCCGAATGCCAGGGCAGACCCAACCCACAGGCTAAATACTAAATGAACAGCCAATCAAGTAAAGCCACGTGGTGCTATCTTAGAGGCCCACGTATGCGGAAGCAAGCCAGATCAGCAGTCTTAGCCAAATATGGACTTGTTTACCACCGAGAGCGCTCACCGTCGGGCTGGTGGAAGGCGGAGACCAGCGCCATCTTTAAGGCGCGGCACGTCGCAGCTCTCTACAGAACCTGACCTCTGTTTTCACTTACATCCACATGTGGGACAGTACATACACATACGTGTACACACACACATACGTGTACACACACACACACACACACACACACACACACACACAAAAGTAATAAAACAAATTTTTTTTTGTTTTTTTTTGAGACAAGGTTTCTCTGTGTAGCCATGGCTGTCCTAGACTCACTTTGTAGACCAGGCTACCCTTGAACTCATAGATATCTACCTGCCTCCCAAGTGCACCACCATGACCAATAATTACAGACAGCTGTGAACTGCCTTGTGGGTGCTGGGATTTGATCCCAGGTCTTTTGGAAGAGCAGCCAGTGCTCTTAACCACTGAGCCATCTCTCCAGCTTCCCAAAACAATTTTTTTCCAAGACAGAGTTTCTCTGTGTACCTGGCTGTCCTGGAACTTGCTCTGTAGACCAGGCTGAACTCAAACTCACAGAGATCTGCCTGCCTCTGCCTCCTGAGTTTCTAGGATTAAAGGCATGTAACCACTAATGCCCAGCTGTAGAACAATTCATAATAAAAGAAAAATAACTATGCCATCACATGTTTTCCTTAATATCTAAGCCCCTGTTGTAGATTAGGTAGCTTCAAATCCCTCCAACCATATCCACAGCTACTGCTGTGGCACTTGGGACAAATCCTCCCCAGAAGTCACACTTGCAGGGCATCAGCTTTTCCGCTCATTTGATAAACCCAGTAATTTTGCTACACTCTGGCTTGCGTTCTTTTCTGTGCTGCCCGTGATGGGAGTTCCTCATTGAACTTTTATTTCAAGCTGCCAGTGACAGTATGAACAGATATTTTTCAAAAGTTGATGTGAGTGAGCCGTTGTTTCTTTACCAAGACTCTCTTAACTCAACATTCATTCCATTCGTGATATTAAAAAGTTTCAGACCCTGGGACTGGAGAGATGTCTCAACAGTTAAGCACACTTGCGACTCTTGCTGAAGACCCATGTTTGGTTCCCAGAACCAATATGGCAGCTCACAAGCATTTATAATTATAGTTCCAAGGGATCTGATGCTCTTTTTTGGCCTTGGGCACAAGGCACACATGCGATGCACATACATACATGTGTGTAGGCTGAACGTTCATACACATAAAAACAGAAACTAATCTAAAACGTAATTTTTAAAGTTTAGCAGTGTCATACATTGAGACATTGATATCAGAGTTCCTTATGCATTGCAGTGGGTGTGGACTGGAACAACGAATCACTTTAGAAAACAGTTTCGCACTCTCTAGTAAATATGAGCATCTCCATATTCTAAAAATCAATATTCTACTGTTGGTTATGCACACAAGGAAATTGAAGTGTTGAAGAATTTCATGGAAGTTCTCCTTTGTAATACCATACTGAAACAACCCTAAGAATGGAGATGCATATTATGATCTGTCCAGATGGTGGAATATTATCTGACAGTGACAATAGATAAATACCGCTTTATGCCACAACATGGTGGAGGCTTCTGTTGCAGGATATTTAATCACATTGTGAACCCCAAGACTGTGAACGGTAAAAACCTGTTTCTAATTGTGGGATGGCTCAGCCTTTGATCCTAGAGCTTTCTGTTTACCATAAACAAGTACTTGTGGTATGACTAGCCCTAGCACACACCTTTAATCTAAGAGCTAAATAATTAACCATAGGTCAAGAGCGAGCAAGCAACCAGCAGAGAGAGAGAGTTATAGAAAGAAGGAACATTGAGTTAAAGGTTATTTAAGAAAGCGTAGAGAAGGTAGGAAAGTCAGCTGGGTGAGCTAGCAGGCTTTGTCCTTCTAGGATGTTGGTGGGCTAGGAAGGCCAGCTGGGTGCTTTCTTTGCCTCTCTGAACTAGCAGGTTTTCACCCCAGCATCTGGCTCCTGAGTCTTTAGTTTTTTAAAACAAGCTGAATCTTCTTCTTCTTCTTCTTCTCCTCCTCCTCCTCCTCCTCCTCCTCCTCCTCCTCCTCCTCTTCTTCTTCTTCCTGACAGAGTCTCCCTGCAGCCCTGGTTGTCCTGGAACTCACTATGTAGACCAGGCTGGCCTCAAACTCAAGAGATCCACCTGCTTATGCCTCCTGAGTGCTGGGATTAAAGGTACACACTACAATACCTGGGTTCAGTTTCGTAAGTTAAAAACAAAACACAAGCAAGTATCAAAAGATGGCATATTGTTGGGTATGTCACATGCTTATAATAGGGAGACTGAGACAAGAATGTTGAGTTTGAGACTAGCTTGGGCTATGTAGTGAAACTCTGTCTCCAAAAACAAGCAAAATATAGCCAGGAGGATCTTATAAATCTGAGGCCAGCCTAGGCTATAAAGAACCAAACAACCAAAACAAAATAAAACCACTAACAACAACAAAAATTCAAAGCAGCAACAACAGCAAAAACTCTAATAATAAAAATACATGACAAATTATAAATATATTTTAAATTATATGCACAAATATGTGTGTGTGTGTGTGTGTGTGTGTATGGTGATTTTGTTGAAACCTACTTTAACTCTTAGCATAACTACAGCCATTTTTGTCTCCAGTCTCCATTTTAGTTATAAGATGAAATTATTCATATTTTGTTACCTTATAACCTTGACACTCTGAAGAGTCCCCAACTACAGCTCCACTTGGGACCAATCAAATTAAAGAGAAATGCTTTGTCTATCTAGCCAAAAGGATATAATGCTGCCATCCCCTGGCTTCCTACATCTGGTTATCTGGTTACCTGGATACAGTTTGTTTCCAACAGCTGGTTACCTGGTTGTTACCTGGTTGCAGGTTTTTCTGATAAAAAGCCTGCCTTCAAAGCAGACTGACATCACAGTTAGGCTACTGAGACCTCTGTGACCCTGGTCATGCTGGTCGTGACCAGACTTGAGGTGTGTGTTCAATAAACCATCAATATCTGACTGAGATGGGTGACTGAGTGGTTTGTGCGGCTGTTCTTGGACTCTAACAACTTCATGTGCGCCATTTCTGTGCATGTATTAGAACTGGTCAGAAAAGGGTATTGGATCCCCTGGAACTGGAGTTACAGACAGCTGTGAGTAATCATGTTGATACCATGAACCCAACTTTGGTTCCCCAAAAGAGTAGCAAGTACTCTAACTGCTGAGACATCTCTGCAGCCCCTACATGATATGTCATGAAACAATCTTTTTATGAATTCCAAGGCATGCAAAGCTGAGCACTACATTACTTAGCTAGGGGTGCAAACTTAATACGACTTTTAAAAACACTTCAGGATAGCAATTACCTTTGAGCTTCATGATGACAACCTGGGGGAAGCCTTCAGGAGCTATGTTATTTTAAAAGATCTGCTCCTAGGCAGACGATTAGGGACACAGGTATTCATTAATTAAACAGAAAATCAAGAATGAACAATTAAACTCACAGGAAGCCATGAAGAGAACAAGGATGGCAAGATACCATTAGGAGACAAAAGCCAGCTTCCCTTAGACAGTAAGGGTGGGATCCAATTGGTGGATCCTGAGTGCGTCAGGTAGCACACATGAGCCCTCTACTGACTGCACAAATAACATAGGTGTATGGATTCCTTACAGGCTCAACCCATGATTTACTCCAATACCAATAGAGGTCCTCTCTCTCTTCATCTAGTTCCTACCATACACTTCATGGAAGCCCACCCACCAGGGCAGGTGTTACTGGCATTTCTCTCTTGTGGAAGCCCCAATCTTCAGGAGGGTTCTTTTTCACTTTTTTTTTTGAAAGGGGGAGGGGGATTTGTACTGGGTATTGGAATGGCTCAGTGGTTAAGAACACTTGTTGCTCTTGCAGAGGACCTGGGTTCAGTTCCCAACACCCACATGATGGCTCTCAACACCTGTAACTCCAGTTCTGGGGGATCTGACCTCCACTCACTCCCTCTTCAGACCTCCTTGGGCACCAGTCACACACATGGGGCACATAGTGTCACTGCAGACAAAACACTAATACACATAAAGTAAGTAAATATAATAAAATGTTTTTAAAAGACTAATTTATTTTTATTTTATGTGTATTGGTGTTTTTCCTGCATGAAGGTCCATGCACCATGTGTGTAGTGCCGGAAGACACAAGAAGAGGTTGTGGGGGACCTTGGCATTATGGACAGTTGTGAGCCACCATGGGATACTGAGAACTGAACCAGGGTCCTCTGGAAGAGCAGCCAGTGCTCTTAACCGGGGAGTGGTCCCTCCAGCCCACTCTATTTCTTAGCAAATCTATGTTGGCTCTATTTACTCCTTGCCTATGTTTCTTTTTTCCTTCTGGATGTGAGAAAGGGAGTTCTTGGAAGTCACTGGCTCTGACTTTTGGGGACTCTAGGTGGGTCAGCTAAGCCCGTTCAAAGAACTCACATTTGTGGCTTCAGAAACATGATTTAGCAGCTTAGTTGATTTCATGCTTCCTTCTCTCCTCCCTCAACTGTCAACAAAGACTCTCCCAAGCATTAAGACAAAAACCAAACTAAACCAAACCAAACAATGTAGTCCTTTCCAAAGGAGTAAGAATTAGGATTGCTTCTTAAATCTAGTTAAGATTAGATTAGTCTAATAAGTTTAACCTAGACTAATTTTAACAATCTAGTTAGTTTTTTTGGGTTTTTGTTTTGTTTTGTTTTAAGGCGGGTGTCCTATATCATACAGTTTATCCTGGAAGCCTCCTCCTCTCAAGTGCTAGAATGACAGGCATTTGCTACCAAGCCTGGCTCTTTAAATTATAAATAAAATTCATTTTTCAGCCAGGTGTGGTGGCACACTCCTTTAATCCCAGCACTGGGGAGGGAGAGGCAGGCAGATCTCTGTGAGCCTGAGGCCAGCCTGGTCTACAAAATGAGTCCAGGATAGCTAGGGGTTGGTACACAGAGAAACTCTGTCTCAAACAAACAAATAAACAAACAAACCATTTTTGCTTACATTTAACAATGTGGAATTCATTTTTACTTACATTTTAAAATGTGATTCTTTGAAGTTCTCTCTCTCTCTCTCTCTCTCTCTCTCTGTGTGTGTGTGTGTGTGTGTGTGTGTGTGTGTGTGTGTGTGTGCAGGTGTCTCTGAAGAGGGCCTCAGATTGTCTGGAGCTGGAATTACAGGCAGTTGTGAAGTGCCATATGGTTGCTGGGAGCCCATCCTGGGTCCTCTGCTGGAGCAGTCTGTGCTCGTAACTGTTGAGCCATTTCTCCAGACCCAAAAATATGGTTCTTGTTTTAAATAATAAAGATTTCTCTCCTCTGCTTCTCTTTAGAGAAGAACTGAGACTGGTTATAAGTGAGGCACCCTTTGTTGATGCAGGCCACTAGCCCTAGGAGAAGCTAGGCTAGGAGATCCAACAGCAAATTACTGAACAAAGGAAACCCCATTACTTTTATTCTATGTGTGTATGCACGTTTGCATGCATATGGATGCATGCACTGGTTTGCATGCATGTGGAGGCCGGGGATTAATGTCAGGAATCACTCTGCATATTGTTCTTCTACCTTAGTCATTAAAACAGACTCAGTCAATTAAATCCAGAGCTGGAGGATATGGCTGGTCTTCCTAGCCAGCTTGCTCCAAGGGCCCTTGTCTGTATTTGCTGAGGCTGGCATTATGGGTGGGTGTAGTGTCCAGCATTTATGTTGATTCTGGGGATCAAGCTACACTTCTCACTCATCCTTATGGGCTTTAACCATTGAGTCATCCCCATGGCCTGACCTTTAAAGACTTTTGAGGGAAGAGATCTCTGAGTTTAGCAATTTAATGAGAGTACTAAATAGGATCTAAGTTTATGACTCAGTAAAGTGATCCTGGCTGTGACATGCTAGAAGTTTAAACAAAGTTGTCACAGAGGACTCGGGTCTGCCTGATCCCCACTGCTGGGACAACATCTGTCAGCTAACAGTTGTAGTTTTCTGGAAACACTAAAACCAACAATTTTTGGAAAAAGTCCTCATTGGCTCATATGAAATCAGATAAGGGACCTGGATAAGAGACTCTGAGTGACCCAGGGGGCCTGGAGCATGAACATGCCACCAGCAGCTTCCCATTAGCCATTGTAGGAAGAAAAAGAAGTCAGGTGATTTTTCTTCTTTTGTGACCACGTCTCATGTAGCTCAGGCTAGACTGAGACTCACACTGTAGCTGAGGCTGACCTTGAAATTTGGATTCTCCTAGAGTTTAGGGGCTTCATCACCACAACCAGAGTATGTGGTAATGAGGAAAACACCCTGCAGGATACTATCAGCTGTGCGGCACTCCCTACTTACGAGTCAGAACTTTATATAGGCTTCGATCTTCGCCTCGGTAGCTGTGAGCTGAGGAATGTCACATCTCCTGTGGCTTTAGGCTTCCATGGCCTTGCCTCATGACCTCTGTGTGACTGTATTCAGAAGGGCCCTGAGTGTGGCTTAATTCTCTGCTGTTCCCAGGCTGACATTCTCTGCACATTCTGAACACAGAATTGTGTGTGTGCACACAAATGCACAAATGCCCCAGGAGGCCAGAGGTATCAGAACCCCTGGAGTTGGAGTCACAGACAGTTGTGAGCTGCTTGGTGCAGGTGCTGGGAACTGAACTCTGGTCCTCTGCCAGAGCAGGATGTACTCTTAACCACTGGACCTTCTCTCTAGCCCAACACAGAACTTTACATTTTTATTTTGTTCTGAGTTCCATAACTTATGTTATAGGTTGTGGTTTGTTTTATTTTAATTTTTTATTGTTTGAGAATTTCATAGATACACATAATGTGTTTTTTATCAAATTCATCCTCATTCTCTCCCCTCTTATCCCTTTTCTGCCCCACTTTTCCTTCCCAACTTCATATGCTCTTTTTTTTTTTTAACGCTCTAAATCCACTTAGTGTTCCCTGAATGCACAAGGACATAGGACAATCTATTGGACAGAGTGGGTCACATCCCCGAAGAAAACTGACTCTTCCCCAGCAGCAACCAATAGCACCTCAGCTAGGGGCAGGATCTCATGAGGCCCTCCTCCATCTATGTTGGATTTTGTCCGGCTTGGTCTTGTGCTGCTCTGGTGTGTGGAGTTACAGATGCTGTGGACTCTGGTTTCTCCATTTGTAAACTATGACTAAAAAAATCTCTTCTTAGAAACAGACTAGTGTGCTAGTTCCTGAGGGCTGGGCTTGTCAGTGGTGACAGGAAGATGCGGCCTGGCACTGCTGGCGACAGTCTGAGGATTTCTTCCCTCTTAGGGACCTCCACTCAAATAAGCTTGATTTGATCCTTGGCTGCACCGCAGAAAAGAAGACAGGATGAGGCAGAGTGCGGCAGAATTAGTCAATTTATTAGGTAGAAATAAGCACAGGGCGTTCTTCACAGCGAAGCATGGGCATCTATTGGACATTTTAAAATTTCAAACCATTTTACTTTGTGTGTATGCGTTCCACAGTTCGTGTGAGTGCGTGTGCGTGTGTGTGTGTGTGTGTGTGAGCGTGTGTGTGTGTGTGTGTGTGTGTGTGTGTGTGTGTGTGTGTATGTGTGTGTGTGTTTAAGACAGAGGACAGACAGAGGTAGGTCCTGGGAAATCAAGCTCAGGCTGTTGGTCTTCTCAAGAGAAAAAGTCACATGAAGTGACTTTGCAATGACCACCTATATGATTATTCTGTGGCTTTCTGTGTAGCACTGCTCAAACTTATAACAAGGTTTAAAGGGTAACATTTAAAAATTAAGTAACATGTAAAGTTTAGCAAAAAAAAAAAAAAAGAAGGAAGGAAAGAAAGAAAAGTACACTCTGGTTTGTTTGGTTATCTTAAAGGACTTCCTTTGGTAAATGAAGGAGTAAGATGGCTTATGAAGTATATTATTTAGATTTAGAGGGGTGTTTGTACAGTTAAACTCAAGGCCACCAACACCCTGGTCCTGAGTCAGCGCAGGTTGTTTTACGAGCCTTGTTTGTGATGACTTTAGGCAGCCACTGCTATCTATAGGCCATTTTGACTTTATAGGTCATGCTGAAGCTTCTTGACGCTCTGCCTTCAGGGACGCAGGCCATATCCTAAGTTAAGGAGCATCTTTCCTTTCCATGTCTCCTTAACCTTTTCCTCTTCCTATCCTGTCTCAGGGAGCTAGGAAGAGAGAAGTGAGGAAATGGTGTTCAGTTTCTTCTTCTTCTTCTTCTTCTTCTTCTTCTTCTTCTTCTTCTTCTT
>CAJQZJ010033049.1:2330477-2346961 GCA_907164525.1 Lophiomys imhausi | reverse complement strand
ACACACACACACACACACACACACACACACACACACACACACACACAATGTGGTATGAGTTGTTTTACTTCCATAGGATTCAGATTTTATTTTCAGCACCCACATCGCAGCTCACAACCATATGTAATGCAAGTCTTAGGCAACCTGATGTTCCCTTGTGGTCTCCATGGGCACTGCATGCATATGGTGCACAAACATACACAGAGGGGAAACAAAACAAAACAAAACAAAAAAACCGCAAACCAAAACCAAAACAAAACAAAAACCCAAAAACCAAACAAAACCAATACACATAAAATAAAAATAAATAAATCTGAAAACAAGATTAAAAAAAAGTTTCCTACCAAGATATCTGGGTTAATTTCTAGACTTTGAATTCTGGTCTATGTTTTATTGTATATCTTTATATGTCACTTGAGTGAGTTTAAAATTCAAACTCAACTCTTTCTTATTTTTCTTCCTTCTGACAGGGTCTCATGTAGCTCAGGCTGGCCTCATACTCACTATATAAATGAAGATCACTTGAACTTTGACTCTCCTACTTCCAGCTCTTGAGTGCTGGAATTACAGGTTTAAGCCATGTTCTATTTGAAGGCTTTCTTTCTTTTTTAAAAAATATATTTGCCAACATTATAGACAGAAATTGAGGACTGTCCAGGCAGCCAGTTGTCTGTCATTTTTTAGTTTTGGGAGCTGTTTGCTCTGCTCTTCATGTTTATTCAGATATATTTATCCTTCTCGGGTCTCTGATGTGGTTGAAGACTAGATAGTTATAGTCTCACAGTTAAATTTTAAGTGGTTTAGGAATTAAGAGGATGTTTTAGGTCTAAGAAGATGTCTTCAAATTAGTAATGCAAGTTAGAATGGCAACTGAGTTAGGTATAGAACTTTAAACTCATCGAGATAGATAATAGAATATTAATATCAGTTGCCAAATACATATGGACTGGACATTGGGAATGTATGTTATACCTTCTAATTCTCATGATTGTTGCCCAATTGTTCTTATTGTTTTGTATTCTATTTATTGTTACAAGAAAAAAAAAGATACTTGGTTACTTGGAGCTATTCTTCTTCCATCTGAGTTTTAGAATCAGCTGTCCCATGTTTGTAAAAATGCTGTTGAGGGACTGGGGTGATGGCTCAGTGGTCATGGTGCTTGTTTCAAAAGTGTACAGACTGGAGTTTGGACCCCCAGCTCCCACGTCAATACTGGACAAGTGTAATGATCAGTTTATAATCCCAGCACTGGGGTGGCAGAGGCTGGAGAACCCCTGGAGCAGGCTGGCCACCCAGACCAACTGCATCATGAAGGTCTGAGGTTCAGTGAGACACTGTCTGGGTATATAAGCTGGAAGAGGACTGAAAAAGAGACCTCTGGCCTTCACTTGTATGTGCACCTACAAATGCACATGCTTCTGCACATCTGAAAAGCCATATCCACACTCCACACACACAGACACGTAAAGAAAACAGTTGTTGGAATTTTCTTTTTTTTTCCGGTTTTATTTGAGACAGGGTTTCTTTGTGTATCCCTGGCTGTCCTGGACTCACTCTGTAGACCAGGCTGGCCTTGAACTCACAGAGATCCACCTGCCTCTGCCTCCCAAATGCTGGGATTAAAGGTGTGCACCACCATGTTGTTGGGATTTCATAGCTATTGCATTAAGGTCAGTTGCTTTTGGTTGCCCTGGCATGTCAGTGTTATTAGCTTTCCGGTTTCACTAATGTTGGTCTTGTTTAATTTATCTCACTAACAAATTATAGGTTTTAGTGGCTGATTTTTATAGCTCCTGGATTAAATTTGTTCCAGAGTGTTTTATTCCATTTGATGCTATTATAAATGGAATTGTTTTCTTAATTGAGTTTTCAGGTCGCCCATTGCTGGGGTATGGAAACACAGCTGTCTGCTTTTGTTTCCTGCTGTTACCACTGCATACTTGCTGCATTTATTAGCACTGATAGTTTCTGTGGTGTAGGAATTCTCTAGGTTACAATGTTGATAAACAACGATACAGTCAAACTTTCACTTTCAGTTTTGAGGCTTCTTGTTTCTTATACTGCTGTGGCCAGAACTTGAGGGGCTATGATGAGTAACAATGGCAGAGGTTGGCATGCTTATCCTACCTGTTTGACTGCTAATCATCCTCCTGGGTGTGGTTGTCACAAAGATCAATCATCAGGTCAAAGACGTTTCCTTTTATTCAGTTTCCTGAGTGTAACCGAACTTTTAAATTATTTATCACTTATTTATTTATTACTAAACTCACTTATAACAAACACCAACAATTTCTTAACTATTA
The DNA here is from genome assembly GCA_907164525.1 of Lophiomys imhausi. NCBI lineage: Eukaryota > Metazoa > Chordata > Mammalia > Rodentia > Muridae > Lophiomys > Lophiomys imhausi. The sequence continues at coordinate 2,344,658 of CAJQZJ010033049.1, read as the reverse complement.
ATCCTATAAAATCCTACAACCCCTTTAACCTATCCACTAAACCTATTGATAATTATAACAACTACTTTCATAACCTTTTAGAATGATACAGTCTCTGGGGCAGGTCCTCAGTCGTCAGGAACACAGTCTTTGTTGTAGATTCTTTAACACACTTAGCAGTCCTTCTTCTGGATCTCTCAGATGCAGGTTCGTCAGGGTCGTTGGTTATTGCAGTCTCACCTTAAATAAGGCTTCATGCTTTCTTCTCTGTGGGAGACCCCAGCCGTCTGCAGGCCAACTTACTTCTTTTGAATCAGGAACTCAGCTGCTCTGCCTCAGTCCTTAAAGCCAGGCACCGTTTCCTTTAGGCCACTGTTTGGACAGATCAAACCCCTCTAGGCAAAAGCTGAGCCACAGGGTCCAGTCCTTGGCCTTTTGGTGTCTTGCTCAGGCTTTCTTTGCTCACCGGCTTCTTTCTGCTTCAGGGAGAGAGCTGGCCATCAATGGCCAGCCCTTTTTTCAGCAGGACTCTTGGAGCTCTCTAGCATCAGGGGCCTCTTCTTTTCTTGGCTCCACGCACTGACCTCAAATAGGAGGAACTCTGTTTCAGCTTAATTTGGGCTCCGCCCACTTAGCAGCTGAAAACAATGTCAGGCCAGATACTTTGTTTCTTCAATTCTATTGAGTCTTTCCTGTTTTCCTGACTTCAAACTTGTTTTTCAGTCTATTGAGTCTTTCCTGTTTTTGCTGACTTCATGCTGATAATGCTCTTCAGGCCCCGAATTAAGAGACACGCCTTTAATCCCAGCACTTGGGAGGCAGAGGCAGGCGGATCTCTGTGAGTTCGAGGCCAGCCTGGTCTGCAAAGCGAGTCCAGGACAGCCAGGGCTGTTACACAGAGAAACCCTGTCTCAAAAAACCAAAAAAAAAAAAAAAAAAAAAAAAAGAGACAGTATCAGAAACTCCTATATATTTTCTAAATCTAATTTATCTAACTCCTACACCTGAGTTTTTCATAGAAGGGATGCAATTTCTCAAGTGCTTTGTCTGCACCAATCCGGACAAGTGTGTGGCCTTTCCCCTCTATTAACACGGTGTATTACATTTTAGCATTTGGCTTTTAAGGAAGGCAGAAGTCATACCATCTCCACTTACATTTCCCTGCTGAGAACTGAGTTGCCCGATGCCGTTAGGTTTAGAAATTGCGTGGCCCTCATCAAACAGGACATCAGGATTAGTTCAAGATGATGCTGCTTTCTTTTCTTTTTCGTTTTTTGAGACAGGGTTTCTCTGTGTAGTCCTTGCTGTCCTGGAATCCACTATGTAGACCAGGCTGGCCTCGAACTCACAGAGATCCATCTGCCTGCCCCTGCCTCCCGAGTGCTGAGATTAAAAGCGTGCACCACCACACCAAGCTCTGCTGCTTTCTTATGTGGCAAAGTAGTGTAGGGGCATCGGCAGCAGCTGTAGGTGGGCTGGAACGAAGGTAGTTCTGGAAACTTCCCACACAGTCAGCCATAGTCTACCCTCTTCCCATGGCCAGGAAGTAACTTAAGAGAAGAATATAGGTCTCCTTTGGTTTAGGTTGCTGAAAGGGCAAATTTGAAGATATCTTTTAAAGGATTTCATCATCATCATCATCTTGTGGGGAGGTTGGGGGATGGAGCACACATGCCTCCTCATCACCGTGTGTGTGTGTGTGTGTGTGTGTGTGTGTGTGTGTGTGTGTGCGTGTGCGTGTGCGTGTGCGTGTGCGTGTGCGCGTGCGCGTGCGCGTGTGTGTGCATGTGCATTGGTGCCTGTTTGTGTGTGTGTGTTTGAGGCATGCATACCATAACACATGTGGAGGTCAGAGGACAGCAGCATTGTGGAATCAGCCCTCTTATGCTTTGGTTGTGAGCCTAGCCTTAAAGGCTGAGCCATCTCTTCAGTCTGGAGTCAGCTCTCTCTTTCCAAGGTTACATAGATTCTGGGGATTGAAATTTGGTCACTGGGCTTCAATAGCAAGTCCCTTTACCCTCTCAGTCATCTCACTTGCCCCTGAAAGGATAAATTTGAAATGGACTGTGGCCACCATCAATATCCTACCTAGAAGAGAGACGTCACTAGTGAAGTTCCCCCTAGAAACAGACACTGCAATGAAAATGCAAGGTCAAGCAGTTTATGTGGCAATTGACCCAAAGAAATACTAGTAGGGAGTAGAGATGTGCACCAAGAAGGGAAGGAAGCAAGTCAGGAAGGGTTTATGGAGCAGGTTATGGTTGGGGTAACTGGGTTCCACATCCCACAGAGAAGCCTTGGGAGAAAGTATACAGCATGGCTCTCAGAGCTATCCTATATACATCTATATATATATCTACACCTACGTCTGTATCTATACAGGCAGGCGGTGATCCAATGATGCTTTTATCAACAGACTGATTTGTTGGTTGAAAATTTATTTTATTTATTATTACTAAGAGAGAGAAAGAGAGAGGAGGGAGGAACTGAATTTCATGCTAGAAGTGCTGGGATTACAGATGTGAGCCACTGTATTCAGCTTTCTGTGAGTTCCAGGGATTGAATTCAGGCTTGTGCGGCAAGTACTTTTACCTACTAAACTATCTCACCAGATAGTGACTCTTCTTTTTTTTTTTAAAGTTATATAAAGGCAGGTTTATTGGATACAAGAGGGGAAGAGAAATAGCATGCTTATGCAGAGAGAGGGGGGAGGGAGGGAGAAGGAGAGGCAGGGAGTGACTCTTTAAAATGTTTTTAAAAAAAACCTAATTATTTAAGTTAGTGTAACAAAGTTAAGGGTTTCAAGACATTTTCATACATATGTGTCATTGTATTTTAATGCAAATTACCCCCCCCCGTCTCCCCATTTGTGCCTTATTTGTGGCTAGTTCCCTTTCTTCCTCTACATAGCCCCCACTTCTGCTTTCATATTAAATGCATTCTGTTACGCTTTTCTCTCCATTTCCCACTTCCTTTAGGATTTCTTCCTCCTTGCTGTGATCCTGTTTCTAGTGATTTTCACACACATACACACACACACACACACACACACACACACACACACACATGCACTTTTGAATTCTGGTTCTGCCTCTGAGAGACAATGTAGTGTTTGTCTTTCTGAGTCTGGTTTATTTTGATTAACAAGGGTTTTCATGACACTTTTCTGCAACATCAGCGCTCTGGAGGTAAAGGTCACCATCAGCTACGTAAGGAGTTCAGTTCTGGCTTTGGGCACATGAGATCCTGTCTTTAAAAACTAGAGGGTAGCCTATTCTACTCCAAGTAGAAGATAAGTATCGAAGAATCTCCAGTGTGAGATGGTTGAATTAGTGGCAAGCCTATCTCTTGGCATGAAAAAACCCCTTGCTCCAACTGCAGACAGACTGCTGTCCAAAAAGGACAAAACTTGGTAGCAGGGAAGTCGACAGCCTAACTCTGCCAAGACAGGGTAGGTAAGTCCTTCACAATCCCTGCTCTATAACAAATGTCTGTCATAGAAACAGGACCCAAAGGCTGAAGACTGATGCAGGAATGTATGGAGAGAAAATGGGAACTGTCCAGTCAGTCACTGGTATGTCATTTCTTAGTTTTGGAAGCTGCAGGCCCTGCACTTCCTATATAAGCAGATATATTTATCCCTCTCAGGTCTCTGAGGTGGTTGAAGAATAGACAGCTAGAGTCTCATAGTTAAATTTTGAGTTGTTTAGGAATCAAGAGGGTGTTATAGATCTAAGAAGATACTCTTAAAAGTGTGTTGCAAGTTAGTATGAATGTTGAGTCAGATATAGACCTTTAAACTCATGGAGATGGTTAGATAGTAGAATGTTAAAGTCAGGGGCCAAATATGTATAAACTGGACATTGGGAAGGTATACTGGGCCATTTAACTCTCATAAATGTGGCATATTTATATCTGTTGTTTTGTATAGTATTTACTGTTATAAGAGAAGGAACCATCTGTTGGACTGAAAGGGGAAACTTCTGGGGGGAAGAGGGTGGAAGGGCGGGATAGGAAGGGGGAAGAGGGAAGGGTTTGTGACTGAGATGTAACTTGAAGAAAAAAAAATAAAGTATTTAAAACAAAATCAAAAAAACTAGGGGGTGGGATGCGAAGAATTCCTAGTCACAACACATTTTCTTGAAAGTGCCATGATTTCGTCTTTCTTCATACCTGAATGTTCTACTGTATTGTCTTTTTCTGCTCCTCTGGACTGGCTCAGTCACCTGGGCAGTGCAACAGGCGTTGATGTGCCCACACACCTCTGTGCTGGTTGGCTTAGAGCTACGGGCAGTGGGGGCTGAGTCTTGGGGAAGCTCTCCTTTTAGTTTTTGCGGAACCTCTGTGCTGGCGTCCATAGTGGCTGCTCAAGTTTACATTCGGTGCCTAAGCATTTCTTTCCTTCACATCCGCTCCAGCATTTGTTGTCCTTCTTATTTTTATTTTTTAGTTGTTGTTGTTTGTTTTGAGACATCTATAGCCTGGGATGGACTGAAATTTACTATGTAGCCCAGGCTGGCCTTGAACTCGTGTTCCTCTTGCCTCAGTCTTTCATATCTTGTGAATACAGCATGAGTCACAAAACACACACCATTTTTTTCTCAATGCTATCTATTCTGAAGGGAGTGAATATACATATATATATATATAATTTTTTTGACATGCTTTGTATGCCAACCCTATGTCAAATGGGTAACTGGCAGAGAGTGGCCATTTTGTAGGCTGGTGATTGTTTCCTTTCCTATACAGAAGAGTCTGAACTTTGTGCAACTCAATTCCTGACCCAGAGACTCCCATCAGTCCTTGCTAAGGGTACTCCCAGCTTCCCTTACAGGTGTGCTGGGCAGGCTCCTGTGGCCAGAGGGAGAGCTCATGCATGCAGATGAAAATCACCATGAGAGAGAGACACATGTGTTTTTGAGCTCCATGTGAGCCTTTCGAGATGTCTTTTCACTGGTCCTTCAGACAGAGACCTACTGTTTCAATTTCTTATTTAGAAAAAAAAAACTTTCTAAAAATGGACAGTGGGATAAAGTACATCCCCACCGCCTCAGGCCAAGGCTTATCTCCACTGTTCAACTCTTTAGGTTTGACCAGAAATTGCTTTTCTTACAAAGCATTGTTTTTTGTTGTCATTGAGATGTATTCCATATCCTATAGGATGTCTCCCACCTTTTCTTTTTGTAGCACTAGGGGTTGAGCCTAAGGCCTCACATGTAGCACTGAACCTCTTCCACTTACTGAACTTGTAGACAGTTCCTACCTACCTCTCACCCCAGCAACCACTAATTGCCTTTGTCTGTCAAGCCTCTTAGTGCTAGAACTGAACCAGGGCCTTGTATGTGCTACATAAATACTATACCACTGAGTGTTATTTCTATCTTTGTGGATTTGTCTATTTGGACAGTTCATATAAACAGAATTGTAGAACATGTGGCCTTTTCCATCTGATGCCTTTTTTCCAGCTAAGTATTTGCTTGGCTTGTCCTTGTCTCAGCATTTATCAGTAATTCATTCCTTTTTATGCCTGAATTATCCTATCAAATCATGATACTATTTTATTAACCTGGAAGGTGGGGATGGGTTTGTTTTTACTTTTTAATTTTTAGCTTTTGGTTTTTCTTTTTTTTTAATTTCTTTTTTTTTTATTTCTTCAAGTTACATCTCAATTGCAATCCCCTCCCTATTCCCCTCCCAGCCCCACCCTCCCACCCTCTTCCCCCTCAAACTCCCCCCTTCCTTTTTTTTAAGTTTAAGGTATATCTGTCCTTGGGCTGGAGAGATGGCTCAGGGATTAGGAGCACTAACTGCTCTTCCGAAGGTCCTGAGTTCAATTCCCAGCAACCACATGGTGGCTCACAACCATCCATGATGTGATTTGATGCCCTCTTCTGGCTGCAGGTGAATATGTAGCTAGAGCCCTCATATACATAAAATAAATAAATCTTTTAAAAAAAAGGTATATCTTTTTCCCCCCAACAGCTCCCCCTTTCAGTCCAACAAATGGCTCTTTCTCTTATAACAACAAATACAATACAAAACAACATAAATAATTAGGCCACAATTATGAGAGTTATAGGGCTTAGCATACATTCCCAATGTCCAGTCCATATGTATTTGGCACCTGACTTTAACATTCTACTATCTAACCATCTCCATGAGTTTAAAGTTCTATATCCAACTCACCTTCCATCCTAACTTGCATCACAATTTTAAAAACATCTTCTTAGATCCAGAACACCCTCTTAATTCTTAAACAACTCAAAATTTAACTATGAGACTCTAGCTATCTATTCTTCAACCACCTCAGAGACCTGAGAGGGATAAATATATCTGGTTATACAGGAAGTGCAGGGCTAGCAGCTTCCAAAACTAAGAAATGACATACCAGTGGCTGTCTGGACAGTTCCCATTTTCTCTCCATACATTATAGCATCAATCTTCAGCCTTTTGGCCCCATTTCTCTGACAGACATTGATTGTAGAGCAGGAATTATGAAGGATTTGCCTAGGCTGATTAACTGATTAAAACTTCAATAATGGAACCAGGGAGATGACTGAGCAGTTAAGAGCACTTATCACTGTTGGAGAGAACCTGGGTTTAGTTCTTATCATCCACATGGTGTCCCACAATCAGCTGTAGCTCCAGGTCTACGGGATCTGACATTATCTTCTGGCCTCTTTGGGAACCAGACACAAAGGTGCTGCACATGCACACATGTAGGCAAAACATTCATTCACATAAATCAGGAGTAAATAAATAAATATTTTTTAAAGAAAAACTTAAATGATTGTGGAGAGGTTGAAATGTTGCAAGTACAGAGCTGAATCACAACTTATCTTGAACTGCCTTTAGACCCTAAATAGACATCCCTTGCCTATCTCTGTATCTGACCTAAAATCCGTGTGACTAACAGAAAAAATCCTTTTAGAGTGTGTTAACTTAGCTCTTGGTTCCACCAACCAAAAAGCTAAGATTGCCTTCAGATAGCATCTGAAACCTATGGCTAAGATGTCCTTGCTTTGCTATAACCTACTTTCTCAGCATTTCCACCAATGTATTTGTGAGAGGGCCACATACTAGCCACTAGACCACCAAGGAAACTACCACCAATGTATCTGTAAAGTCCCTCAGTGTATGACTTTCTCTTCTGGTATGATAGAAACTTCAAACTGAACTATTACCATGTTGGAACATGGAATCTACAGCGGGAATCTGTGTTTCTGCTCCACTGTCACTTATAGTTGACTTCAGAATAAACTATTTCTTATCCTCTTAGGGGTGAGAATTGTTTTATTTTTGTACGACAATCCCAGAGATCCTACTCTGGGGAAATGTTGTTTCCACTGACCATCTTGGTTTGTGCTTCCAAGTTTTGTCCTGTTTGCACAGCATTCTGTCTACAGTTGAAGCAAGGGATTTTTCTTGCCAAGTGACAGGCCTGCCACTAATGCAACCATCTTCAATTGGAAATTCTTCAATGCTCATATTCTACTTGGAGTAGAATAGGGGGTGCTGTCAGGAGCTGACATGTCTTGATATCAAAAATATCTTAAGTTAAGAGAACATCTTTGAATGCCATATTCTGCAGATCTCTTGAGGTTTTTGAAGACCACCTATCTGTCTCTTATATTTGGATAAGCAAATGTTGCTTGTCTGTTAGCAACTTGATTTCTGATTAGCTTAGAAAATAACTGTGATAGGCTATCCTAGTACCTAACAAAATGACATGCTTGAATGACTATTAATTTGCATTTCATAATTATCCTAAACAGTTTATGACAGTTGCCAACAAAAGGCCAAAACTTGACATTTCATTTTTAAGTGGTACCTAGGTACAATATCTTAAAAAGAATTAACCTTAATTTTGTATCAATATACAAAGATCAATGTGGCCAAATATAATCTTAATTTTGTATCAATATACAAAGATATAAAAGCATATTCAATAATCTGTCCTTTTTAAAAAATCATTCCTATATTATGTCTATATCCCATTTTTCTCAAGTCTTTTTACCCCTACATAGGAGAGAAAGAAGGATACAGAAAGAAAAAGAGAAAAGTCCCTGGGTCTAACCTCAAAAACCTATTTAACAAGACCATTTAACAGCTTGTAATCTCTCCCCCTAAATAACAAGATTATCTCTAACCCATCAAATGACCAAAGTGGGGAAAACACCCACCCCACCTTCTGGAGGTGGGACATTGCTCTCTTAAAATGACTTCCTGCTGATTTGGGACGTAGTAAACCTGTTTGGGGCCCAAATAAGAATGGAAAAATGGTTAAAAATGTTAATAGAATCATTTGATGTTCAGTCCTTTTGTGCTCAGCTATTTAAATGTCCTAAGAAGTTTGTAGACAGAAGCTGAACTTCAGGCCTTTACTGAAGTTCTGGCTGGAACAGTCTGTGGAGCTGAACAATCTTAGCGATTTTGAGTTGTTGTGGTTGTAGACTTTTGAGGAAACAGCTATTGAGGAAGTCTGCAAGGCTGGATCATCTGGGCTACTTGTCTTCTTGGGTGTCTGATCTGTTTTCTTCTGAGGTTTCCGTTGTCCAGTTGTCCCTGGATTCCTTAGATGGATGCTTTAAATCTCCTGGAAAGATAAGAACAGAGAGTCCCGCCCTAATCCTAACTGTGGGACACTGCATTTTTTTGGGGGGGGGGTCAGGTAATTTTTTTCTGGAGCAAATTTGGTTTTTTACAATATAAAAAGTATTATCTTTCAATTGAGATTAAAAAAGAAATTATTTTGTATTTTGGAACTAAACAAACCTTTAAGTATATATATTTTGAGATCTCAAAGGGCAATTTGCTTTAAATTTCAGCATACCTTTTGTGAGTAGCTTTTAAACTTAAATCCTTCCAAATCCTATGTGCCTGTCTCTGAATTCTAAGTATTGGGATCAAAGGCATGTGGCTCCCAACTAGTGGGATTAAAGATGTACTCCACCACTCCTGGATGGAAGTTTTTCTCTATTTAGAGCTTGCTTTGTGTCAGGCTGATCTTGAGCTCTGAGATCTGTCTCTAGTTTGTTGGGATTAAGGGTATATCCTTCTCCAATGATGGGATTAAGGGTGTGTACCATCACCACCCTTAGTTTTTGGTTTTTCAAGACAGGGTGTCTCCGTGTAGCCCTGGCTGCCCTTGCTCTGTAGACCAGGCTGGCCTTGAACTCAAAGACCCACCTGCCTCTGACTCCCAAGTGGCTGAGATTAAAGGGAAAAACTGCCACTGCTTGGCTTGTTGTTTTTTAAATTTATTTATATTTCATATGCATTGGTGTTTTGCCTGCATGCATGTCTGTGTGAGGGTGTTGGGTCCTCTGGAACTTGAGTTGCAGACAGTTGTGAGCTGCTTTGTGGGTGCTAAGAATTGAACTTGGGTCCTCTGGAAGAGAAGCCAGGGCTCTTAACCACCGAACCATCTCTAGCCTCCTGTTTTTATTTTTTTCTTATCATGAACAATAGTCATTTGGTTGTTGTAAATACTCGTGTGCAATTTTCGTCTAGATATGTACATGTGTTTTTCTTGGGTATATAGCCAGGGGCAGAATTTCTGGGTTCCATGGTAACTCCATGTTTACTATTTTAAGAAACTGCCAAACTTTACCACAGAGAGTCTGCTCCATTTTGTGCTTCTCCCCCACCCCTAGCAATCTAGGAGGATTCTGGTCCAGTTTCTCCAAATGCTCACCAACGCTTGTCCTTCTTTCTGATCACGGCTTCCTGGTGAGGGTGAGATGGTAAGTCATTGTGGCTTTGATTAGCATGTCTCTAATGGCTGGCTGGATGAGCATCTTCTCCTGTGCTTGTTTGTTTGTTCATCATTGCTTGCCTGGAGCTGTAACCCAGATTTCATGCCCGAGGGCCCTGAGCTGCTGGCGTGATGCTTGAAGCTGGCTGGGTTGCCAGTGACTGCCTCTTCACTGGTGAAACTAGCTCAGAATACCGAGTTTTCTAGTCAAATGTCTGCATTAGAGACAGCCTCCCCTCTGTCTTCACTATGTAGCCGAGATTCTGGGTCTTCTTGATAATGACAACCAATTAGTTCTACTGGGATAGTAGCACCATCTTCCGTTGCTAGGTTACTGATGCTGAGAGCTCCAGGTGGCCAGGCTTCAGCTCAGTGGCATGATTACTGTGTCATCTAGTAGAACTGGCTCCCCTAAGGGAATCAGGGCCTGCAGCTCAGCAGGATTTAAGGTTTCAGAGAGAGGTGATCTAGATTCCCTAAATGTGCTGTTGGGAGTGGTGGTGGAGGCACCATTGCTACTTATTGTGTCTTAGGTCTCTGTATTGTGTTAGGGGCACACTATCACATACAGGCTTTTGGCTCAGAGTGTATATCACATCTTGATAGACAGTACTTTAATCAGCAAGGTATCATTCTTAGACTGGAGTCTTAGCATCTTGAATGAACCATTTCAGTTTTCTATTACATACTGCATAGGTGTCATTATAGTATGACTATAAAGCAGTTCTCCAAAGGCTCATGTACTGAAAACTTAGTTTCTAGCTGATGGGATTTGGGGAGTGAGTGGTTTTTGAGGTCTCTGACCTAATGACCATGGTATTCCCTTGATAGATTTGCATCATGATGGCATTACTGGGAAGTGGTGAGAGGTAGGAGGTGGGCTTAACTGAAGGAAGCTGGTCATTGAGGGCATCCTTGGAAAGATGTATCTGGATGGTCTCATGTTACAGTTCCTGGTCCTGTTTCTCCACCCATAAATGATCACAACTGATGGATTCTGAGACAGGGAGCAAGGCAGGAGTGGCCAGAGGATGGAGACCTCAGGTGGAGATGAACTCAAGAGAACAGACTTCCTGGAAGGCCGGCTTTAGTGAGACAGCCCATTTAGTTGGGGGAAAAAAGATTATTTAAACCTTTGGAGAGTGGGTAGAAACTTTCAAGGTGAGTGTACATCATGGGGTCAAGGGGCTGGGAATGCTTTATTTGCATAAAGAGGAATTCCAGGTAGTTGACGGACATTACCTTATAAGGATTGAGGAAGTTTAACCTGTAACCTGACCACCAGGCTACATGTCCAACTGAAGGATGGCAGAGGTGGGGGCTGTAAGACTGCATACACCAGGACATGGGGACCCAGAGCAGGGAGGGACTGGCACTCCTCCTGCCCTCACTCTTGCTCCAGGCTGGCTCCCCGAGTCGCACAGCTCCCCCATCCCACACCATGCCCCTTTGGGTCTGTCTGTCACCCCCTCTGCTTCCTCTCTGTCATGAGGTGAGTTTCTCCTGCCACATGCTTCTGCTGCTGTGGTGTCCTGCCTTTATCAAGGACCCAGGACCAGCAACATCGAGGATCTCAGATCAGAATTCCTAAAACAAAGACCCCAAGCCAGCCTTCTTCCTTTTTGCTGTTTGTGTCATACATTTTGTTGCAGTGATGAGGCGTCTTGTGTGACACTGAGTGTCACATTCGCAGTTACTTCTCTCTTTTCTAAGTGAGCTCTTTCGACTAAGAAAACAAAAATCAGAGGCTGGGCATGATGGTTCACACCTTTAATGCAGCATTTGGGAGGAAGAGGCAGGAGCAGAGGCAGGCAGATCTCTGTGAGTTCAAGGCCAGCTGGTCTACCAAGCGATTTCTAGGGCTACACAACCAGAGCTATGCAGTCAGATTTTTATCTCAAAACAAACAAACCCACCAAAACCACCATCACCATTATCCAATCAGTGCTTTAGTGTTGTATTGCTGTGAAGAGAAACCATGACGAGGGCTTTACAATTTTTTTTAAATGGATAAAAAAACTGTGGCACCTCTACAGAATGGAATACTACTAGCCATCAGAAACAATGAAATCATGCAATTTGTAGTCAAATGGATGGAACTAAAGAAGCTTATCCCGAGAGAGCTAACTCAGACTCAGAAGGATGCACATGGCATCTATTCATTTATAATTGGATTTTAGACATATAGTACAGGGTAACTATACTACAACCAATGCACCAAAGGGAACAGGAACATAGACTTTGTTACCTGACAATGAGATACTTTGCCCTAGTGGGGCTGCCTTGTAGGCCCCCAGTGTATGAGGAGGCTCTTGGCCCTCATATGACTGCTGAACTGGGGTGGGGGACTGATATGTAGGGACACTCCACTCTGGAGGAGTAGGATGGAAAGGGTAGGGGGTAGAGGGTGGGCAGTCGAGACTGGGAGGGGTGGAAAGAGGACACTGTGATGGAGATGTAACCTGAAGTAATAAATAAACATAAAAAAAAACATTTTTTTGAGACAAGGTTTCTCTGTGTAGCCCTGGTTGTCCTGGACTCACTTTGTAGACCAGGCTGGGATCAAACTCACAGAGATCTGCCTGCCTCTGCTTCCCAAGTGCTGGGATTAAAGGTATATGCCAACATGCCCTACAATTGCAGACAGCTGTGAACTGCCATGTGGGTGCTGGGTTTTGAACCCAGGTCCTTTGGAAGAGCAGCCAGTGCTCTTAACTGCTTATCCATCTCTCCAGCCTGGCAATTCTTATAAAAGAAAGCATTTAACTGGAGCTGGTTTACAGTTTCAGAGGTTTAATCCATTATCAGAATGGTGGATAGCAACGACAGAATGTAGGCAGACATGGTGCTGAAGAAGTAGCTGAGAGTTCCACATCCAGATCTGTAGGCATCAGGAAGAGAGACTGACATATTATTGGGCCTGTCTTGGGATTCTGACACCTCAAAGCCCACCTCCAGTGGCACACTTCCTCCTAATCCCTCTCAAGCAGTATTATTCCCTAGTGACCAAGCATTCAAATATATGAACCAATGGGGCCACTCCTATTTAAACTACCACAAACAGGTACTGGGTATCCTGTGAGTCTTTAGAGAGTGGTGATTTATTGGTGACTCCCTTTAGGAAAGGGAAACAAACTCACACTTAGATTTTTTTGATTCTCATAGGGGAGAGCCATTCTCAGTGAGGGAGCCTCCTACAGGGTACACATAGGTCAATGCAATCACCCTGCTACCACATTTAGTAACTCCAGAATGCCATATATTAAGGATTCAGTGTCAGTATATGATGCCAGTATGCCAAATGTTCAGCAACAGCAGTGACTGGGTCAGTCTTGGAAGGGTGCCATGTTGTTGGATGCTTGTTGAGTCTGTCTCTGCCACTAATTAATCTCTTTAAAGACCAACTGTCCTTTAAGCCAGCACAGTGACAGCTGAGGACACAGTCACTGACCTCCGTCTTTGTGTGTGTTTTCTAGTTGGTATTGATGTCAGACATGAAGAAGCACATGATGCTTTCCTTGCAAATCTGTCCATCAAGATCTCTGATGTGCCACTCTTGTTCCTTCCAGGATCTTGACCAACCATTTAAGCCATGCACCACCTAGAATATCCTGGAAGTCAAGCTTCCGGGGCTTCCCAAAGATTGCAGTGTTGTTTCCCACTGAGAACCATCTTTGTGGTAGGAGACCTGCTGAGCCATAGGGCCCACATTTTTAGGAACCTTTGTTCTCAAGCTGGAACCTGCACAAAGGTGTAGTTTTTCTTTGGGTCTAATTAAGAAACTATAGCAACTGTGCTGGCTGGTTAACTTATGTCAGCTAAACACACAAACTAGAGGTATCTCAAAGGAGGGAAACTTAACCGAGAAATGCCCCCATAAGATCCAGCTATAAGGAGTTTTATTAATTAAATATTTATTGGGAAGGACCCAGCCCATTGTGGGTGGTGCCATTCCTAGGTTGGTGGTCCTGGGATCTAAAGAAAACAGGCTGAGCAAGCCATGGGAAGACACTAAGCAGCACTCTCCCATGGCCTCTGCATCAGCTCCTGCCTCCAGGTTCCTGGCCTGTTTAGTTCCTGTCCTGACTTCTTCAATGATGAACGTTGATATGAAAGTGTAAGCCAAACAAACCCTTTCCTCCCCAATTTGCTTTTTGGTCATGGTGTTTCGTCACAGCTATAGTGCCCCTAAGTAAGACACAACTGAACAAGAAGCAACAACCTGGCTGGTGCATGTCTAGAGTCCCCAGTACTTAGGGGCAACTAAGACAAATAGTTTGAGCTTACTGGGTTATATAGCAAGACCCAGTTGAGGGGGGAGAGAGAGAGAGAGAGAGAGAGAGAGAGAGAGAGAGAGAGAGAGGAGAGAAGAGAGAGAGAAGAGAGAAGAGAGAGAGAAGAGAGAGAGAAGAGAGGAGAGAGAGAGAAGAGAGAAGAGAGAGAGA
>CAJQZJ010033049.1:2294914-2323054 GCA_907164525.1 Lophiomys imhausi | reverse complement strand
CCGTCTCCGCTGAAGTCAAAGGCATGGGCCAATACCACAATTCTCTTGTATTTTACCTTAGCTCCACGTCTTCTCTACACCTGGAGGTCTGCAAAACCAGGTCGAATGGCTGTATCCTCTATTCCATTCACAGTGTTTCAGCCCTGCCCCCTGCCTTTTTTTTTTTTTTTTTTAGTTAATAAATTTATTTGTTTGTTGCTTCAGGTTACATCCTTATCATATTGTCCTCTTTTCCCGCTTCCCAGCCCCACCCTCCCATGCTCTACCCCCTGACCCTTCCATCTTGTTCCTCTGGGGTGGAGTGTCCCTGCCTAACAGTCTCTCACCACAGATCAGGAGTCCTATGAGGGCCAAGAGCCTCTTCATTCACTGGGGGCCTACGAGGCAGTACTGCCAGTGAAAGGTGTCTCCTTGCTACTGGGGGAATACTAAAAAAAAAAGACCAACAAACACACAAACCCACAAAAACAAAGAATATCAACAAAAAAAAAAGGAAAAAGAGAAGGGAAAAGGAAAAAGAAAAAAGAAAAAAAGAAGGAAAAAGAAAAGATAAAAAAAATTATGTCCATGTTCCTTTTGGTGTGTTGGTTGTAGTACAGATATCCTGTACGATATAGTTAAAATCCTACTATAAGTGAATAGATGCCATGTGCATCCTTCTGAGACTGGGTTAGCTCACTCAGGATGAGCTCCTCTAGATCCATCCATTTGGTTGCAAATTGCATGATTTCATTGTTTCTTATAGCTGAGTAATATTTCATTGTATAGATGTACCACAATTTTTTAATCCATTCTTCAGTTGAGGGACATCTGGGTTGTTTCCAATTTCTAGCTATTACAAATAAGGCTGCTATGAACATAGATGAGGAGACTTCCCTATGTCTCCATGAGAGGTCCTTTGGGTGTATACCCAGAAATGGTATGGCTGGGTCCTGAGGCAAGGTTATTCCTAGATTTCTAAGATATCGCCAGACAGACCTCCATAGTGGTTGCAGAAGCCTGCACTCCCACCAGCAATGGAGTAGGGTTCCCCTTTCTCCACACCCTCGCCAGCATGTGCTATCATTTGAGCTCTTTATCTTAGCCATTCTAACATGTGTTAGGTGGAATCTCAGGGTCATCTTGAGTTGCATTTCTCTGATGATTAAGGATGTTGAACATTTCTTCATGTGTCTCTCAGCCCTTAGGGATTCCTCCTTTGTGAATTCTCTATTTAGCTCCATCTCCCATTTTTTCATTGGATTATTTGGTTTCTTGGCTTTTAGTTTCTTGAGTTCTTTGTAGATTTTAGATAATAGCCCTTTATCAGATGTGGGGTTGGTGAAGATTTTCTCCCAGTCTGTTGGTTGCCGTTTTGTTCGAATGATAGTGTCCTTTGCCTTACAGAAGCTTTTCAGTTTCATGAGGTCCCATTTATTGATTGTTGATCTCAGGTCCTGAGCTGTTGGTGTTCTGTTCAGGAAGTTGTCACCTGTGCCAATGAGTTCAAGGGTTTCTCCTACTTTTTCTTCTAGTATCTTTAGTGTGGCTGGCCTTATGTTAAGGTCTTTGATCCACTTGGAATTAAGTTTTGTACAAGGTGATAGGTATGGGTCTAACTTCATTCTTTTGCAAGTGGACATCCAGTTGGACCAGCACCATTTGTTGAAGATGCTGTCCTTCTTCCATTGTGCGTTTTTGGCTTCTTTGTCAAAGATTAGTTGGCCATAGGTGTGTGGATCCATGTTTGGGTCTTCAATTCAATTCCATTGATCCACTGGTCTGTTTCTATACCAGTACCATGCTGTTTTTATTACTGTTGCTCTGTAGTACAGCTTGAAATCTGGGATGGTGATACCTCTAGATGTTTTTTTCATTGGACAGGATTGATTTAGCTATTCTGGGCTTTTTGTTGTTCCATATGAAGTTGAGAATAGCTTTTTCCAGGTCTATAAAGAATTGTGTTGGTATTTTGATAGGAATTGCATTAAATCTATATATTGCTTTTGGTAGGATAGCCATTTTTATTATGTTGATCTTACCTATCCACGAGCATGGGAGATCTTTCCATCTTCTAAAGGCCTCTTCCATTTCTTTCTTCAGGGGCTTGAAGTTCTTGTTATATAGGTCCTTTACATGCTTGGTTAGAGTTACCGCCAGGTATTTTATGTTGTTTGTGGCTATTGTGAAGGGGATTGTTTCCCTTATTTCTTTCTCGGTATATTTGTTTGTTGTATAAAGAAGGGCTTCTGATTTTTTTGAGTTAATTTTGTATCCAGCCACCTTGCTGAAGTTGTTTATCAGCTGTAAGAGTTCTTTGGTGGAGTTTTGGGGTCGCTTATGTATACTAACATATCATCTGCGAATAGGGATAATTTGACTTCTTCATTTCCAATTTTTATCCCTTTGATCTCCTTTAGTTGTCTTATTGCTCTAGCAAGGACTTCAAGTACTATATTGAAGAGATATGGTGAAAGTGGACATCCTTGTCTTGTCCCTGAGTTTAGAGGAAATGCTTCAAGCTTCTTCTCTCCATTTAATTTGATGTTGGCTGCTGGCTTGCTGTATATTGCCTTTATTATTTCTAGGTATGGTCCTTATATGCCCGTTCTCTCCAGAACTTTTAGCATGAAGGGGTGTTGGATTTTGTCAAATGCTTTTTCTGCATCTAGTGAGATTATCATGTGGTTTTTTTCTTTCAACTTGTTTATGTGGTGAATTACATTGATAGACTTTCGTATATTGAACCATCCCTGCATTCCAGGGATGAAGCCTACTTGATCATGGTGTATGATACTTTTGATGTGTTCTTGAATTTGGTTTGCTAGTATTTTATTAAGTATTTTTGCATCTATGTTCATGAGGGAGATTGGTCTGAAGTTCTCTTTATTTGTTGGGTCATTGTGTGGTTTAGGAATCAGAATGACATTGGCCTCATAGAATGAGTTTGGCAGTGTTCTTTCTGTTTCTATGTGGTGGAAGAGTTTGAAAAGTAATGGTGTTAGTTCCTCTTTGAAGGTCTGGTAGAATTCCGTGCTAAAGCCATCTGTCCCTGGGCTTTTCTTGGTTGGGAGATTATTAATGACTGTTTCTATTTCCTTGGGTGTTATTGGGGTGTTTAAGCTGTTAATCTGATTTTGATTTAGTTTTGGTAGGTGGAATTTATCGAGGAAATTGTCCATTTCACTTAGGTTTTCAAATTTAGTGGAATATAGATTTTTAAAGTAATGCCCGAATATTTTCTGGATCTCCTCAATGTCTGTTGTTATTTCTCCCTTTTCATTTCTGATTTTGTTGATTTGTGTTCTTTCCCTTTGCCTTTTAGTTAATTTGGCTAGGGGTCTGTCTATTTTGTTGATTTTCTCGAAGAACCAACTCTTGGTTTCATTGATTCTTTGTATAGTTCTTTTTGATTCTAAGTTGTTGATTTCAGCCCTAAGTTTGATGATTTCCTGCCTTCTGCTCTTCTTGGGAGTGTTTGTTTCTTTTTTTTTTCCAATTCACCCAGCTTAGCAGTTAGTTCACTAATATGAGCTGTCACAATTTTCTTTTTGAAAGCACTTAGTGCTATGAACTTTCCTCGTAGCACAGCTTTCAATGTATCCCATAGGTTTGGGTATGTTGTGTCTTCATTGTCCTTGGATTTTAAGAAGTCTTTGATTTCCTTCTTTATTTCTTCCCTGACTCAGTGGTCATCCAGGGAGGAGCTGTTCAATTTCCATGTGTGTGTAGGCTTTCTGTTGATTCTTTTGCTGTTGAAGACCAGCTTTATTCCGTGGTGGTCTGATAAGATACAAGGTGTTATTTCAATTTTCTTGTATCTATTGAGACTATCCTTGTGAGCAACTATGTGGTCGATTTTGGAGAAGGTTCCGTGGGGTGCTGAGAAAAAGGTGTATTCCTTTGTGTTTGGGTGAAACGTTCTGTAGATATCTGTTAGGTCCATTTGTTTCATGATCTCTGTTAGACTCAATATTTCTCTGTTTGGCCTCAGTCTTGATGATCTGTCCATTGTTGTGAGTGGGGTGTTGAAGTCTCCCACTACTAATGTGTTGTGATCGACGTGCGCTTTAAGTTTTAGAAGTGTTTCTTTTACGAAAGTAGGTGCCTTTGTATTTGGGGCATAGATGTTCAGGACTGAGATTTCCTCTTGATGAATATTCCCTTTAATGAGTATGTAATGCCCTTCTTTGTCTTTTTTCATTAACTTCAGTTGGAAGTCTGTTTTGTTTGATATTAGGATGGCTACTCCAGCTTGCTTCCTGGGTCCATTTGCTTGGAAAACCTTTTCCCAGCCCTTTACTCTGAGGCAGTGTCTATCTTTTGTAGTTAGATGTGTCTCTTGTATACAGCATAAGGAAGGGTCTTGCTTGCATATCCACTCTGTAAACCTATGTCTTTTTATTGGGGAGTTGAGTCCATTGATGTTGATGGATATTAGTGACCTGGGGTTGTTATTTCCCATTAGTTTGGTATAGGTGGTGGTCCTGTGCCTCTTTTGGTTTAGTTGCTGAGGGGTTTTCTATTCCCTTTGTTTTCTTGGGTGGTGTTTTCTTCTCTGGGTTGGGATTTTCCTTCTAGGATTTTCTGTAGGGCTGGGTTTGTGGGTAGATATTGTTTAAATTTGATTTTGTCGTGGAATATCTTGTTTTCTCCATCTATGTTGATAGAGAGTTTTGCTGGGTAAAGTAGTCTGGCTGGGCACCTATGATCTCTCAGGACTTGTAGTATATCTGACCAGGCTCTTCTAGCTTTTAAAGTTTCTGAGGAGAAGTCAGGTGTAATTCTGATGGGTCTGCCATTGTATGTGACTTGACCTTTTTCTCTTACAGCTTTTAATATTCTTTCTTTGTCCTGTACATTTGGTGTTTCAATTATTATGTGGCGAGAGGAGTTTCTTTTCTGATCTAATCTGTTTGGTGTTCTGTAAGCCTCTTGGATTTTTATTGGCATCTCTTTTTTCAGGTTTGGGAAGTTTTCCTCTATGATTTTGTTGAAGATATTTCCTGGACCTTGGAGTCGGGAGTCCTCTCTTTCCTCTATACCTATAATTCTTAGGTCCCGTCTTTTCATTGAGTCCTTGATTTCTTGGATGTTGTGGGTGAGAGATTTTTTAGCCTTCTCATTTTCTTTGGATGTTGTACTGATTTCTTCCACTGAATCTTCCATGCCTGAGATCCTGTCTTCCATCTCTTGCATCCTATTGTTGATAATCACATCCGTAGTTCCTGTTCTCTTCCCTTGGTTCTCCACTTCCTCTTTTAACTCTGACTGTGTTTTCTTTATTGTTTCTATTTCTATTTTCATGTCTTGTATGGTTTTGTTCGTTTTGTACATTTCCTTCTCCAGCTTGCTTGTTTTTGTATGAAAATCTTTCATTGCTTTGTCCTTTTCCTGTTCAAGCTCTGTCACCTTGGCTTGGAGCTCTTTAATGGTGTTGTTCCTTGTTTTGAGTTGTAGAATTGTGGCTTCTTTGAATTCCTTCATAGATTTAAGTTCTTCTTGCAGGGACTCTATCACTTTCCATAATGCAGAATTGTCAACGTTTTCATGTGTTTCTGTTGGTGTGTGGTCATTCGAATTGGATGAGCTAGGATAATTCTGCTTTGTTGGAGTCATATTTCCTTGATTTCCATTTTTTTTTTGACCTTTGGCCATTGGATGCGTTTAGCTGTCGGTTTTCTGTGCTTGGAACCACAGTGGATGATTTGGTGCAGGGGACGAGTTACTTGGCTATCTGTCGTTGCTTACAGGGGGATTTCAGGGTCACTGTGGTTTTAATCGCCTGAGGCACTGTGAGCTGGTGCAGCCTATTCCCAGGTGGTGAGTAATGGACCAGGATTGTTTCACTGCTCCCAATTCAGACTTCTCTATGCTGCACTCTGAGTTATCAGCCTGTAATGGTTCTGATGGTATGGACCTGTTTGCCCAGGCACAGATTCTGTGGGCTTTGTTTGTCGTCACGGAGGCTGACAGGGTCTGGCTCCACACCTAATATGTCTGGATTTTTCAGAATACAGCTATGGTCCCAATTTCTGGTTTCTCACTAGGCTTCTCGCCACAGGGCTGGCCTCTGTGCCTGATTCCCTTCCTGTCTGCGCTGCCACAGGTCCCCCTCCCTGGCTGCTAGGCCATGGGTACCCCAAGCCCCGGATCCTCCGGCCGCCTGAGTGGTCCTCTCGCCCCAGCAGCTCAGCCGTGGGTGCACGGATCCCTGGCCCCACCCACACTTGTCTCTCTCCCCAGTTGACCTGCCGTGGGTTCGCGGGGATTTGGCCCTGCCAGCCGGGCTCCCTCCCTAGCTGCGCTGCCGTGAGTGCATGGGATTTGGCCCCTCCCGCCCGCCTTTGTGTTCCCAGCTTCCCGCGCTCTCTTGGAACCTCCCGCCCTCCGCTTCACGAGCGGCTGCGGACCACCCGCTGAGCCCCCTGTTTGTTCCTTGCTAAGCCTTCCACTATCTCGCAAAGTTTTTTAAGTGGGTATAAGTTCTACCTGAGGTGTGGGGAGCCCAATAGGCCAGCGATCTATGGCCAAGTGGACCCTGATTCTGCCTGCTGTAAGTTGGGATCGATCTTACCAGGCGCCTCTCCAAATGGGAGTTCCTGAATCCCGGGTTTAGTGGCTTCCGTGTCTGCGAGAGATGGGGGAGAGCCTTGCCCTGGGACTTTTAACAGTCCCTTGGGAGCTGTGAGTGTTCCCGGGGGGGTCTAGCCCCTCCGGTTTTTGCACAGTGCCCAATAACTCTGTGTTTTTTATGGCTCTTTTTTCCCCGCGTTCAAAATGCGTCAGTGTAGGTCGCTGCCATCTTCTTGACCTTTTTTTTAGTTTTTCAAGACAGGGTTTCTCTGTGTATCCTTGGCTGTCCTGGACTCACTTTGTAGACCAGGTTGGCCTTGAACTCATAGAGATCCACCTGCCTCTGCCTCCCGAGTGCTGGGATTAAAGGTGTGTGCCACCATGCCCGGCTTCTTTTCTTTCTTTTTATAAAGAAAAGTTTTGCCATATGTAGTTATGCAGCTAACACTGACCTTGAGTTCACGATTCTCCTGCTTCAGGGTGCCAATTTCTGAAAGTGCGAGGATTCACCACCATGCTAAGCATATAGTATGTTGCTTTTACTGTGGGTTGCAGTGGGAACACCTTGTTAGACACAAGACACATCTCCTGTGGATCTAACATTCATAACTGATACTCACTAGAGTATCAGTCTAAGTCAATAACAATAATCCACAACAACCCACTCTCCTTGGTAGTGATCGGCTCCAAGATGGACAGGTCTAAACCAGTTTTGCCCAAGGAATTGCAAAGTCCTACCAGGGTTTCTGGAAAAGCTGTTTGGTGCACCTAAGTGCCAAACTGAGGGCCATGTTGATTCTGTGAAGGGAAGAAAGAGGTGGCAGGAAGGTTGACTGTAGGTTGGTGAGTCAATGGAGGTGAAAGCAGAGCCCTCCTCTACCTCTGGTTTTGTTATGTTTTAGTTATCAGTCGCTGAAAGCATTCTAAGGGATAGAGGCACTCACAGGAAGTTGGCATGGTCACCCATGTCACTTCATAGCGTGAGACTTCAAGAGAAGCCTAATGAGCTGGGCCTGATGGTCAAGGTCTTTTATCCAAGCTACTCAGGAGGCCAAAGCAAATTCAAGGCCTGACTGCATTACAGACTGAGTTCAAGGCCAGTCACCAGCAACTTAGTGAAACCCCTTCTCCCAGTCCCTCAAGATGGGGTTTTGGGGACATTGGAGATAACAGTTCAGCAGTAGAGTTTGCCTAGCTCGAGAGAAAGAGACTTGAAGCTGTAAGGTTTAGGAAGACAATTTTCCCTATTCTTGTTTTTAATTCAGAGACAGGGTTGCATACATGAGGCCCAGGTTGGCCTCAAACTTACAAAGTAGCTGAGTGTGCTGGATGGTTTTTCTTTTCAACTTGACATAGTCTAGAGTCATCTGAGAGGAGGGAACTTCATTCGAGGAGTGGCCCTGTCTCTGACAGGTGTCTTGATTGGTGGCTGATGCAGGCAGCAGAATTTATGGGTAGGCGCGCCTGGGCTCTATAGAAACCAGGCTGAGGATGAGCCAGTCAGCGGTGTTCTTCCATGGTGTCTTCTTCAGTTCCTGTTTGAGTTTCTGTCCTTATTTCACTCACTGATGGGCAGGCCACCTGACTGTGTAAGCTGAAATAAACCCTTTCTTCAAAGCGCTTTTGGTCATGGTGTTTGCATCGCAGCATAACGAAACTAGAGCAGCTACGATGATCTTTTCCTTCTGATTTTCCTGCCTCCACCTTGCGGATGCCAAGATTGATTACAGCTGTGTGCCACCATACCTGGTTCATGTGGTGATAAGGGCTTTGTGGATGCTAGAAAAACACTATCAACAGCTCTATACCCCCAGCCTTTAGAAAGACAAATTTCTCTCATTTCTCTATCTATCTATCTATCTATCTATCTATCTATCTATCTATCTATCTCTCTATCTCTCTATCTATCTATCATCTATCTTTACCTAAATATGTATGTATTTAACTGATAGGTCCCCAACTACACAGTTGAAATACAGTCACTCAAAGCTGTGAATAGCCTCCCTTTTATCTTTAAATTAATTTCCAGTGAATATCTGCTACTTGTATCCAGAGTCCTGACTATGAAAGGTTGAGCCAGCAGGTGTAACAGTGGGATTAATTGCTCCTACTATGGTGATGGGGCTGATGAACAAGAAAGCCAAAAGCTACCCAGGCTCTGATACAAGTACTCTGACTTGACCTGTCATTCATTGCCATAGACAATTGATAGACAGATCAATTTGAGATCATCTGATACAGGGGGAATGGGTGGTAGTAGCTTCATCTTTGAATGGGACACTTTCCCTTAGACTAATAGAGGTGGAGTTAAACCCTGATGGCAGCCACTGGCAGTATGGATGGGAGCAAAAGACAACCCCCTTCCCACCTCTTCAGGGTGTGGGAAGACAGAGGTTTTCCGAATGGTTTCCAGATCTCCCAGTGGAGTGACACCCAGTGACTCACAGCAGTTGCCTACATAGTAAAGCCCTGCCCCATCTCCCTCCCCTCCTTCCCACTTCCTCTTATGGACTAAATTGGGTTCCATGAAGCCAATGTGTCAAAACCTAATACTTCAGAGTTGCAACAGCAATTGGAAATAGGGGTTTGGAAGATGTGATCGAATTAAAAAACAAGTCTGTTAGGGTGTGTCCTAAGCCAGCTAGACAGCTTTCCTCATAATTGGAGACAGCTGCTAGATCCATACAATACATAAGATATCCTTCTACAGTGTACCTTTCTGTTTCCCCGTCTTCTATCTCTTTCCCTCTAGCATCTTTACCCAGGCATGCAGGATAGTCTCTGATTTCAGAAAATTGTCTTTGCATTCCTTTCTTTAAAAAAAAGAAACCATTTTAAGTTCTTTATTGATGTGACCAGGAACCTGCAAAGGGAATTCTGTGCTCTAGCAACACACAGCCATCAGCTTTTAGTTTTCATTTTGATACTAAGTCTAGGCTAAGTTGTCTAGTCTGGTCTTGAACTCAATTTGGAGCCCAGGAAGTCCTTGAATTTGTGATCCTCCTGCCTCAGCCTCTGGAAGACATGATTATATGAAATCTAGTAACTAGAATTGCAGGTCTACACCACCAGGTCAGGCTTCAGATCCCACACTGTTAATGACTCTGCTGTGTTCCTCACCCTTGATGTCTAGTCTGATAGTCAGGAGAGATAGACTCCCCTGCTGCCCTTCTGTCACACAGGTGATGGCCACAGAAGGGCAGCAGGGGACTCTCTGTCATATGCAAGAAAAGAGGCAATGGGAAAAACAAAAAACAAAAAAACAAACAAACAAAAACAGTCCTGTGCCTTGATCTTGGACTTCCAGGTTCCAGAACTGTGAAAACATTTCTGTTGCTGAAGTGGCCCAGGCCTTCTGGTGATGGCAGCACTAGAGCACCCCTCACCCCCATTGCTCTCCTAGTGCCTTTCAGGATCACTTCCCAAATGAACTGTTTTGCCCAATATTCTTGTCTCAGAAACCAAACTCTCCATCAACACTAGCTAAAAAGATGCATGAACTTTATAGAGAAAGCCTTCAGACTAGACGTCAAGGATGAGGAACACAACAGAGTCATTAACAGTGTGGGATCTGAAGCCTGGCCTGGTGGTGTAGACCTGCAATTCTAGTTACTAGATTTCATATAATCATGTCTTCCAGAGGCTGAGGCAGGAGGATCACAAATTCAAGGACTTCCTGGGCTCCAAATTGAGTTCAAGGCCAGTCTAGACAACTTAGCCTAGACTTAGTTTCAAAATGAAAACTAAAAGCTGATGGCTGTATGTTGCTAGAGCACAGAATTCCCTTTGCAGGTTCCTGGTCACATCAATAAAGAACTTAAAATGTTTTTTTTTTTTTTAAAGAAAGGAATGCAAAGACAATTTTCTGAAATCAGAGACTATCCTGCATACCTGGGTAAAGATGCTACAGGGAAAGAAATAGAAGATGAGGAAACAGAAAGGTACACTGTAGAAGGATATCTTATGTATTGTATGGATGTAGCAGCTGTCAATAAAAGACCTATGGCCTATAGGAATAGTCAGAATAGGAGGTGGGACACCGGGTAGGCAGAGAGGATTCTGGGAGAGTGCCAGGTACTGGAGATTCAGGTAGGAAGATACGAGGAGGAGAGATACATGTTACCTGAGTACTGGTAACCAGCCATGTGGCAGAACTTAGACTAGAACAAATGGGTTATATTAAGTTATTAGGTAGTCAGGGAATGAGCCTAGCTGTATAGCCTAGGTATTCGTAATTCATTTTGAGTCTTTATTCTGGGAGCTTTGGGCCAGGGGCGGGGGGGGGGGGACCCCGCCCCAAACAGTAGACTTTGAATAAAGTCAAGTAAAAAGATTAAGGTTGAGCATGGTGGTGCATGTCTGTAACCCTAGCCCTGTATTAGGGAGGTGGAGTTGGGAGAATCAGGAGTTGAAAGTCAAACTCAAGGACATAACACATTTCAAGGTCAGCCTGAGCTACTTGATACCCTGTCTCAAAACAACAAACAAACAAATTACTAACTTAGAGAACAAGGTGAGCAAACAGAAAAATAACAAAACCAGGCTTCCAGGGAGAACTGAAAGGGTCATAAAATTGCCCCCCCCTTTTTTAGAGTTTGGGGCATAAAAGCCCAAGATCTTACCCTTTCTGGCCAACCAAAGGTGAAATATTTAACCTTAATATCATTTTATTTAACCGTTAGCCAGTTGAGAGTTGCTCAATGGGTTCAGGAATGCAGGAAGAATCTAAGACAGGAAGAAATAATAACAAACCCGATTTCTTCTATGGTTGTTAGTGTATCTTTTAGCTCTGTGACCAGGCAGGAATATCACCACTGAATACCATCCATTTATCTTTTTGTGCTGTTAGCTTTGGCCAGGGAACACTAGCTAACTGCACCCACGGTCTTCCGTTTGCCTTTTATCTTTGTGGCCAGTTTAAAACCTCTGGCATTGATTCATCTTTAGCCTTGCAGTAGTTATGGGCAGCTTGGGGATGGTCATCACTCATGGAGAGGCCAGTGGTGGGTCATTTTAAATCTAACCTCGGAAAGTCAGTGCTCGGAAATGAGTTACCAGGAGCTTGGAGTTTGTGTGCTGCAGCGCTTGAAGCCTGCTTGTATCTCAGTGTTCTTATTTCCCAACTAAAACGCTCCCCCGCCCCCCCACAGACTTCCATGTTTGAACATTTGGTCCCCTTGAGGTAGCACTGTTCATCCTGGTAGGGGGTTGTGTGTGGAGAGTGGATGAAGCCCTGGGTTGATATGTATTATTGACATGACCAGAGCCACGCCAAGGACCCTTTCCTTGGTCAGAGTACAGTGTGTGAATAAAGTGCCGACCACAGCTTCCTCTTCCTCGATGACAGCAGCCTGAGGCTGACCCCCACCTTCCAGGTTTTGTCCTTTTTGGACAGCATTCTGTCTACAGTTGGAGCAAGGGGCTTTTCCTACCAAGAGATAGGCTTGCGAAGTACTTAATCCCCCTCCCTACTCTAACATGCTCAGCAGTGACTGTAGGCAACTGCCTTTAGGGTAGGGCCTTGAGGTATGTAAAGTATGTAGCTTGTTAAGGGAGCAGCCATTCTGCCTGTTTTCTCAACTCAGCCTCCAGTGTGCTGTATTCCTTTCTACCTTTTAGCATTAGGCTGGCCTTTTTAAAAGTTGTAAAACAGGATTTTTTTCTCTCCTTTTTAAAAAGACTATATTTTCATTCTGATTTATTGTGCGTGGTACTTTGCTGCCTATATGTCTGTGCA
This sequence comes from Lophiomys imhausi, assembly GCA_907164525.1. Lineage (NCBI taxonomy): Eukaryota > Metazoa > Chordata > Mammalia > Rodentia > Muridae > Lophiomys > Lophiomys imhausi. The sequence continues at coordinate 2,310,762 of CAJQZJ010033049.1, read as the reverse complement.
CCCAGGGTGTGTGCAGTGCCTGGGAAGGCCAGAAGAGGGCATCAGATCCCCTGGAACTGGAGTTATGGACCATTGTTAGCTGCAAGATGGGTGCTGGGAATTGAACCCAGGTCCTCTGGAAGTACTCTTAATAACTGCGTGATCTCTCCAGTCCCCAGGGTTTTCTCTTTAGTGCTGGAGTAATCCTTCTGCCAGGTCCTTCCTTACTTGGTCCAGACACAGGAGGTACCAACTGTCTGCCCTTGTAAAGGGATTTATTGACTGTACAATTTATGAAGAGTGTTGTCTACTTGTTACCAACCACCCATCATGCCATTTGCTTCAGAAAACACTGACATGCTTATGGTGTCTGGGAAGCAGATGGCTACCCTTTCATGCCTTCTTCCTGACCAGCATCCCATCAGTGGGGTTATATGCCAATAAACCCATCCTGAGTTGAAATGCATTTAGTGAACCCAGTTCCTGAACCCCATAACTCAGCAGCTCACTGTACTGCTGAGCATCAGCTCTTATCCTCACAAGTATGGGGCTGACAGGAACTATGGCTTGCTGCTTCTGCCCACTATCAGGATCAAGCATCATGCTGCATATTTTGTTATCCTGGGAAAGAGTCCAAATCCGAAATCTCAAATTCAGTTTCTATTGAGTGTGGATCATTTTGGCACCACCCATCCTGATGTCCGGAAATCAGAAGGTGACTATTGTAAGTTGGACACTGCCTGCATCAAACAAGCTGGCATTACTAGTGTCCGTATGAAAAGATCATTGGAATGGGAAGCAGGAGGTGGAAGTTCACATATTAACCCAACAGTCTCTAAGGGCCTTGAGACTGTCTGATAAATACATTGAATGTACACAGTCAGATGATGGCACCAGGTCCTCAAACAGCGGTTTCCAGGTTTGAAAAAAAATGAGTATTATAATGTGTCTGTACTGTTTCAGGTATACTTGTGGAAGCCTTTATGAACTCTTAATATAATATGATGGTTTCCTGAAGGCTGACTTGTGCTGTGTGGATAAACAAGAGGTCTCTAAAATCAAGCAGGCTTGGTGTGAAACTCCACGTCTACTGCTTAAAATGTATGTGGAGCAAGGTGCTTAGTGCCTCTGCAGATTAGTAAGGCTCAGTACCTAATGAACTAAAAACAAAGCAAAGCAAAACAAAACAAAACAAAAAAACACCCACCAGATAAACAAAGTATCTATTTGTTTACTCTTGAGCAGCTATTAATTTCCCCACTGTTTTTTGTTCCACCACTAGAGGTCAGGCTAACCCCAAAGTTCAATTCACTCTAGTCAGGTCTCCTGTCTCTGGTATACTTTCCAAAGCAGCAAGCAAAGTTCTCTCTACAAAACCACTCAGGATGTCACACCCACCTTCCCAGGATACTTCTGCCCCAGTCACATTTTATCCCTTGCACAGGAAGATGGATATCTGCCTGAAGGTGAATACACTGAGTTACTTCATTGAAAACCAGTGTAACCTAATTGTCACTCTTCTAGTTTCCCTTTCTGCAGAAGAAGAAAGGACAGTTTCTGGGTGGTTGTTGTGTTTTGGTATCTTTGAAAAGAGTTTTACCCATATTAACTCATATTCTACTTTATGTGCCATGGAGCTCTCTGTGGAGTAGTTGTTTTTCATTTAATTTTGCAGAGGAGAAGCTAGTGTAGGAACACAGCGCTGACGATCCACCAAAATCTACCTGCAATGAGCCTGGGACTGAGTTCTCAAGGAGCCAGATGCTGTGATTCGTACTTAGGATCTAGGAGACACTAAATAAAAGTTCTGAGTCTTTCCCAAAGGCCTCACGTTCTCCCTAGGATTTTGGTCTTTAGGATGAATTTACTCTTTTTTTTTTTTTGGAACTTGCCATGAGACTCAGACCGACCTAGAACTCCTGGTCTCCTCCTGTGCTACTTCTGGGGTTACAGGAATGAACCATCACATCCAGCTTGGGATGACTCTTTGGGGTTTATTGGGCCAATGAGAGCATACTGTTCCTCACTCCTCTGCCTGTGGCTCTCTGAGGGGGGCATGTGTCAGACAGACCCAAATCAAATCCCCTGTTGCCATTTGCACAGTCCTGTGGCCTGGCACATGCACAATTTACCCTGTCTTAGCTTCTTCCTTTTGAAAATCTAGAACCTTCCTCCTAGGTGCTCTGTAACCTCTCTTGCCTCTGGAATATGAGTCCTGCCGGGGGGTCCTTCCTTGGCTGCTGTTCTATTTCTACTGCTAGTGGGCGTATAAGAAATATCTCCCGGGGCTTGAGGTGAGGGAGCAGACATCCTGCACTGAATGTCCTTCAAAGTGTAAGAGTCCCCCTGTCTATATGCCCATGGAAAGTGTGTCTTTGTCCATTTGTTGTTGCAAATGGAAAATGCCTGAGTCAAGGTACTTTATAAGAAATGGAGGTTTGTTTAGCTTATGGTTCTGGGGACTGGGGAGTCCAAGAGTGTGGTGCTGACATCAGCTGAGGCATCACATGATGAAATGGCTTTTCTTAGAAAGCCATTGGTGCCACTATGGGGTCCCACCCTCAGAGCTTTACCTAACCCTAGTCACTTCCCCTATGCCTCACTCCTAGACACCACTCATATATATGACTGTGGGGATTAAGTTTTCAACACAAGAACTTTTGAGGGACACATTCCCTCTGCCCTGCCTCTCCTCCCCTTTCCCTCTAGCCCTTCTTTCCTGTTTCCCATCTTTTCTCAAAAACTGTGGTGGGGACTGTAAGGAGGTATACGGGGCCATTGTTGAGAGTTTTAAATCCTGGATGAGAAAACCGGTAGTCACAGAGTGGCGCCCTGGCAGTTGCACTCCCAGTTGCCTGTAACAGCTGTGGTCATTTCCCATGTATTTTGTCCTTGTTTACATGGAAAAGGGGGTTAGTGTGTGGTATGCTGTGTTCTCTCTGACTCTGCAGACCGAAGGTCATGTCCATCAATGAAAACTCCAGCTAGCATGTTATATGTGTCTGTATGCTTTGCTTTTAGTTAGCTAATGAACTATTTAATTAGTTGTGTGTATGCACACACAACTGGAGGTTACAGGACAGCTTGCAGGAGTCAGTTCTTTCCTTCTGCCAGGGTCCCAGGGACTGACCTCAGGTTACTAGGCTTGGCAGCAAGCCCCTTTACCCATTGAGAAATCTTGCTCTTTCTGTTTGTTAAAAAAAAAAAAATACAGCCAGTCATGGTGGCACACGCCTTTAATACCAGCACTCAGGAGGCAGAAGCAGGTGGATCTTTGTGGGTTTGAGGCCAGCCTGGTCTACATTGTGAGCTCCAGAATAGCCAGGGCTATGTAGATGGATCCTGTCTTAAACAAAATGAAAATTATTGTTTTAAATTATGTGTGTGTGTGTGTGTGTGTGTGTGTGTGTCTGTGTATGGGTATATGTGTGTGAGCACAGATGTCTGCAGGCGTCTGATCCCTCTGGGGCTACAGTTGCAGATGGTTGTGAGCTGTCATGTGGGTGCTGGGAATTGAACTCTGGTCCTCTGGAAGAGCAGTTCCTGCTCTTAACCATTGAGCTGTCTTCCCAGCACTTTATTTATTATTATACAAGAGTCTTGTAAAGAACAGGATGACCTGTAACTCACTATGCAGCTGAAGACGAACTTAAACTTCTGACCCTTTTACCTCTATCTCCTGAGAGTTGAGGGTGAACCCACTCTCTTCTTACATGCTAGGCCAGAACTCTGCCAATTGAGTTAGCTCCCCAGGCCCATGTTTGTAAGGCTCTCCCCACCCAAATACACATGTGCACACCCCAGAATAACCAGAAACACACGCTTTCCCTCTGTCTGGCACATCTTTGGATCTCATTTCCCCTCTCATTTGGATCTGGTAAATGAATAGGTTTCTTCCAAGGTATCTTTCATCTCTGTTAATGTAGATATGGTTTTCATTATTTCCATCTGACATGGGTCATGAATACACACAGAGATACTGTAAAGTTCTCACATCTGCCACCATAACATCCTTGTCTATTTTCCAACCTGCACTCCAGAGAGGTACGTAGGACATGAACCCAGAAACCGGTAGTCATAGTGGTAAGAGTGAGGGAGGCAGAGTCCCTCCATCCTGCTCTTGCTCACACAATAAGTGCTGTAATTGCCCACAGGAGGCTTGGCTCATATCCCTGGGGAGATGTGAGAGACCAGCTTGGTCCATAGCTAGGGTCAATCTCTCTTTGAAATGGTGGGCGGGGGCTAGCAGTACTTCCAGGCCCTCTATGGACTCAGCTTTACTTTCCAATCCCGGACTCACTTCCCAAGTATGTGTAAGAGTACGCGCGTGTGAGAAATGGAAGCTCTCATTGTTAGACTGTTTCTGCTCCACCCGAGAAATTTAGCCGAGTTGGCCTAATCCTATCTTGACCAGATGGGGGCGACCCCTTTCTATGTTCTTGATGGTGGAGAGACTGGTCTGAATCCAGATCCCATAGGTAGGCTCAGCAGCAGCTTCCTCTCCCTGCAAGTGAGCAGGAGTTCACAGGCCACAGCTACTACTACATTTAATGCTGTCTCCAACAGTTTTTGCTCCAGCAGAAGGAGGAGGAAAAGTCTCTTGCCCACAGGAGCACAGGAAATGCAAATTCTCAATTTGACTTGACCACTTGACCTGGGCTGGGGTCAGGTGATTGAAGAAACAGTGAAAAGAGAAAGGGAAACCAATTGGTGTTGAGTAAAAACGCATCCCACCTTCAAGGCCATGCATGTGGCTGGTGCCCTGCTGTGAAGTCTTTGCTTAGAGCCTGAATCTAGGTGCCATGGGGATCTCAGAATCTTGTGCAAACTGATAACCAAAGGCAATGTATCAATTCACAACTGAGACACAGATATGTACTGTTTTGAGCTGGGTGTGATGATGCCTATAATCTCAACACTTAGGAGTCTGAGGCAAGGGGGATCATGAGGTTTGAGGCCAGTATGGGCTAGCACAGAGAAGACCTTTGTAAAACAAAGAAACAAGGAAAGAATTTTTTAAAAGGTCAGAAGGAAGGAAAGGAGGGAGAGAGGGAAGGAAAAAGGAAGAAAGACAGGGAGGAAGGGAGCAAAGAAGGGAGGAAAACAAAAGGGGCAGGGAGGAAAGGAAAGGGGCCTTACCTTCTTTAGTCACCAGGCTGGAGGTTTGGAGTCCAGGCTCTCTCTGAGGTTCTGAAAGGGACCTGTCTCACACCATCGCTTGCCTTCTGGTGACTGCTGTCAATCTTTGACATTCCTGATCTCTGCCTTCATCTTCATCTTCATCTCTCTGTTTTTAAATCCCCCTTTTATAAGGATAGCAGTCACACTGGAGTAGATGCCCACTGACCTCAGTTTGTATTAATCACCTCTATTTTTGTTTCCAAATGAAGTCATGTTCTAAAGGCAAAGTTAAGAACTCCAGGACTTCAACCTGTGGTTTTGGCTAGGGTGTAAAATTGAATCTGTACCGGGCAGTTTCTCAAGACACAGCTGTGAGCCGCTAGCAGCCAGTCCTGCTGGCAGCTGGGGGAATAGGTGTGCTGGCTTGGAAGGGGGTTCTGCTTTGAGACCAATAACATTTACTACACAGTGGGCTTCCAAGTGCGGTCACTCTAAGGGGGGATTTGTTCACACAGTCAGAGAGCTGGAAAGTTCCATGACAGGCTGAGTAAAGGCTATTGGTGTAAGCCTTAAGAATAAAACTCTAAAGAACCCGAACATGAGGTAGGGACAGCAGAAACTCACCTGCTGTTGATGCTACTCTGTCCCCTCCTATCTTGAGGCTGATTGGATGGTGCCATCTCACTTGATGGTCTTTCTCATATGCCAGTCTTCCTTGGAACATCTTCACAGACACATCCAGAAGTAATACTTTACTAGATCTTTAAACATCCATCATTCTAGTCAAGTGACTACTAGCATTAACCACCCTGATGGCCTTAGATCCTAAATGCAAAAGCATGCAACGAAACCCAGATGTATAAAACTGGTGGGCCATGTCTATAAAATCTCAGCACCTGGGAGGTAGAGTCGGGAGGATAAGAAGTTCAAGACCAACCTTGGTTATTCAGTGAGTTTGAGGATAGCTTACATGACAGGAAACCCTCTCTCAAAATAGTGACAACAAAAACAAACACAAATTTGAACATAAAGTTCAGTTGTCTTTGGCAGTTAAGGCCTTCAGACTTGAGCTAATTAGTGGAGTATGGCTGATGTCAGTGAGAAAGGATTTTTAGAAAGGGTTCTTCACTGTCCCGGAGCAAAGTGTCCTTCTGGTCCCCCTCCCCTGGGAATGCAGGACATCCATTGAGCGCTGCTTGGAAGGTAGATCAGATAGAACTTAAGTGAGTGATAGTTAGTGTGTACACAGGGGATCTTCTCCATAATCAGTAGACAACATGGCAGCTACTGCCATCCTGACTGGGCCAACCCCCCCCCCCCCCCCTGTGTTCTCTCAGCCTTGACCTTCCTCAGGCTCACTCATGCATATCAGGAAACACCTCACATTTGCTAGAGTTCTGCCATTGCTCTGGCAGAATCTGAAAGATTTCATACATAAATGAACTCTCATGGAAGCCCTGTGGTGGGTTCTGTCTCATCAGCCCCATTTCATACAAGAAACTGAGGTTACTAAAGTCATTGGTCTAAAGTCACATGGCTGATAGGTGGCAAGGGTACGGCTTGCAGCTGTGTCGCTTGGCTCCATAAGTTTTCAACATATGAGACCTTCTAAGGGATGCCCAGGGATGCATGCTTGGTTAGACCCTGGCCTGGCCCTCAGTCCATCTGCGTTCTGTCCCAGGCTCCCTTGTAGGGAGTTAGAATAATTAAATTAGATTTAGTAAATATCTAGGGGTTTCTGATACAGTCTCTTAATTCGGGGCATGAAGATCAACTTGGCTGTGAGCGATTTAGCTTATCAGCTTGTGGAAAAACAAGGTTGAAGTCAGAAAAGACAGGAAAGACTTAATGGACTGAAAAACAAGGTTGAAGTCAGGAAAACAGGAAAGACTTACTGGACTTAAGAAACAAAGTATCTGGCCTGACATTGTTTTCAGCTGCTAAGTGGGCAGAGCCCAAATTAAGCTGAAACAGAGTTCCTCCTATTTAAGGACAGTGCATGGAAACCCCCAAAAAAGAAGAGGCCCCTGATGCTAGAGAGGTCCCAGGGTCCTGCTGAAAAAAGTGCTGGCCATCATTTGATGGCCAAATCTCCCTGAGGCAGAAAGAAGCTGGTGAGCAAAGAAAGCCTGAGCAAGACACCAAAAGGCCAAGGACTAAACCCTGTGGCTCAGCTTTTGCCTAGAGGGGTTTGATCTGTCTGAACAGTGGCCTAAAGGAAACTGTGCCTGGCTTTAAGGACTCTGAGGTAGAGTGGCAGAGTTGCTGATGTGAAGGGGCTGGGGTCTCCCAGAGAGAAGAAAGCATCAAGCCTTATTTAAGGTGAGACTGGAATAACCAACTTACCCTGCCAAATCTACATCTGAGAGATCCAGAAAAAGGACTGCTAAGTGCATTAAAGAATCTACAACAAAGACTGTGTTCCTGACGACTGAGGACCTTCCCCAGAAACTGTATCCTTCTAAAAGGTTAGGAAAATAATTATCAATAGGTTAGTGGTTAGGTTAAAGGGGTTGTAGGAATTTATAGGATTACTAGTTAAGAAATAATTGTTATTTGTTATAAGTGAATATAGTAATAAATAAATAAGTGTTAAATAATAATTAAAAACTTCGGTTACACTCCCTTCTTGATACCACAGAGTACAAACCTTATGGTGGTTTTTCTTGGATTATGAGTTTTTCTTTGGATTTTTATCTTAAAAACAGAGAACTTGTTTCTTCCATTCATCTTTGCTGATTCTATGGTGACAGCTTTCTCCCTCAGGCAAATGGAGGGTGACTCATGTTTAGTTGCCTGGGGGATAGAAGTGGGGAGCAGGAGAGGGTAGCAGAGAAACTAGCCTGATCCCACTTATGGACGGATCTAAAATAGTCAGATTCGTAGAACCAAAGTGTGGAGTGGTGGTTGCTAGGGACTGGGGGCAGAAGGAAATAGGGAACTATTAACAGATATACATTACATTCAAGCTCGATGAATATGCTCTGATGATTAGCACACAGCTCAGTGACTTCAGTCAACAATAATGCTTACTTAAAAACATCCCAAGAAGAGCCAGGCATTGTGGCACAGACCTGTAAGGTAGGGGCAAGAGGATTGTATCTTCAAAGTCATCCTCAACTACTACAGGAGTTCAAGGTCACTTTGGACTACATGACACTTTGTCTCAATAAACCAAACCCAAACCAACCAACCAGCCATCCCATAAAAATAGCAAAAACAACAATACCCCAAGACCAATGGCCTACAACTTGATGAGAGGGAAAATCTCATGATAAGCACTCTTGCTCCAATTAACAATAAACAAGATGGACCATATTACGTCTGATTTTATGTCTCCTGTTTCTCATTTCCTCTGCTGTCATCACCTTTCTACCAGCCTTAATTCCTGAAGATGGTGTTTAGGATCCCACAGGCAGTTCAGGTCTGTCCTTCTAGGGTATTCTTCTCCCATAATGCAGAAATATGATGTGAAGACAAGTTTGATGAAGCACATCTGTAATTCCAGCACTTGGGAGGTTGAGGCAGGAGGAGTGTGAGTTTCAGGTTAGCCTGGACCCTATACTAAGATTTTTTCTTAAAAAAGAAAAAGGGAAAATAATATGAAACTGTTGTATAATTGAAAATGTTCTGGTAGTCGTATTAAAATGTAATAAACTAATAATGACATTAAAATTTTTTGATGCATGAATCCCTGACTGGCCTCAAGCTCTCTACATACCCAAGGATGACCTTGGACTTCTAGTCCCCCCACCTCTATCACCTGATTTCTGAGATTACTGTGTGCACCTCCACACCGAGTTTAGGTTTGCAGTGTTGGAGTTTGAACACAGGACTTTGTGAATTCTAGGCAAGCATTCTATCAACTGAGCCACATTCCTAACCTTAAAATTCTTAATTTTAATAATGTTTTATTTAATTCAATATGTCTAAACTATTACTGAATGTTTCACCAATATGAAAATTGCTATTTTAAAATAAATATTTGAGAATACTGGTGTATGTTTTTTTTTTAATTTAAGGAGTATCTTTCTCCCCGAACATCTTCCCCTTTTAATCCAATAAAAGGCTCTTTTTCTTTTTTTAATATTTATTTATTACCTCAGGTTACATCTCCATCACATTGCCCTCTTTCCACCCTTCCCAGTCCCACCCTCCCACACACCCCCTATCTCTCCCATCCCACTCCTCTGGAGTGGAGTGTCTCTATATAACAGTCCCCGCCCCAGTTCAGCAGTTATATGAGGGCCAAGAGCCTCCTCATACACTGGGGGCCTACAAGGCAGCACCACTAGGACAAAGTGTCTCATTAATAGGAAACAAAGTCTATGTTCCTGTTCCCTTTGGTGCATTGGTTGTAGTATAGTTATCCTGTACTATATGGCTAAAATCCGATTATAAGTGAATAGATGCCATGTATATCCTTCTGAATCTGGGTTAGCTCACTCAGGATGAACTTCTCTAGTTCCATCCATTTGGCTGCAAATTGCATGATTTCTTTGTTTCTGATGGCTGAATAGTATTCCATTGTGTAGATGTACCATAGTTTTTTCTTTTATCCATTACTCAGTTGAGGGACATCTGGGTTATTTCCAGTTTCTAGCTATCACAAATAAAGCTGCTATGAACATAGTTGAGGAGATGTCCTTGTGGTTTGGTGAGGAATCTTTTGGATATATGCCCAGGAGAGGTATGGCTAGGTCTTGAGGTAGAGCTATTCCAAGTTTTCTAAGATATCGCCAGACTGATTTCCATAGTGGTTGTACAAGCTTGCACTCCCACCAGCAAACATCTCCCCCTTTAGTCCAATAAAAAGCCCTTTTTCTTGTAATAATAAATACAATACAAAACAAGAAGAACAATTAGGCAACAATTATGAAAATTATAAGGTATAACATACATTCCCAATGTTCAGTCCACATGTATTTGCCAACTAATAATAATTTTCTATTATCTATCTATCTTGATGAGTTTAAAGTTCTATTCCTAACTCACTTTCCATCCTAACTTGTATTACCAACTGAAAAACATCTTCTTAAACCTAGAACATCCTTTTAATTCTTAAAAAACTTAAAAATTAACTGTGAGACTATAACTGTCTAGTCTTCAACCACATCAGAGACCTGAGAAGGATAAAGATATCTGAATAAACAGGAAGTGCAGAGCCAGCAGCCTCCAAAACTAAGAAATGATTGACAACTGGCTGTCTGGACAGTCCCCAATTTCTCTATAGTGTTGGAGCATCTATCTTCAGCCTTTCAGCCAAGTATCTCTGACAGACATTAATTGTAAAGCAGGAATTATGAAGGACTTGCCTACCCTGTCTTGGCAGAGCTAGGCTGTTGACTTACCTGCTTCCAAGTTTTGTCCTTTTTGGACAACGTTCTGTCTACAGTTGAATCAAGGGCTTTTTCTTGCCTAGTGGCTAGCTTACCACTAATGCAGCCATCTCCAAATGGAGATTCTTCAATGCTCATTATCTACTTGAAGTAGAATGGGGGATGCTGTCAGGAGCTGACATGTCTCAATATCAAAAAAATCTTAAATTACACAATCATCTTTAAATGCCGTATTCTGCAGATCTCTTGAGGTTTTCAAAGACCATCTATCTATCTTCGTATATTTGAATAAGCAAATGTTGCTTGTCTCTCAGCAACTTATTTTCTGATTAACTTAGAGAACATATGTGATACACTAAACTAGTACCTAACAAAACAATAATTTTGAATGACTATTAGTTTGCATTTCTTAATTATCCTAAACAGTTTGTGATAGTTGCTATCAAAATGTCTAGAAATTCACATTGCATTTTAAAGAACTATATAGGTAAAATACCTTAAAAAGAATGAACCTTAATTTTGTATCACTATTCAAAGATATGAGTAGATTCAATAATCCACCCCTTTTTCTTTATCATTCCTATATCATGTCTATATTCCCTGTTTTTCTTTTCAAGTCTTTCTCCCCTACATAGGAGAGAAAGAAGGACAAAGAAAAGAAAAAGAGAGAAATCCCTGGGTCTAACCTCCTAAACCTTGTTTAACAAGACCACTTAACAACTTGTAACCAAGCCCCTTAAATGACAACAAACGTCTATAACTCATCAAATGACCAAAAAAAAAAAAAAAAAAAAAAACAAAAAATCACTCACCCCACCTTCTGGGAATGGGATGTCACTCTCTTAAAATTGCTTCCTGATGATTTGGGACATAGTAAACCTGTTAGGGGGCCCAAGTAAGAATGGAAAAATGGTTAAACAAGTTAATAGTAACATTTGTTGTCAAGTCTTTTTGTGCTCAGCAATTTAAATGTCTTGAGAAGTTTGTAGTCAGAAGCTGAACTTTGGATGGGAATGCTCAGGGCTTTACTGAAGTCCTGGTGTATGTTTTATGCCTACAGTTACAGCCCATTTTAGAATAGGCTATCTAAATGTGTCAAGGGCCACACACACTGAGTAACTATTATATTGTACATTGCATTGCTAGAGCCCTAGACCTTGATGTTCTGCAGGAATGTTATTGTAGTCACTCATGTCAGAGCATCCTCTTGATATGAGCTTCCAAGACCAAAACTATGTCCAGCTCCAATTTGATCTATTCTGGAGAAACATGCTTTGTTTTCTTTTAATGCAGAACCTGTTGCTGGCATACCATTGTTGGTTCCTTCTGGAGGAAGTTGTTAAAAAAGTCCTGACTCATACTCACCTAACTCACGTAGAGCCAGATGACATGCACTTATAAAACAATTATGTTTTGAATACATCACAAGTCTAAGAGCCTGTCCAAACACCATTCAATGCTCTGAGGCTATGGGAATAAATTGTCAGTTTTTATGTTCAAAAGCCAAAATGAGTACATCAAATCCCCTGCCCTCAGAAATTCCAGTCCATAGATCACATATGGACAGATCTGTGCACCATCAAGATAGAGTACTTGGAATGGACTTTGTAAGGGTTCATTTATCTCATGGAATTGGAGGTTAAGATCCAAGATGGTCTTCTTGGTTTGGTCTTGGTGATGACAATGGATGGAAGCATGTCATAGGTGAGTTCACAGGAGCAAGCACTTCCACCTCAAACCAAGAAGCAAAGAGAAGTACGTGGGGCCATACTTGGGCTCCTATGACAACTCTCTTGAAAGAAATATTGAGGAGAATTACCTTTTTTGGGGGGGTCTTCACATGACCTAAGGACCTTCTATTAGGTCCCATCTCTTAGAGGACCTGTCTCTTTCTAACAGTGGCACCCTATGGAGCAAGACTTCAATTATGCTAGACCTTTAGGGAACACTCAAACTGTACCCAAATTATAACATAGGGAGAGCAACAGGGAGGACAGAGAGTGGGAGTGAGGGCTGAAGGTGGTGAGCAAAGGCTTCACAACAGGGACAGACAGTGACTGAACAGAAAGAACTGAAAAGTTTATATAGGGTGATAGTGTAAGGGGGCACAGAAGGGCTCCAGAGTCAGGCTACCTGGGTTCATATCCTTGCTCCATAGTCTCTAGTTTCCATCCATGAGAGGAATAGGGGTCAGGTTTATCCCCTTACTGTAAACAACTCAAGCACCTGCTGATAACTGTGGGATAGTAGGGTTGCACATTCTATACAATGCATATGTGCAATACAGAGATTCCACAGTGAAGAAAAACAGTGCAGACAAATCACATGGTTCTCACAGGCTTTGATGTGGAGAGGAGAAGCCCAAATGTAGCCAAAGTTTTTTTGAGTTGAGAGTTAAGGGAAGCTACAGTAAATGAGTCACAGATGGAGATGGTACATTGTGGATCTTCAGAGGGCCTAGTGTTCAGCTGTGTTGGTCAGCATGTGCCTATGAAGAAACTATTGGCGGGGGGGACAAAAAAAGCCACTGGAAACAACTAGGCAGAGTTATAGAGGGTCAGGGTGGTGTGTGTTGTCATCAGAAAGGAAAGATCTCCATTGTGGTTAATCTTGACTGCCAGCTTGATTGTGTTAAGAAATGCCTAGGAGATTGACAGAGCACACCTCAGGATGTATCCACAAGAGTGTTTCTAGTGACAGGTCATGAAGGCTCTGACCTAATGAGTGGCTTCATTACACATAATACAACTTTCATGGAAAGTTTTAACAGCCAGGAGGTGGAATCTAGTGGAGGAAGCAGGTCATTGGACGCACAGTCTTGGAACTATATATTTTTGTGGCTCCTTCCTGTGTTTCTTTTATCTGTTTCTTGCAACCTTGGTTTGGGCTTCTCTTCTCTGCCCACCTTCCCAGCCATGATGGGCTAAACCTGAAATAATAATCAAGACACATCCTCCCCCCCTCAAGTTGTTTTTGTCGGCTATTGCATTCTAGCAACACAAAACTAACTAATGCATATCCTTCCAACACAAGGGATGCTGTGCAGAATCCCAAAAATGATTTTGCCTCCACAGTGACCACTGTGGTAGGAGTTTATTAAAACCATTTGTGAGAATGTTTTTTTTTTTTTTTAAATCCCAGATAGGCTGCTTAAGACACAGCTATAAACAGTCTCATGAGCTAGCGGGGGGTGGGAGGTGGGGGTGGGGGTGGTGTGGGGGGTGGATTTTTTTTAACTCCTCAGAGTTAACCAGCTGAGCAAGTTTAACTCTGAGGACTTGGGAGAGAGAATTAAAAAGCCAGAGCCTCGAGGAGAAGGGGGCTCTACAAAGGAGGGAAAAAACGTCAGAGCCCCAGGAGAAGGGGGCTACAAAGAGAAAAGAGAGAAGGAGCTCCACAAAGAAGTAAAAGAGAATGGGCTTTACAGAGAAGTAAGAGAAGAGGCTCTACAAAGAAGTAGGAGAAAGGTCTACAAAGAAGAGAAAGGGCTACAAGATAAAAAGTGGTTGCTCTGCTCCCAGTTGCTGGTGTTTCCCCAAACTGCTGCTTGTTCTTCCTGCTGCTGTCTCCTGGTTTCCTGGTCTCTGCTGGTTTGCTGGTTTGCTGGTCTCCTGATTCTCTGGTTCGCTGGTTTGGTGGAATTCCTGAGACTGGTATTACCTCCAAAGAATCCGATGACCCTAATCAACAGGAAATAGCTCAAAGAGATCTACGTCCCTTCTCCCTCTAACCTTCTTTCTTTCCTGCATAGTGTTGGGGGGGTTGAAGGGATCGAGGGGTGGAAGGGAGGTAGAGGTATTAAGTACAATAAATTAAGTACAGGAAAATAAAGCAGGATGTATATATTGGATAATTAAAAAGCTTTGTCTACAGGCCACATTAGCCCTAGATTAAAGGTTGTTCTGGACACACCCCATAATCTTGAAAATGAGCCTCCACAACCCAAATTCTTCCAAGTAACTTAACTGCATGCTAAAGTGAAGCCAGAAAACAATGGAAAAAAATACAAAAGACTTAGTACTCAGTGATGAAAAGTTCACAGGGCTTTGCAGCATCAGTTCCAGGAAGGAGGAAATAGTGTGGCCAGAAAGGCCACAAAGAAGAAAAACTCAGTCAATAGAAGAAGCAGACCCAGAACTGTCACAGATGAGAGTGTTGTAGTCAAAGATATTGAACCAGTTATGAGAAATATGCTTCAGGGGCTCAAGTAGGGAAGTACAGGCATGCTCATGAGAAATCTGGGAGATATGGAAAAGGCCAAATGGAAGATGAAAGGTACAGTGGGGGAACAAAGAGCAGGTTAGACACCGAGAAACACTGGGTGAGCTTAAGACACAGACAATGGGGAGAACCCAAAGAAAGACAAAAGACTTAAAGAAGGAACTGAGGTCAACACCCACATGAGTAACCTAATATTGTGTAATAGGAGTTTCTGAAGAAGAGGTGAGAAAAGACGGTGGGACAGAAAATGAATTTGAAAAAAACAAAGCATAAACAAACATAATACAACCAATAAACTCACAGATACAAAGACTTCAAGGAAATCCAGCAAATCTTGGCTCAGCAACTGGTGTGTAACTGTGGGTGAGTCACAACACCTGTTTGAACCTGTTTTTCTCAGTCATGAAAATATCTAACATACTGAGCATTTTTTTTCCTGTGATGGACACCCTCCTAAGAGCTATATATACAAGAAAGCTCTGTGGGCGCTATCATTCCTGTGGCTATGTCACAGATGTGGACACAGGAGATGGTCCGATGTCTAGGAGACCACATGAAGACTTCATAGCTCAGAAGCCTGGTGAATCTAGGACTCAGACTAGGGCCCCAATTCTCCCCCTCATTCTTTACCTTTTCTCTAAGCTCTGTGAGATGGGCAATGACAACATGTGCCCCATCAGCTTTCTGTGAGGGCTAGACAAGAGAATCTGTATGGATGTGTCTAATTAGCACAGTGTTTGTTCAAAGGAATTTAAAAAAATTCAAGTTTGTGCAGAATGGCTGGTGTGGGGAAGACACAGATGGTTGATGAGAAGTTCTACCACCATTTATCAAACATGGATCAGAGGGACAGAGGGATAGAAAGTAGTCCTTTAGGTCTCCTGTGTTCCTAGCAGAGACTCAGTGTCTTTTCCAACATCTCCAGCTGCCTTTTCTACGGGGGAGGAAGAGAAAGCTCATAGAGAGTTGTAGTGACTTCCTCCCTTCCCGCCTCATTTCCCAGACAGGGTACACAGTGAGGCGAGGGAACGGCAGCTAGGAGCTGGCCTGAAGGCACCTTCTAGCTCTTTGTCCTTGTCTGAGTCATTCAGATGGCATGCTTTCTGTTTTGTCTAAAAATATTGTCAGCTTTCCGATGCTGACACACACACACACACACACACACACACACACACACACACACACACA
>CAJQZJ010033049.1:2283036-2294904 GCA_907164525.1 Lophiomys imhausi | reverse complement strand
ACACACACACACACACACACACACACACACACACACACACACACACACACACACACACACATACACGTGCGCCCGCGCGCACGTGCACACGCGCACACACACACACAGAGGTCAAGTCAAAGATTCATTTAATCTACCCAGGGTTAGAACTCTGGTCAACCATCAACTACTCATGGAACCAAGTGTCAGAGAAAGCTGAGCGCACAGTTCAGCAAGGCAGCAGGGGCCACTCCTACGTTGTTATACGTGTTTTTTATCATCGCAGGTGGAGTGATCTTTTATGTAACAATGTGTTTGCATGTTTTTGTCAAAACTAGGCCAACATCAGTGTTACACCAATTCTATAAAAGTTCTCTTTATTATATCTTAGTATAAAAATAATACATGTTCCCTGTGAAGCATTTGGAACTCTGGTAAAGAACCAGAAGAAACAGAAAGTTATTAGTAATTCCTATAGCACACTTTAAATTCTGATGTATATTTTTTCCAGTGTCTTAAAAAGTCTATCTGACGAAAATAGGGTTGCACTTTTAGAAATTGATTTGTCATGGACGTCTCGGTTAGCTGTTGCTTATTCTTCCATATCATATATTTTTTGTGTGCCTCCATAATAAGTATACATTCAGTGCAAATTTGAATCAGACAGTTTGAAATAGTGGGATATAAAATATTAATTAAATCTTGTTTTATGGGTTACATTTCAAATAATGTGATTTACACCTTTTCTTGCTTTACATTTTTTCCCCTACAGGAAATTTAATCTTGTATAATGTAAGGTTCACCCTGAGTCTTCAGTGATTCAGGGTCTTACGGTAAACAATGCGTGTCCTCTATGGCTAATTGCTTAGCCAGCCCCCTGCTGATGGTCACCTAACATTGCAAGGAGCTTCTCTGAAGGTAAATCTTTATACTCCTCCCTAATGAGTAACTGATAGATGTCTAAAATTGCCAGGCCAATGCTTTTTACTATTTATCTATCTATCTCTATCTATTGATCCATCCATCCATCCATCCATCTATCTATTTATCTATCTAACTATCTATCTATTGTGTGGGGGGTGGGGGTGGGTGAATGCATATTCACGGATGCCATGCGTATGTGTGGAGACCAAAGGATATCTTTAGGGGAGTCAATTTTCTTCTTCAATCATGCAGGTCCTAGGATTGAACTCAGGTCATCAGTCTTCATGGGAGGTGCCTTTACTGTGAAAATATCTCACCAGCCTTGTGTCACAGTTTTTGATGCACATTATCAAATTTCTGTCCTGATGATGTTATCAACATTTTTTTAATTATTAATTTTTGTTTTTGTTTTTTGAGACAGGATTTCTCTCTATAACCCTGGCTGTCCTGGAACTTGCTCTGTAAATAAGGCTGGCCTTGAACTCACAGAGATATGCCCTTTTGCCTCCTGAGTGCAGGAATTAAGGGCTTGTGCCACCACTGCCCAGTGCAACATTTATTCTTATTTATGTGCTCATGTAAATGAATATGAATATAAATGCATGCAGGAAATTAATACAGAGGTAGTTTTTCTTTAACCTAGCTAGTTCCCAAATAATGACACAGAAAGACTATGATTTACTTACAACTTAAAAGCATAATAATTAGGCATTATAAATCTAATCTAATCCTGTGAATTATCCTAGCCACTTTCCAGCCAAAATCCCCACAATGATTGTATTTATGTCCTTCCATGCGCCAGCTGCCCTCTCATGGTATCTCCTTCCTCTCTCCTTCTGCCGAGTCTTCCTCTTTGGCTCTATCCCAGAATCCTTTCCCCTCCCGGATGTCCCACCCTGTTCACTCTATTACCAAGTTATTGGGCTTTCCAGATTTTATTGATAAGGCAGAGAATAAATAGTGAGTAATGTTTACACAAACTTGAGGGAGGAGATTCTTAGAATAAGCTTTACAATGTTATGTCCAGAATGAAACTGGATGGTGGGATAGAGAAATCAGCATTTGAATAATGCAAGGGCAAACTTTACACAGTGTACAGTAACATTATGCCAACATGCCCTTGTGCATATGTATGTGTGATTGTGTGTGGGTGCCAGTGGAGCCAGAAGAGGGAGTTGGATCCCTGGGAGCTTGTGATGGCTAGTTGTGTGTCAACTTGACACAAGTGAGGGTCATTTGGGAAGAATGATTCTAAATTGAGAAAATGCTTCCATAAGGATTGGTCTATAGACAAGTCTGTAGGATATTCTCTCGATTGATGACTGATATGGGAGGACCCAACTCAAGATAGGTGATACTATCCCTGGATAGGTGGTCCTGTATGGTACAAGAAGGCAGGCTGAGCAAGCCATGGAAAGCAAACCAGTAAGCTAATTCCCTCCTTGGCCCCCACATTAGACCTTGCCTCAAGGTTCCTGCTCTGTTTGAGTTCCTGTCCTGACTTCCCTTGGTGACTGAGTGTAATGTGGAACAATAAACTGAAAAATAAATTCCTTCCCAAGTTGCTTTTGGTCATGGTGTTTTTTTTAATCACAGCAATAGAAACCTAACTAGGACAGAGTTGGAATTACCCGTAGTTATACATCACCAAATGTGAGTGCTAAATCAAACTCAGACTCCTGCAATACCAGTACACACTCTTAACCACTGAACCATCTCTCTGGCCCTATTTTTAAGAAAACATTTATTTATTTACTGTTGATTTGTTTATGTGTGTATATCTGTGTGTGTGTGTATGTGTCTGCACGCATCTCCACCACGTGTGTACCCTTGAAGGCCAGAAGAGGCATCACATCCCCTGTAGCTGGAGGCAGAGAGATTGCCAGCCTCCTGATGTGGATGACAGGAACCGAACCCAGTTCCCGAGAGAGCAACAAGCACTTCTGTCCGCTTAGCCACCTGGCCAGCCCTGAGTCAGTGTTTTTGATGCGCATTGTGAAACTTCTGTCCTGAAAGATGGTGTCAACATTAATATATTTTGTGGTATTTACTTTGTGGCAGGCACACAGTATTGTAGGAGCATGCTATCTGACAAGTATAATTGTACAGATGAGGCTGAGTTAGCCTCCAGGTGTGTCCAGGTTTCTCAGCAATGGGAGACAGGCCTGGCTTCTGAGTCCCTGCTTCTACATACTGCACTCTGCTGCTCCCAGAACAATCTGAGCATCAGAGTGGCAGTTCTCTCCTGTCCCCTTTTCTTCAATACCTTTCTATTTCAAGAGAACACAACTTTAGTATTGACACAAGGAAAATCAACTACCAAAAGGCTATTTCTGAGCTCACTGTGACTATGAGAGATAGAAAAGAAGTTCTGGAGGCTGCTAAGATGGCTCATTTGATAGAGAAACTGCTGCCAAGCCTGACAACTTGAGTTTGATGCCAAGGACCCACATAGAAAGAGAAAATCAACAAGTCGTCCTCTGACCTTTACATACATACTGTGGCACATATGCATACATATACAGATATGCACATATGGACACTCACACATACACAGACACACACACACAGGCACAGACAGATACACACATACACACACACACACACAGAGACACAGACATACAAACACAGACATATACAGATACAGACATTAAAATACAATAAAAAAACTTTAAAGAGAAAATGTGTTCTAATCATTGTCTGCCAGCATGTTACTGGCCCATTTGATTGTACGATGGAATATGTGTGAAGGCCTGAGGAAACCTGTGGGACTCAGTTCATTCCGTCTACTTTGTGGATCCCAGGGATTGTACTCAGCTCCTCAGGCTTGGCAGCAAGCATCGTTACTTGCCAAGCCATTTTGCCAGTCCATGGTTTTTTTTTTTTTTTCAAGAAATTTCAATGTTACAGTTTCATGCATGTGTTCCCCCACCCCAAATTCACCTGTTGAAACTCTCCAATGTGGTGGTATTTGGAGACAGGATCCTTGAGATGTGATTGGGCCACAAGATTGTAGCCCTTATGATAAAATCAATGGCCCATAAAGAGAGACATGGACAAATTCTCTCTTTCTTGCTCATTCAGAACCCAAGAAATCCTGGCCTATGAATCAGAGAGTGGGCCCTCTCTGCATATTAGATCTGTCTGTGTTCTGCCTGATTCTCAAGACCCCAAAGACCACCCAGGAGCCAACTCCAATATAAATGCACGAGGGTTGTTTATTCAAGCTCAGAGCTTGGACTCTCAATGCTCACTGACACAGTGATTTGAGTTGAGAGCCCCGAGCCCCGAAAACATAAAGTTTATATAGAGACTTAGACAAAGAAACAGGTTTTTTTTTTTTATCATATGATTGGATAACATTTGGGCAACTAGTCATGTCCATTTCTTTTTCTTTTCTTTCTTTCTTTTTTTTTTTTTTTGAGACAGGGTTTCTCTGTGTAACAGCTCTGGCTGTCCTGGACTCGCTTTGTAGACCAGGCTGGCCTCAAACTCGCAAAGATCTGCCTGCCTCTGCCTCCCAAGTGCTGGGATTAAAGGCGTGCGCCACCACAGCCCGGCTGTCATGTCCATTTCTGATTGGCTCATTGTTACTGATTAACCAACTGTGGTCAATTTGACCAGTAAAAAGTTTGTTTAGACTTTTTGGGTGCTTTCTCAGAGTGAACTGTCCAGTGATGATGGGGGAACACCCCTGCAATGCAAAGTCGGTACATTTTGTTATTGTTCCTGGAACTGGTGGTCAGCTCAGAGTCAAACCTAATACAAAATGAAGTCTTTTTCAAGATGGAGTCAGTCAGGCTCCACATCTGCACCTTGGACTTAGACTTCCAAGCCTCCAGAACTGAGGTAATAAATATTGTCTGATTTAGTTACCATCTTGTGATAAGATGGCATCTTGTTATAACTTGTCATAACTACCTGCACATACTGAGACATCTATCAAAATATACTTTTCTAAAGCTTTCTTGACAGGAGAATCTTATTATCTTTGGTCTTTATGTAACCTGTGTTTCTGGGGTGACCTGGTTCTTCCCAAGGCTCTTCTCATAGAATCAGAAACTCAAGACATTCTTCCAAGCTGTGTGATGCATTGTTTCTGGTGTCTAAAGCAGATGCCTACTCCATGCTGTAAGATCTCTGCAGCTTGCTTTACTTCCCAATTTAAGCTGCCTTATGCATTCATGGAATGAGTATCTAGCAGAAAGATGGGAAGGTGAACAAAGAGACATGTAATTCTGTAGCTATCTCTTCTTCCTCCTCTTCTTATAGACAACTTGGTTTAGTTATTGTCCCTGTGTTCATCTATGGGATTCCCAGTTCTTCCCCATGGCCTGTAGAGCCCTGTCTTATGGTAAAAATGTTAACAAGCTATAACAAAACTATTCAACTATATATGATCTAAAGAAAAAAGTAGCTTATTCTTTCTCATGAAATGTTCTGAGCAATTGAGATCATTGGGCAAAATCTCCAATCCACATGGTCTTTCAGGATCCAGGTTTCTTCTTCCAAATGTGAGAATATTAACATCATCTACATGGTTAAGAGAAGGAACACTGAGGACTCATGCCCATTGCATGGATTTAGGCACACATCAGTTCTATTTGGATTTTACTGGCCAAAACTTAATCACATAGCAACACCTAGCTGCAAGGGAGTCTGGGAAATGTAGTCCCACCATACATGCAAGAAGAATAGAATGGATTCTGGTGAGAGGTGCTAGTTCTTTCCAGTAGATCCTCCAAGCAGAGGACAAATGAGAATCTGTATACAGTTGAATTATCATAGTTTTTGTCTCCTGAATCTTCCTGTATTATTACACTAAGTGAAATTAAGAAGAAAGTATCTTAGGTCTCTGAGGCCTGAGGATGCAGCTCAGTGGTAGTCAATTTGCTTAGCATGATGAGGTCCTCTGTTTAATTCTCAACACTGCAAAGCAAAACACAACAAAACCAATCAATCAATCAACCAAACAACAACAACAACAACAAAACCCAAAAGTAAATAGATACCTGAAATTTATTGAGACTGAGCACAGCAACTCCGTGGAAAGTTATTTCTAAAAGCAATTATTGGTTTTGCTTTGTTATCAAATTAGCTCAGTTTAAAGTTAGAGCATTATATAAAGGATTTAGAGACAAAAGAATTTCTGAGGCAGAAATCCACTGTTTGTGTATCTTTGGAGTGACTTTGGGAATATCACCTGAACTCTCTGAGCTGGTTTGCTGTGAGGATGTGGTGGCTTGAATGAAGAATGTCCCCTGTTGCCTCAGGCATTTGAACATTTGGTCCCCAGTGTTCATTTCCCAGTGCTGTTTGGGAAGTTAGTGAAGCCTTCCTGAAGGAAGTATAGCACTGGAGACAGGCTTGGAGAGTTTGCATCCTTGCCCAACTTCAGTTCTATTTCCTGATGTGATTTTCTCAGCTTCCTGTCTCTCTCTGTGCCACTTCCACTTGCTTCCCTGCCCTTCTACCATGATGGATTCTTATTCCCCTGGACCTGTGAGTCAAAATAAGCTCTTTCCCCCAATAAGTCACTTTCGGTCCTGGTCTTTTATCACAATAACAGAAACTTAACTAATGCAGAGGGTTATACAAGTGGATAGTGTGTTTAACAGCCTGATGTCCATGAAAACTGGTTACACATCTGGCTTCTGTGATGCTAAACCATTCTCTTAATTTCCTAAGTACCAATTTGCCTGTGGAATGGGGTAACACTCTACCTTTCCCTGGGTTGTAGACATGTCTCAAGCTTCTAGGTTGCTGTTGTCTATAAGGATTAGAAATCTGGTAGATAATCATCCTCCAGGCTCAGTCAATGTGACCATCTTGTCTCACTGCTAGGGTCTATCTATCATGACCCAAGAAGACTGCAATATGTCTAGTGGAAGATTAATGCTTATTGTCTAGGTAACCCCATGAATCTCATGTATACTGGTAAGAACGTGTCCTTGAATTATTGCTTGGGGGAATCTCATTAACTGTTTAGTTTAAAACAATTGAGACCTACTCCTAGAACTAGGGACAGGGTCACTCTCAAACAACTGTGTGACAGTCACTGGGGGAAGGGATGCTCTCCAAAGGGAAACTGGCTTATAATTACAGGAAAGGCAGCCAAAACAACAGATGTCCATGATGGAGAATGTGTTTGAAGGATGAGTTAATTGGACCCAATTATGGCCCAATTTTTATTTGTTTTTTTTTTTTTAAATGATGAGTTGATTCTTTCTAATGATAGATGAACTAATCATGGTCTCTTGTAGTTTTTTTCTTCATTTCTCTCTCAGTTTACCCTTAGACTTTCCTTTTATTTGTTTTGGTCATACTAATGGGTGCTTCCTCTATGGCATCTTTTGTGTGTTTATGACCCACAGGCTCATGGTGCAGGTAAATACCCGAGGTGATCTGCCCTTTCCCAGCAGCTGCACTAAGGATGAGTCCCATTGGAAGCCATGTAGCTTTCAATTTGCAATATTTGTCTTTGAAAAAGCAGTGATTCTCTCTCTCTCTCTCTCATACTTCAATCTCAGTTTCTTATTTAGAAAGCATTTAAAAATAGGTATTATTTCCTTTCAACATGAAACTTCTTCAGAGACTGCAAAGCATTGATTGTTTGTGTTGAATTTTAATCTTAGAATGATGTACCTAAAGTTAGGGGCTTTAGAAGGCGATGAGACCATGAGGGTGGGGCTCTTAGAATGGAGTTAGTGTCTTTATTAAGGATGGCCATCATGAACCAGGAAGGACACGGACTTAGATAGTGCCTGGTCTTGGATTTTCCAGACCTCAGAACTATAGGGGATTAATTTCTGCTGTTTATATATCATCCAGCTTATGGAATCTTTGATATAGCAGCCTGAATGCAGTTAAGACAGAGAGGCAACGTTATACACTACAACAATGGCCAACATGAAGTACTCTGTGGACATTGCTCCATGCTTTAGTAGACAAAATGTTTTATCTCCTTGAATCCTGAATATCCATAGGCTATGTGAATCCTTATTATTCCATTTTAGAGAAAACTGAAGATTTAAAAAGGTCACTTGATTTGCTCAGTGTCACACAGTAGGTGGCTGCTGGTAACTGGAGCCCAGATTCATGAGATTTGGGACTTTGCCTTTTTAAAAAACATTAAGATATATTAATTAGGGACTGGAGAGATTGCTCAGTGGTTCCAAATACTTGATGCTCTTCCAGAGGACTAGGGTTTGAATCACAGCACCTAGGGTCCTGATGCCTTCTTTTGGCTTCTGTGGACACTGCACACATGCAGTGTTCAGATATAGATGCAGGAAAATACCCATGCACATAAAAATAAAGTGAAGAATATTACAGTAATTATACACAATACTAGTTTCATTATAACAGTTTTATACATGTCTATAATATTTTGATCCCATTCCCCCCATTCCCATCTCTTGTCCCCCCCCCACTCTTGCTGAGACCTTACTTTTCTCTTCCTAATTAGTCCCTTTCTACTTTCAAGTCTTCCTGCTGGCATTATCTGATGAGCTTTATTTGACTGGGGTTACTTACAGGAACAAGGATGAGGAGTTATTTACAGGAGCAGGGGCAACTTGCCCATCCATGGCTACACCACTGAAAAAAAAAAGTCAACTCCCCAGCAACCACTAACTGTCTACAAATCCTTTGGGAGGGATGGGGCCTCTCGAACCTCTCCTCCGTGAGTCTGTCTTCTTAACTTAGCTCTCCTGCCATTGTGGCTTGTACAGGGGAAAAGGCTCATACCATAGAGACTTGAACTTGAATCCAGAAGATTGACTGGATTTACTAGTGTCTGATGATGGGAATGTCTGATGTCTGTTTACTTCTATGAACACTGCTAAAATGTACAATGAAGAAATGAATACTGCCCTTACAGATTAAGATGAGAATTCAATTAGTTTTGAATAGATGGGAAATTTTGGCACATAGTGGGAACTTAATAAAGGACGTGTAATGATCCACTAATCTGAGATAATTGGAAGTACACTACTCGCAGGCATACAAGGACTCTGGGAATGAATCCCAGGCTACTTTGAATGCCCATCAAAGTGAATGTGTTTGTGAAAGTAATTGTCTTTAGCAAAACTTTAGCCTCTTTTAAGTAGAAAACTACACATTTGGCTCAGATGATTGAAGTGATAGAGGCAGGATAACTTTCAGAAAGAAATATCCATATCATTGCATAGCATTTTGCAGAGAAGTTTTTCTTCTTTAGGCAACCTGTATCATTTTTTTTTTCTCCAGTAAGAGAAGCCACTTTCCATATGATGTCTATGTCATGAGATTTATTTCCTCAAGAAAAGGCTGGAGCTTAAACACTTTCTAGAACAAAGAAGTACATAGGATAGAAATGAAGGAGGATGAGATATATAGAAAGTTCTGAACAGATAGAAAGCAAGGCAGAACAAGTTGTGAGAGCAGGAGGAAAAGAGGAAGGTGGAACTGTAAACTCATGGAGATAGATAGATAATAGAATACTAATATCAGTTGCCAAATATGTATGGACTGGGAATGTATGTTGTACCTTATAATTTTCATATTTGTGGCCTAATTATTCTTATTGTTTTGTATTTGTATTTATTGTTGTAAGAAAAAGAGCCTTTTATTGGGCTAAAAGGGAGAGCTATTGGGGGGATAAAGATATACCTTAAGCTAAAAAAGAAAAAAAGCAGATAGGAGGGTGAGGGGGAAGAAGGTAGGAGGGTGAGACCGGGAGGGGAAGAAGGGAGAGGACTATGATTGAGATGTAATTTGAAGAAATAAATAAATGTAAAATAAATAAATAAATAAATAAATAAATAAATAAAGAAAGAAAGAAAGAAAGAAAAACAAAATAAACAAAAAAAGAAAGAGGGAGGTGGGGTCAGGTATGTGTGTGTGTCCATCCTCTCCCTCTGGACCCAAGCTCCTGCTAGGTGTTGGAGGGAGTATATTAGGAACAACTAGGGGAGCTTGGTGGGAAGGACAAGGCAATGGGGCTTGCATTCCAATCCTTACTAGAGACTCAGTGAAAGTGAATCAGAGAGCTGAATGTCAACATAGCATGGTTGCATTAGAACATTGGTGGGGGCACTGTGTTTACACAACCAGCCTGTGTATGGTGCCTTGTATCTCTGTTAGTTCCCCATTGCCTGAGAATACCACACCATTGTCTCCCAATCACCAAGAGGAATACAAATAGCAAAGGCATATGCTAGTTTTTTTTTTTTTTTTAAATCATAATGGTAAAACTGCAAGCACTGTAGGGCGAATTGTTTGGGTTAAGCAGAGGAAGGAAGCACAACCAAGTTTAAGAAGGATGTACAGAACAACATAAAAATCAAGGCTAGGTCGTCTACTGAGTATGGGATGCAGGCTCAGGCACCTGGGTGTCAATCCAAGTAGTAGAACTGATCCTAAGCTCTACCAGCCATAGCAGTGAGCAGCAGAAGCCAGAGGGCCACAGTGATCAGGAGAGACAAAGAATGTCTCTGTGAAGGAGAGTGAAGACCCAGGCCTCAGCATAATGAAGAGTGGAAGAATGTGGGAACAAGTCCCTATCATCAGAGAGAAAGGTAGGCTTTCCCTTGTACCTAGATGACACCCTGAGCAGGACAACGTGGAGTCAACACTTGGAAAAAGAGACCTACCCTGGTAGGTGGAGAATTAAACCTAGAATCCGTTGAAAATTCATCTAGAGGAAATGGAGGCAGTTTGAGAGTCCATTTTCTACTAGAAATTATCAAATTCCTTTAATAACTTTAGATTTTTCTCTATTTATTATCAATGTGATGGGAGCTCATGGATAAGACACTTAGACAAATGAGATAGCTCATGTCTTGCACACCTGAGTTGCAGAATATAGCAGCTACAGAGAATGTAGGATTCCTGGGAGCTGGAGTCATAGACAGTTGTGAGGGCAACAGTAGGTCCTGGGAATTGAATCTTGGTCCTCTGGAAGAGCAGCTATTTATCTTAACTGCTGAGCTATCTTTTAATTAATTTATTTATTTATTGGTTTTTTGAGACAAGATTTCTTTGTATAGCTCTGGCTGTCCTGGACTCACTTTGTAGACTAGGCTGGCCTCGAACTTACAGATATCTGCCTGTCTCTGCCTCCCAAGTGCTGGGATTAAAGGTGTGCACCACCATGCCTGGCTATCTTTTTATTTTTATCTATCATCTATATCTGTTTGTCTGTCTGCCTGTCTATAATTTATATCTATCTATCTATTTATCTATCTATCTATCTATCTATCTATCTATCTATCTCTCTATATCTATCATCAATCAATCTATCTATCTTTCTATCTGTAATCTATCTGCTATCTATCACTTATATCTATCTATCATCTATCCATCTATGTATCTATGCATCTATCTATCTATCAATGAATCTATTTTGTTTGTATCTATCTACCTATGTATCAATGTATCTATCTATCTATAATCTATCTGCTATCTGTCACTTACATCTACATATCATATCATCTATCCAACTACCTATGCATCTATCTATCTATCTATCTATCTATCTATCTATCTATCTATCTATATATATATATATATTTATCTATCTACCTACATATGTATGTATGTATGTATCTATCTATCTATCATCTATCTATAATCTATCTGCTATCTGTCACTTATATCTACATATCATCTATCCATCTACCTATGCATCTATCTATCTATCTATCTATCTATCTATCTATCTATCTATCTATCTACCTACATATGTATGTATGTATGTATCTATCTCTCTATCTCCGTGTGTGCATGCATGTGTAAGTCAGAGCATAGTTTGTGGAGTTGGTCCTTTTCTTCCACTATGTACTCTGGTGGTCAAATTCAGGTCCTCAGGCTTGGTGGCAGTGCCTTTACCTGCTGAGCATCTTGCTGTCTCATTAATGCCTTTTCTTCTTTCTTCCTTTCTTTCTTTCTTTCTTTCTTTCTTTCTTTCTTTCTTTCTTTCTT
>CAJQZJ010033049.1:2258865-2283026 GCA_907164525.1 Lophiomys imhausi | reverse complement strand
CTTTCTTTCTTTCTTTCTTTCTTTCTTTCTTTCTTTCTTTCTTTCTTTCACATTCATTTATTTGTTTTCATGTGCATGTGGAGGTCAGAGGGTATCTTCAGAGGTCAGCTCTCTCCTACTATGTGGGGTTGGGGGGCTAAACTCAGGGCTCAGGTCACCAGGCACCTTTTCCTGCTATGCTATCTGCTGTCTCCTGTTATTTGTATTTTTTGTTTGTTTTGTTTTGTTTTCTCTCTGAGACAGTTTCTCTGTGTAGCCCTGGCTGTCCTGGAACTTGCTCTGTAGACCAAGCTGGACTCAAATGCACAAAGATCTGCCTCCCAAGTGCTAGGATCAAATGTGTGCACCACCACTGCCTGGCTTGTTATTGCATTTTTATATCTTTTATTAAAAATTTTTAATTTATCTTTTGACAGTTTCCTTTATGCATATAATGCTTTTAAAAATTTGAGATAGAGTCTCTCTGTGTAGCCCTGGCTTTCCTGGAACTGGTTATATAAACCACACTGGCCTTGAACTCACAGAGATTTGTTTGTCTCTGCCTTTCAAGTGCAGGAACTAAAGGTGTGTGCCACCACATCCAGTTCATACAATATATTTTAGTCACATTCACCCCCATTCACCTTCTTCTTCCCCACATGTCCACCTTCTACTTTCCTGTCTTTTAGAAAAATCCATTGAGTTGAATTAGGCTCACTTGCATGTGTGTGGGTGTGGAGTTCATTGAGAATTTTTAGTGAGAATACAAAATAATAAGTTGATTTATGACATTTTCATTCTCATGTCTCATTGTACTCTGCTCATTTGCCCCCATTGTCACCTTCTATTGTTCCACCTTCTCACTGTCCCACTTCCTCCCCTTTCTGGTCTCATCATGCACACACACACACACACACACACACACACACACACACACACACACACCAATCAAGGTTCTGCATCAAATGCATATTGAACTTCTGGTTTCTTAGGATACAATCCCATCATAACTGAGGAGCATAAGCTGGCTAGTTCAAGCTGGTCATCGCCACTGATTGGTTTAGGCGAGAACATCTCCCTAATTTAAATTCACCTGATGAACATCTGTTACTTGCAGTACAAAGCATCTTAAATGAGACAGGGAAGGGGTAACTGCTCAGCCTTGCTGCTTTTGCATCATAATTACATCCATAGGAAAGAAAGTGGTGCGAGTTCATTAATGCTGAAAAGCACTTGGGGTTATTCCTTCCTGTAAGCTGTTCCTAGACCATTGGATCCCCTGGGTTTGACAGCAGCATCCACTTCCCAGGTAGCACGTGTACTTATGTGCCTTCAATGTATGTTATAAGGTGCTTTGGTTTTAGTCAGAAATGTGCTCTGCAGGCTCCCATGTTTGAGCCTGTTAGTCTCCAGGTGGTGGTGCTGTTACAACTCAAAGGCTGTAGAACTTTTGAGACATGGGGCCTATCTGGCTGAAATGGATTGGTAGGACAAGCCCTTAAATGCTGTAGCCCAGGACTGCTCCTGATGCCATTCTCTCTGACCTGATATGCCACTCACCATATGCTCCTGCATCATGAACATAGCTGAACCATCTGCCAATCTCTCCACCATGACAGACTGGAGCCTCTGAAACCCTGAGCCAAAACAATCTGCTCTGTCTTTACACGGACCCCATGGAGCCTTTGGTCACAGCAATAAGAAATGTGACTAACAGAGGGGTTGAAGGGTCCTTCGTTAATTCTTCTTGAATACAAACAAAGGGGCTGTTTTATTTCCCTCTGAAAATGCATTATTAATGGGCTAGCCCATGGCTCAGCAGGCAGAGGCACTTGCTGCCAAACCTGATAACCTGAGTTAGGTCCCTGGGATCCATATGGTGCAACCAGAGAGTCCATTTCCGTGGGTTGCCCTTTAACCTCTATGCTCTCACTGTGGGATATGCATATACATATCCCACACACATGGAAAATAAGTAAATAAATGTAAAAAACTGAATTTAAAAAAGTTATTAAAATGTAAAAAGAATACTCTTCTTGAGTCACCTGCAAAGTGAGGCATCACAGGCAAACACCACACGCACAGGCATGTTTTGGCTTTAACTGGGATCCTGTTTGCTTTTTCCTATGCAACAGACAATGTCTTAGAACTTACAAAGGGTTTCAAGAAGTTCATTTTAACTGCTGAGATGACCAGAAATATAGGCTCACACTGACTAGAGCTGGGTAATTTGGCTGTCTTTTCAACATTTAGAGTTCGCTCTGACTCTACAAAATTGCATCCACTTTGGTGAGGTGCAGCCTCCTCCCAGCCAAATTACCTTTCTTGGAGTTCACTCTACACAAGCCTCCTTACTTCGTGGAAATCATTTCAGCTAATTTACTAGCTGTAGGGAAAGGCAGAGGGGAGAGAGGAGGACAGAAGGAAAGACCAGGAGAAAAATAAGGGGGGCATAGGCAGAGAGAATCATGTATGGGGATGACCTGGAGGGAGGGAGAGCATTGTGATGGATAAATTGTATCCTTCCTAAATTCATATGCTGGCGTTCTAACCCTCGTCCCTCAGGATATGATTGTATTTGAGGACAGAGCTCTTCATGAAGCAACAGCGGTAAAACTAGCCTGGAACTTGATACAGCTTGACTGACATCTTCATAAGAAGAGATTATGACACACAAGGAGACACCAGGGACACCCGTGTAGAGGAGGGACCATGTGAAGACACTGAGGGAAAGCACCATTTACAAGTCAAGGAGAAACTCTGACTGCGGCATCTTGGCCTAGCACTTCTAGCCTTCATGACTGTGAGAAAATACATATTTTCCTTGTTTAAACCACCCAGTCTGTGGTATTTTGTTATGGAAGCCTGTATCAGTTGACTTTCTCATTGCTGTGACATGACACTTGACAAAAAGCCATTTGAGGAAGGGAGGGGTTAGTTTGACTCACAGAAAGGACAGAAACTAAGTCTGGCAGCAGAAGGCACAGGTGATGGATGCTGGTTCTCTGCTCCCTTTCTCCTTCTTAGTAAGTCCAAGACTCCCTCCTATGAGACACTGCTGCCCACATTCAAAGCAGGTCTTTCCTCATTAGTTAAATCTCTCTGGAAACATCTTTGTAGATGTTTCCAGAATGCTTCCACATGCAATTCTAAATCATGTCAAGTTGACAACTGAGATTAAACAATCAAGATTAACCATGACAAAGCCGTAGCAAACTAATATAATAACTGGTCCGTTGAATATGGTCGGTCCTCTCCAAAACTCAAGTTGGACTTCAGTGGCCACTGTGAAGTAGTAGGCTAGGAGACTAGGAAGTGATTAGAATAAATAAGCTGTTAGTGTGGTTTCCATGTTTGAGTACTGATTGCTGTATAAGAACATAAAGTATATAATACACACACACTTATATAATACACACACACACACAATGTACATGTTGTCTGTCTCTAAGACTTATCACAACCATCTCCTTGGGTCTTAGCATTTTTTGCTTCAAAACACAAGAAAGAGAAAGAGAATAAGAAGGCCCCATTGTACAAAGTTTTATGAACCAGGTAAATAGTATTTCCATTCATGTACTACTGTTAGAACTTGGTCATGTAGTTGCTCCTAACCAGAAAGGGGCCTTGGAAATGTCATCGCATCCTGAGATATAACAACCCTCAGGTGCTAAGGAAAGGATCGACTTGGGTGGCATTAAGATAATACACACAGACTGCCATCGTGGTAGCAAAGAAAAATGCTCAGTGAATGAGACACATTATACAGACCTTTCCTGGGGAGATTGTGTTAGAGGCAAAAACTGGAGTATGCATGCCTTTAATAAATATTTGTTATATTGTAGATGGATTTTGGTGATGTATGCAAAAGTGACACATGTGAGAGGAATCCTCTTTTATTGTTTTTCTTTGATAATTTCATATAAGTATTCATTGATCTTATTCACTCTAACTCCCCTCCTACTTGCTCTGTTAACTCCCACAAGTCCCCTTCTACCTCCTCCTCCTCTTCCTCCTCCTTCCTCCACCTCCTCCTTTTTCTTCTTTTTCTGGGTGGTGATGGTGGTGGTGGTAACTGGGTGAACTCAATTAGTGATGGCTGTTGGAATGTTGGTGGATCTTGCTCCCTTGACATTGTGTGGGTAACCATAGTAACAATGAAACCATGAGTACACTGGTCATTTCACCAGCAGAAAGAAGTATTTCACATCACTCCTCCCATTCTCTCGCTCTCTAGTTCTTTCCACCCCTCTTCCCAGATGTTCTCTTACCCTTGAGGGGGTTGATATAGATATCCAATTTAGGGATGAATACTCAATAGCTATTTTCTCAAAACTTTTACCAAATATAAGTCTTTGTATTAACTGCTACCCACTGTGGAAGTGTCTTTGGTTAAGGTTGAGAACAGCATTAATGTATGGGTACAAACACATATTTAAAAGGCAGTTTGATAACAATAAAACAATGATAGGTTTCCTACTGAACCTATGACCTCCTGAATAGTCTTATGAGTGGGTTTACAGTACCAGGCATTAATTTACTCCTGTGGAGCAGGCCTCAAATCCAATCAGAAATTGGTTGGTTATCCCCATAATCTTTGTACCACTATTACATTAGTAGGCACATCTTGCTGCAAGGTCAGTATAGAAGGTTTCAGGGTTCATTGTCAGGTGACACCATTAGTGCCTCCCCTCCCACCCTCCAGTGGTCTGCATAGCATCTTTCAGCACTATGAAAGCTGAGGAAGAGAGGAAGTTTACAAGTCAGTTCTAGCTTGCTTTTTCTGTGTCCTATAACCAAAGTGTGCTGTGTCTTCAGTAATAGAGTCTTACCACTTGGTTATAGTGGGCAACCAAGAGCAATAATTGTAACCTATGTTACTTTGGGAGCTTCTGGAACCTCTTTAATCAGTAAGTTATGGAGAAACTATCTGACACTGAGATTTTCTTTTAATAATTTATGTCTTCTTGGGGGAAAACATTTTTCACTCAGGCAGCAAATCTGTATTCAAACTCATTTTAAAAATTAGCTTATGTGGTAGCTTGAATGAGAATGGCCCTGTAAGCTCATGCATTTCAATGCTTGGTCTCCAGTTAGTAGAACTGTTGGGAAGGACTGGGATTAGGATTAGGATTGGCAATTGTGTTAGGCAAAACACAATTTTGGGAGGGACTAGGAGGTGTGGTCTTTTGGGAGGAGGCGTTTCAAAAGCCCACATAAGACCCAGTCTTTCTCTCTCTGCCTGCTGATTGCAGATCAAGATGTAAAGCTCTCAGCTACCTCTCCAGCACCATGCCTGTCTGAGTGCTGCCGTGTTCTTCACCATGTTGATAATGTACTAACCCTCTGAAACTGCAAGCAATACCCCAATCGTTTTCTTCTGTAAGTCTGCCTTGATCATAGTGTCTCTTAACAGCAATAGAGCAACAACTAAGGCAGCTTACAAAGTAGCACATTTCTATCAGGGTTTGACATACATCTTTAGTTTTGGTTAACCGACCTCTAACCTTCTCTCAATGGGAGTGGTTTTAATGGACACTTCTTGAGCTACTAAGTGTTATTAGCTTTCATTACTTAGGTTCAGATGTTCCTCTGAAGATTAGTGTGCTGGTTAGTTTTTTTTGTCATCTTGACAGAAGCCAGGATCATCTAGGAAGAAGGAACTTAAATTGAGAAAGTGACTCCATCCGATTGGCCTGTAGCGAGTCGGTAGTAACTTTTCTCAACTAATGTGTGGGAGGGCCCAGACCACCCCTCGGCTGTTGGGGCTGGGTCATAGAAGAAAACAAGCTGAGCAACCCCCAAGGAGCAAGTCAGTTAGCAGTGCTCCCCCATAGCCTTTGTATCAGCTCCTGCTATTTCTAGTTCAGTTGGTTAAAATTTAGATAAGCTTCTTTTAGGTCTGGCATTAAAAGCTGGGAGAGCTCAGATTTCCTGAGAGCTGTACCTAGACCTTTTTTTTTTTTTGCAATGGGGTTATTGGTGTGAATTATTAAGAATAGGAAAGTGCTTTGCTCAGAGGAGAATCAGGGCTCTTTTGTCAGTCCCACATAGAAACCTTATTAACTACTTGACAAGAAAACTTAGTGTAAAGAACTGTTAAGCAGAAACTAGGTGTAGTGGTACATGTCTGTAAATCCTAGCCCTCAGAAGTTCAAGGCTATCTTAACTGCACAGTGGGTTTGAGGACAACCTGGGATATGCAAGACTCCATCTCTCACACACAAATATTGATAACCAGGTAACTTAAATTGCATGAAGACAGTATTGATTTATCAGAGAGGAAGCAATTGAAGGGAATTTCAATGCCCCTAGTTTTGGGGAACTAATAATAACGCGGAATTAACACTTGGAGACAGGTATTCTGGGCACTGATGCTTAGATTTGTATGCAAGGGCTGGGACTGAAGAAAAATGCCCCGGGGCTGTCATCCATGTACAGTTTCCAGCTTCAGACTGGGATCAGCTGGTATTATGGGAGGAAGTGCCAGGAAACAGGAAACATTGAAAGAGGATGCTCACAAGAAGAGAAAGAGTCTGTTCCTTCTTCTGCAGCCCGAGTGACCCTCTAATGCCCTCAGGGAACAGAACCCAGCATGAAAGTTAGAAAAGTGAAGATGTCTCTTCCAGCTTCTGGCTCCTGGATCACAAGCAAGACCTTAGGGATGGGTTTGGGGCTGAGAGATAACAGCTTCACAACTGGCACGGGGCCACCTTGGCCAGAATCTCATCTCACTTCCCTGGAGATAAGAATTCTGGTGGGAAGGAGGGAAGTGCCCTTGGACTCATGGGCAATGGACATTTGACTAGTCCTATGGAGAAGGTAGCATCCTTCAGGGCCTCCTGGACATTTGACTAGTCCTACGGAAAAGGTAGCATCCTTCAGGGCCTCCTGAAGGCTCATACAGGGGCCTAAGGCGAGCTGGCATTGGCAGCTACAATGCGGGTGGTAACGAAAGGAAGACTGTGGCAGCAAGAGATGGAAAGACATTGGCACTTCCTTCCTTCCTGTCATTCTTTCCAGAGCCCACAACTGTGAAGGAGAGTGGGAAAACAGGAAGTGTGTGTGTGTGTGTGTGTGTGTGTGTGTGTGGAGAGAGAGAGAGAGAGAGAGAGAGAGAGAGAGAGAGAGATTGGAAGAGAGGACAGAGACAGAGCTGGAGGGAGAATTCAAGGGATTTGTGGTTTTTATTTTGATTGCTTGCAATCAGAAGTAAGACTTCACTTTTTGGACATGAAGGGGGCCATATGAGCTATATAATACAAACCTGCAGTTAGCTGAATACCACATGGTAGTTTGAATGCAAAGTCTGTGAGTGATACTGACTAGAACCTTGAATTTGGATACTGTTAGAGAGTGTGTCTGTGGAAGTAACGTTCAGTCTTTATTCTGGTGCCCCATGTGAACAATTAAATATCAATTCAAATGAAAATACATGGATGTCATAAACACTTACTGAGCATCTCCCATGTAAAGGCCCTGTGCTAGACTGACAACCCTGAATAAGATTCAAGCCTTGAGGGAGACACCACACTGCCTTTGGAGCATTTAGACTCTAGAATGGGGAAATAAAGCAGTCATTGGAATTAGCAATCTGTATGGCTAGCCACTTGACAGGCATAGACCCTTGTTCTCAGAGGTGGTCAGATGAGTGACTCTATACCTGGAGGAGATGTCATGGACAAAGTGAGATATCACTTAGATATTAAAGGGTTACTGGGACTTAGAGAGTCCTAAGGGCAGAAAGATTCATTACTCATCAAAACAGCCATCCTGGAGGAGGAACTGTATCATTCTTTGTGCTTCTTGGAAACAAAGCTGGAGGTCTTACTGGACAAGATATTAAGACTTAATACAAAGACCTGCTTAAAAATGTGAGATATGAGAACCAGAATAAACAAACAGAGACACTGATCAGAAGATGGAGCGTGGACACAGATATCACAGGGGTGACTCAGCAGAACCTTAGGACAGGACAGTGTCTCATAAACAATGCTGGGACAATTGGGTATCAGGATAGAGAAGAAGTAAAATTAGACCCTTACATCATACCTACACAAAATCTATTCCAAAAGGATTATGGGGCTAATTTTTGGAAGGCAAAATAATAAAACTTTTAGGAGATAATGTGAAAGAATGTTTTTCTTGGCCTCAGGAAAAGATCCTTAAGTGAGATACAAATCACTTGCTGTAGATTTGACTCTTTTCAAACAAGAAGTCCTCTTTATTAAAAAGGCATCCGTAAAGGTTGGGGCTACAGCTCAGTGGTAGAGTACTTGCCTGTTTTCTAAAAGGCCCTGAGCTTGATATCTAGCACTAGAAGATAACAAAAAGACATCATTAAAAAGGTGAAAAGATGAGCCGCATGGTAAGAAAAGATAGTTACAATGCAAAATGAAAGACATGTTATCTAGAATATACAAAGTACCCTTCAAGACAAGAATCCTGGTACACAGTGTCACCAGTGGGGAAGCTGAGGCGAGTTTAAAGCCAACCTGGTATGCGTAGAGACACTCTAAACAAAACAAAAGTGCTATAAATCACTAAGAAAAATACAACCCAACAGAACAACAACAATAACAAAAAAGCAAAATACTCACAAATCTCATGACCAATACAAATACAAACATGTTCATCATATGAGCAATCAAATTAAGTAAACTGAAGAGCCACAGTGAATACGGTAGGGAACCTTCATGATGGCCCTGAATAGTGCCCATGCCCTGGTGTTTATAATCTCCTATATGGTATCAGAGCTGGTTTGTATGATCAACAGAAAACGACAGATACAATGACATGCTGCTCCTGAGTTTAGTTTATGAAAGGCACAACGAGTCCCATCTGGGCTGCCCCCCTCCACCCCCACCTCTCGTTAGTTGCTTTGGGGGAAGCCTGCTGTTGTATCATAAGCATTCCCCTGAGGAACACTATGGTCCAACCAATGGAGCCTCCCAGCCAGCAGCTGCATCAGATTTCCCCGTGACAAATTTTCTGGTTCAGTTCAACCTCCAAATGACTGTGGCTCTGGACAACATCTTGACCTTAGACTCTTGAAAGACTCTAAGCCAGAACCATCCAACTAAGCCATTGCTGGATTCTTAACCCAAGAACAGGTGTGAGAGAACACCTATAGTCTGGAAGATAACACCAATGAGTTTGGAAGGCCATCTGTTATTCTGCAGTCATAGCCAACAGAGGCAGTGGGGGAGTAGCAAGCACAATGCTCTGTGTTGGTACAGTTGCAGAACCGTGAGAACGCTCACATCCTGCAGCACACATGGAGAGTGGCACTATCACTTTGCAAAATCAGATATCTGCACCTATAATTGTACAGCCTTGTCTGTTACTTGGCTTGGCATTTACACTCCTAGGTAACACATACTTTACAGAAGTGCACCATCTTGGACACCAGGAGTCGTGTATAGCAGTATGCTTGGAGGCAGTGCCTGTGATAGCCTCCCATTGAGAATTGCAGGCCACTCATAAGGGAATGGATAAATAAATTTGGATTTTAAAAGAGTGCATGTTATTAATAGGCTTCAGGGTTATGCAGCTATGGGCTACCTGTTTTTCAATACAGCTTCTTTAGGACACAGGTGCCCAAGGGCCTATGGCTTTCTAATTGCTGCTCTGTGGTATTGAGAAGGAGAGGCCACAGCTACAAGCAAGAGCAAATCTCAAGTGCAAGACACTGGACATAGAATACTCCCTCCCATTCACATAGAAGTTCATGTGGCAGTCAGGAGCATAAAAAATGCAAATAGATGATTCTGGGGCATTTTATGTGCTGAAACTATGAGACCAAACAAGGAATTTATTCTTTAAAAAAATAATTCATTTATTTTTATTTTGTCTGCATTGGTATTTTGATTTCATATAGGTCTGTGTGAGGGTGTTGGATCCCCTTGAAATGGAGTTACAGACAGTTGTGAGGAGCCAAGTGGGTGGTAGTCCTCTGAAAAAGCAGCCAGTGCTCTGAACAGCTGATCCACTTCTCCAGCCCCAAGGAATCAATTTTTTTTCAAGGCATTGTGGACCTTTTGTTTGTTCTTTGGGTTTTTCAAAACAGGGTCTATGTAGTCCTGGCTGTTCTGAAACTCACTTATGCTGACCTCAGACTCAGAGATCCATCTGCCTCTGCCTCTAGAGTGCTGGGATTAAAGGTGTGTACCATCACTTCCCGACAGGAATTGATTCTTAAGTGGGTAGGATTGTGGTTACTTCTGGAGGTGTGTATAATTGGGAAGGGACTTGGGGTGGTGATAAGATTAAAAAAAATTTTTTTTTGAGACAGGGTCTCACCATGTAGCGTTGACTGGCCTAGAACTCAATATGTAGGTTAGGCTGTCCGCAATTTCACAGAGATCTATTTGCTCTGCCTCCAGTGTGCTGGGACTGAAAATATGTGCCACCATGCCCAACTGAGAATCTTGTTTCTTGACCTGACTTGACTGTCCTAGGTGTTGTGAACCTATTTCCTGGGAATTGAAATATTCCCTTCTAAATGGAGGGACCCAGGAAGCTGACTAGACATAGGGGCTCAAGTGGCTCAAAGAGTTACAGGATTCACAAGGCTTCTCTCCAAGGTATATGAACAGCACAAATTTGCTATGGAGACAAGACTGCCTGTGAAATTGCCTGCAAACTGGGTAGTGGGATCCAGGGATGCAGGTTTTGATAGTCACCCATGCTGAGGTGGGTTTTCCAGTGATGGCAGCTGTCTTTGAATCACTTTTATTATTTTACTCTTTCTCCTGTAAATAACCTTGCACCCTGGCTCCTGTAAGCAGCTTCTGTAAACAAAATGGCTGACAAAGTTAGACTGCAGTGGAATTTCATCTTTGGTCTGTTGTTGGTGCCCTATTTGTTGTGAATAGATACTTGCTCA
The DNA here is from genome assembly GCA_907164525.1 of Lophiomys imhausi. Lineage (NCBI taxonomy): Eukaryota > Metazoa > Chordata > Mammalia > Rodentia > Muridae > Lophiomys > Lophiomys imhausi. Next base: position 2,272,159 of record CAJQZJ010033049.1, on the reverse strand, counting down.
TATCTCCCCATATGATGACACAACAGGTGCTCACTATATACAGTTTCCTAACCTATGTATTTGTGCTTTTAAATGCATTATGTTATCTATTTCCCAATAAAATGTCAAACATAATGAACAGATTAGGAATCACAGCTCATGGACTGAGGGAAAATGCTTTAATAAACATTAACATTATTTATTTAGTGCTGAGGATTGGTGGTACAGCTGAAGGATAGAGACTGGAGAAAGCTACATTAAGACAGTGTATGAGAAACTAGAGAGCTGGGTCAGTGCTTAAGAGTACCTTGTGGAGGACCTGGGTTCAGTACTCAGCACCCACATCAGGTGGCTCACAACTGTCTGTAATTCCAGGCGATCCATGTGCATTCAGGTGCCCTGGAGACCAGAAGAGGGTGTTGGATTCCTTGAAGACCTGGAGTTACAAGTGGTTGTGGACTGCTTAATGTGCGTGCTGGGAACTTAACCCATGTCCTCTACAACAGTAGTAAGTACTCTTACACTGCTGAGCCATCTCTTCAGCCCCAATGTTTCCTTTCTTATCAAAGTGTTTCTTTTTCTACTTCTAGCCATGTGTCTCTGGTCCAGTTCTTTGCCTTAAGACACAAGGATGCGGATACTTCAGAGGGTGTCCTAGGACTCAGATCCACACCTGTAACAACACAAGCAAGAGTTTTGTACAGGCAAAGCAGCCCCTTTCCACAGCTCTGTGACCAGCTCCTAACTTTCCTTTATGTTCTTAGACAACTCCTAGCTGTGCAGTGGCATATCCAGCACAGAGCTTTCTAAACACCTTAGAGGTGGTCCTCTCAGAACTTTGATTCAGCGGGTTCAGCCTGGAGCCTCATTCTTCATAGCTTGTGGACCATCACCGAGTGGTGGGGGATGGGCAGCTCTGGTTGAAACCAGAAGCCATCTGGCATTTTCTTGGCTAGCTTGTTGCCATGTCTGAACAGTTTATTTCTCCTAGCCACCCTCTTCGCCCAGTATTCACCCAGACTGACGACCTCAGCATCTTATAAAATGTAATTACATTTGCCTTGAAGTCGGTTTTTCTTTGAGTGGGAAAGTCAGGCCCTATTCAAGGCATTATCTCATCTGACTGACTTGCATTCCGGGGGCTCCCATTCACCCCTAGACTGCAGTGCCTAACCTGCCTTTTACATGCCCACCCATCTCCTTACTTTAAGGCAAATGTTCATTCTCAGCTTCTTACAGCCTCTCCCTCTCCACTTTTCAGCCCTTCAGGGAGCTTGCCCCAGTGCAGATAACTGCCTGTTTACCTTGCCTTTGTTTCGGGGCTCTAAGTTGTTTCCTATCATCAGGAAACATTCCCTCCATCCTCTGGTGACTCATCTTTATCTGCCTTTCCTGGAGAACCTTATCAATAGCATTTTGAGCAGCCATGTAAATTAAATCTGTTCCTCACATTCCCACTCTTTATTTTCGGCCTCACCACTAACTTCTTCTTGGAGTGAGCACTTTCTCCCTAACAAATAAATGAAAAACAATTTTTTTTTTAAATTTGAAGATACTCTCCTGTTAAACCCAGTGCAATCAGAAGGCTCTATTTGCATTGAACTGACTGTTTCGTGCCTGGTAATCATTAGTGGCATCCTTTTTTACTTGGCAAAAAAATAGCCCTGCTTTGGATGATGAGTTTGTAGCTATCTTGTTAAAAGTCTACACAGTCCAGATGAATGACAGCTGCATGATTTGTTGGGGACTGTAATCCCCACAGAGCCACACACCAGCTGTGTGGATCTGATGCTCACAAACCGTCATCCCCCAAGTCTGATCTCCAGGTCACCCACTGCAGTCTCCCAAAGCACTCATTAGAACTGTAAAGTCTCAGGCTACTGCCCAGAGCTGCTGGACCAATATCTGTCTGGCAACAGGACTCTCAGGCGACCATCCTGAACATTATGTTTTTTTTTTTTTTAATGTGCTCTAAACCCTCTAGGTTGGTTTTACTAATGAAATAAAAGTCTGCTATCCTTTCCATAGCATAAAAAGTAAATAATTCAGAAGCTGATGAGACATTCAGTTGATGAAGTTGCTGTGACACCAGAGGATCTGAGACTGGAACACCAGCACTCATGTGAAAGCTGGACATGGTGGGAAAGCCTGTAATCCCAGTGCTGAGGATGAGGATGGGGCTCACTGGTCAGCCAGCCTAGTACAATCAGAAGCTCCAGGTTCTGTGAGAGACCTTGCCTCAAGAAAATAAGGTGGAGAGTGATTGAGGAAGACACCTGGTATTGACTTCGGATTTTCATATGAACATGTACTTACACACACACACACACACACACACACACACACACACACACACACACACACACACACTCACAATCGCACATGTACCCACATGCTCCCACGCACCTCATAGGGTAAATAGTTCAAGGTTGGGGAAAGAGTTTCTGCTTAGCCTATGTAGGTTCTTGGGTTCTCTACCTAGCGCCAAAATAAATGAATGAGTAAATACACCACTCAATGCATTTTTATAACACACCACAGGAACCACAGATTAAACACACCAAACAATATACTTACACGTAGGATAACTTTCTTTTAAAAGTGAATAAATGTACAAATAAGCATACTAAAACCTCATTTATTTGTCACTAACAAAAAAACACCCTCTTTAAAACAGTCAGTCCAAAGACTGACATGGCCTAGGGAAAGAACCTGAACTGTTCTATTTATGATTTCTATAGAGCTGTTTACTAAATGTTTTGACTTGCATGAATGCTTCATGTGCGTGTTTTGCATTGAAAATGTCCACACAAATGAAAATGGAAAGAAAAAACCCTTGTCATTATTAGTTTCTGTTTCCTATTTCCATTCTCTGTTGTAGGTCAAGCTTGATTTCACTCTCTTGGAGAAAAAAACAGTACTGAATTCATATTTCCAATGACAACACTCCCCTGCCAAGGGTATTTCTTTTGGCTCATTAGGAAAATGTTCTTGTTGGGTTACAACTTAGTTCCCATGGTACTGTGGATTGGATACCTGTCTCAATGCACTGTGGTTTGAATGAGTGTCCCATGGCACTGCAGTTGGGATGTTTACCCTGTGGCAAGGTAGTTGGGAAGAGTGACCCAGGTCACTGTGGTTTGAATGGGTATGTCACAGTGCTGTGGTGGGATGAGTGCCCTATGGCACTGTAGTTGAGTCCCTTTCCTTGTGTTTCTAAGGGCTTGGTCCCTAGACCACGGTGCTTTTGAGAGGTGAGGCCTAATGGAAGGAAGTTAGATCATTAGGAATATAACCAGGAAAGGGATTCTGGGACCCTTGTCACTTCTTCTCTGTCTCCCAGTTGCTGTGAGATGAGTAGCTTTCATTCACCACATCCTGATCTTCAACTGAAACCTCCAGGACAGTAAGCCAAAAAAAAATTTTTTATAGTTTAATTGCCTCAGTTATTTTGTTATAATATAATATGAAGCTAAATGTCAGGCAACATCTAAGCACATTTTTGGATAGAGAGAGATGTGATTGAAACAGGGAAGCTGTTTCACATTCCACAACAGACAGGACAGCGCCCCTCTGGAAATCTGGGGCCAATGTCAATAGTTGTAAGGTTGAGAAACTGCATCTGGAGAGGGGAAATGCACCTGTAAAGGGAGAAAGGCTTGGGGGAGTGTCAACAGGTTGAAACGGATGCAGAGGTCGCCAGCCTGGACTTAAAGAAGCCAGAGTGTCCAAGTTTCAGAAGGGCTTGTCACCTGAAGCACACCTTGAACAGCAAGAAGCCCCAAGAGGATATTTTTTGAAAAATTAAAGTAATATGTTCTGTTAACTAGACAAGGAAGCATTACTTAACTAAACCTGTTGTTGGGATGGCATCTCATTTCTTTTCTATTTACTGGCTTATCTTTCCTAAATATCATATAATGTGTATGCATTTGTCACAAATGTTACTTTTACACAGAAATGCTATTAATTTTAATTTATTCGAGAAGTGATAATCATAAAAATGAAGCCATAAAAGAACTCTGATACAGTGTATGATTGTTTCATCAGATCTGGGGGGGGGGAGAAGGCCTCACAAAGCACAGCAGCAACCCCCCCAAACAAAGGGGGCTGCCCTGGGTTGTACTACATAAAAAATCAAATTGGTGTTTAGAAATATTACAAGGAAACAAGAAGATCCCAGCTGAGCATAAAATAATGGAAAAAAATTCATGAAGGAAATGATGGATTTTATTGCATTATTCTTCAATTGCCTATGCATTTTGTGCTAAATAAAATGAGCAGGGAAAGTGCTCTTAAAAAAAAAAAAGCCACCCAAAACTCTTCACATCAAAGGGCATCTTGAAAACAGGCTTAGTGGTACCAATGGTGACTCCAGCTCTCAGGGCTTCAGAGGCTTATGCAGGCAGAACCTGAGCTCAATCAAGGCCAGGCTGAGCTATAAGTGATACCTATTCTGATAATAAAAACCAGGCAGTGATCAGCGGGGATATGGTGTGTGTGTGTGCAAGTTGATCCCCAGAACCCACAGTAACAGGAGAGAATTGACTCCCCAATCATACCCTGAAATACCAAAATAAAAGCCCCAATCATACCCCACCAGTATGAACAGACACAAAGAACATGAGCTCTCCACATACATACAAGCACATAATCATAATAAGAGAGTTTAACCCTGCCGGTGATCCAGTTACTGAGAACCAGAAGGAATCCCTAGCAAATAGGCAAAGATTTACAGAAAACCAACCACAGGACCCTGGGTGTTGGAGAAGATGAAATGAGAGCTTCATACTCATTGGCCTTACTGTGCTATGACAACAAAGTCTGAGAAAAACTACTTAAAGCAGGAAAGCTTTGTTTTGGCCCACGGTTTCAGAGACTTCAGTCCCTTACTGTTTGGCTTTATGTCTGTGGGTTTATGGGAAGGCATGACACCCTGGTAGATTGCTAGCAATGGAGGAAGAACAGAGGCAAGAGGGAGGACAGGAACCAAAGATTTGTGAGGTGGGGACAAGCTCTTCAAAGGTATGCATTTCCCTCCTTCTTCCTTTATCTAAGCCCTGTCTCCTAATAGTCCTTTCAGTTATGAGCTAATCAACAGGCTAATTCACTTATGTTAGCATCCTTCTGACACCACCTCACAAACGGTGCTACTGGGTGGGGCCCAAAGCTGTCATACTTGAGCCTTTGGGGAGCGTACAAGACCCAAACTCTAAGAATATTCTTGGTGAAGAAAAGACCTTGGACAAGCTTTTGGAAAGCTATCTGATAACACATGGGCAGAGCTTAGAAGACACTGCATAGCCTTTGACCCATAGTTCTGTTTCTAAAAAGTTATTCTGAGGAAAGAAACTGTTATAATAACAGATTATATGTAGCAGTTTATCAATGGTACAGTTACAGTAAGAACAAAAAGTAAGAAACAACTTGCATGCTCAGAAAAAAAAAAAGAGAATCAAATGGGGGGGCTGGCGAGATGGATCAGTGGTTAAGTGTGTACTGCTCTTCCAGAGGACCTGAGTTCAATTCCCAGCACTCATGTTGGGTGACTCACAAACACCTATAACTCCAACTTGAGGACATCTGATGTCTCCTGCCTCCTTGGGCACCTGCACTCATTTGCACCCATGATTGATAACATAAAGTTTTGGGTGAATACATCAAAGCAAGGAGAAAGCTTTTGTTATACCACTAAGAAAATAAGATACAAAATATTTTTATTTTTAAAAGATTTATTTTATTTGTGTGTATCTGTGTGAGTGCTTTCAACCGATGAGCCATCTCTCTTGCTTCCGAAATATGTTGTTTTGTCTGATATTAAACACCATGAGTAATAGTGTGTGTGTGCATGTCCACATCATATCCACTCCCCCATTACCCTTTCTTGCATTCCTCTCTCCCTTGTGTGGGTCTCCTACTTCCCAAATAACCCCATTTCTACTTTCATGTCTTAAAAAAATCTAGATCATACATATGAGAGAAAATACAATATTTGTCTTTCTGAGTTTGGCTTATCTAGTTTAAAACGCACACGTGTGTGCGTGGGTGCGTGCGCGTGTGCAGGTGTCTCAGTGCTGTGCTGACTTGGCCTCCTTTAGGAGGGTGTGTACCTAGCATGCCGTAGCTGGGTGATATGCAAGCTGTATTTTTAGCTTTTTGAGGAAACTCCACGCTGATTTCCATAGTGCTTGCACCAGTTTACACTCCTATCAGCATTAAATAAGTCTTCCGTCCCCACCAGCATTATTGTCACTTGTTTTCTTGATGATAGTCATTCCGACATGAGGATGAGATGGAATCTCAATGTAGTTTTGATTTGCATTTTCCTGATGGCTAAAGATGCTGAACATAGTCTCCAAGAGTTACTGGGCCCGAGTCTCTCAGTAAAGACAGCCCATCTTGTAAAATATCTGCACGCTGAAGGTGTTTCCACATTAGCTAGAGTGAGAAATGGGCAGGTGGCAGAGGCAGGAAGCTTTCGCAATGGCACTGATGGTGGAGAGTGGGCAGGTCCAACATGGGCACTGAACAGTGTGTGAGCCCCACAACAGTGGCTGAAAGAACGAATGGGGAATGGCGAGGACTACAGTTGCTCCAGGGTGACACCCAGGCTGCACTCAGAAATCCTCCCAAACCGTCAGACACTCATCTCATTCCGAGAACTCTTGGAAGCATCATTTCATTTGATACACGGTGCTAGCCGCCCAGTGAATGGCAGAAAAATCTAGGAAGCTGGACCCCTGGAGGTTAATTACATGATAAAGACTCCATCTAGAAGCCTTTGGATATGAACGCAGTGGCTAACCTCTGGGCTAGCATAGTTTGGAGTCTTCTCTTCATTCTGGTCAATTAGTCACTGGCGGACTGGTACCTGTTGGTGGCCTTCTGATGTCGTTGCTGGCTTTGGGGATACCTCAAAGAAAGAGAGGAGACATTAGAAAGACAGGGATTGGGTCCTCATGAGTCCCCCAGGTGAGAGGACAGGCAACAAAAGAAAACCAGAGAAGTAGGTAGGCTAAGCCTGGGAGCATTCACAACAAGAGAACACATGAGTGCTCTTTGTATGTACATGTGAGAATGTGTATGTTCAAAGGACAACCTTGGGTATTGTTACTTACCACCTTCCACTTTTTGTTGAGAGGGCCTCTCATTAGTCTGAACTTCACCAAATAGGCTAGGCCTAGCTAGCTACTGAGCTCTGGGGATCTACCAGGCTCTGCCTCCCATTTTGCCTTTGCTGGAATTACAAGTGCTGACCACTGTGCCTGACTTTTTTCTTTTTTTTTTGGTTTTTCAAGACAGGATTTCTTTGTGTAGCCCTGGCTGTCTTGGAACTCATTCTATAGACCAGGCTGGCCTTAGACTCAGAGATCTGCCTGCCTCTGCCTCCCAAGTGCTGGTGTAACATGAGTTCTGGGATTCCAAATCAAGTTCTCACCCTTGTAAGGTAAGCTGTTTTACTAAATGAGCCATCTCCCAATCCTAATAAGAATTTTCTACTGCAACAAACAGAATTCAAACCAACTGACTTAAAAACATGCTTTGGGGTTGAGGGTGTTGCTCCATGGCAGCAGGACTAGCATAGGAGCCTAGCATGCTTGAGGCTCTGGGTTTGATCTCCAGTTGCACAAAAAACAAAACTAGCAAATAAGATGATGGCTCATGGAGATCTTGAGCACCCACAGGTCCAGGCCTTTTTGGTACTGGCTATCCTGCCTTGCTCATGAGTTTCGTTCTTAGCTATGGACAGGGCATTACAGTGTTCTGAGCAGCTTTGCTGGGGTTGGGATGGAGGGTGGAAGAGGGCAGTCCCCGACTACCTGCTGTCCCTTTGACCATTTTTAGGATTCCATATCATCTCAATTTATTTTGGGGGAAAAGAAGTCAACTCTAATACATTGTTCTCAAAATCTTGAGTGGATGTCTTTAAATAAAGGGTACAGGAACTGTACTCAATCCGTTGTGGTGTCCTTTGCCTATAATCCCAAAACTCAGGAGGCAGAAGCAGGTGGGTACTGGTGAGTTTAAGGCTAGCCTAGTCTACATATTGAGTTTCAAGCTAACTGGAATTATATAGTGAGACCCCGGAGAGAGATAAGAGATAGAGATATAGATAGATAGATAGATAGATAGAAAGATAGATAGATAGATAGATAGAGAGGAGCTTCCTGTGCTTGGTGCTTTCCTGAGCCTCCTTGCATTTAGTGCCAAGACATGTTTGAGTGAAATCTAAACTTCTGTCCCAGTTGGTGGAATTCGACAGATCCTCAAGAGTGTTCTGCTCCTCAAAACCTTTGAAGATGTGCAACAGAAAAATGTCCCTAGGGAAAAAACAAAACAAAAAACTATGTGATCTTCAAACTAAGCCTGGTAGAAAAGAAAGACAGCATGGCAAGATGGCTCAGCATGTAATGGCAGTTGCCACCAAGCCAGGTGACTTGAGTTCAGTAGTTTCTTGGTACCCCACAAGGTAGAAAGAACTGACTTCTGTAGATTTTCCTCTGACCTCCACATTTGCACCACGGCACAATACACACACACACACACGCACGCACGCACGCACGCACGCATGCACGTCCTTGGAGGCAGGATCTAGAGTTAAGCACAGCTTCTTCTACATATCTGCTGGGTGATACTGGCGTTCTGGGTGCTGCCTCATGTTCCTTCTGTATTGTAAGCTTCATAATGTCTCCTCACTGTATGAAAAGGGGATCTTGACTGGATTGGAGGTCAGCTTTCTTCTTTGCTCTAGTAAGGGTGAGTGAGGGGGTTTCTTTAGCGGACCCCTCAGCTCAATTGTGCTAAAACAGGTCTTGAGTACATTTTGTGGATTGAAAGAACTGCACAGTATCTCATGTCCACAAACAGGCTCTGAAGAAGTTCAACTGGGGACAGAAGTTGGAGCACAGGGATGTGGGGTGGAGGGAGAAAGGGCCCAGGGTATTTTCAGAACAAGAATGGGGGACTTTTCCAGTTTGGAAGCCAGAAAAAAACAGTGTTCTCCAGCCGCAGTAGCTTCCAGCAGCTGCCTTCATCTACTCTCTTTTTTAAACTTTGGCCTTTGTTCCTCCTCCCCCTCCCTTCCTCATGGCTCCATCTTTAACAGTTCACTTTGTGAGTTATTTTTTTAAACTTTGAATGTATGATTGTTATAACTTCTTTGCATTGATTTTCATTCTTTTCTTTCAAATTGCATCTAATTTTATCTTTTTATCTCAGCCTTGTTTTATGGGAATTTCAACAAAAGAATTATTTCATCTTAAGCATCTAGTCTTTTAATTCTCTCTCCTCATCATATTTTAGCATTTTTATTATCCACATTAAACTTTTAATAGACTTATGTAAATGCAGATGTGCACAAGATGAAAAAAAAAAAAACCCTCAACATGCTCCTTAGAGGGAACTGCTGCAAACAGCTGGGTGTCCACTCCAACTTTATTTTCCCATAAACAGATATATCATCTAAGCACATTCATTCACTTTTATAAAATGAGCTCATGCAATTCACCTGTTCTTGTTCTTATTACAAACCTCATTTCTTCCTTTGTTTTTTATCCTTCTAAGAACATGGACTGAAAATCGTCCCTTTTGGGCAGGTAAGATGGTTCCTCAGGTACAGGTGCTTAAGCTGCCTAAGTTCAAGATCCGGACTTCACGTGGTTGAAGGGAAGAATCAACTTCCACAAGTTGTCCTCTGACTTCTACATGACCCCCCCCCACACACAAATACAATAAAAATCATCACTCTAACTTATGATGGGAATAGAACCCAGGACCTCAGACATGTGAGCTAAAGGCCTGACCACTGAGCTTATCCCCAGAGTTTCAGTATCGACTCCGCATTTTATAGTTTGATTACTTGTGCAGAGGAGAGACAGGCTGCCAGGGTGGTTGACATACTTTTTCGGAGTGGCTTCTCTTTATTTCCTTCCGGCAGGCTGATCCGATCTCATCTGGACCATCAGAATGAAGAACCTGTCCTAAGAAAGAACATTTCAGGAGAGCTTTTGAGGTTCTAGGCAGAGGCCATGGCTGGTATAATTAAGGCTTATCTGCTTAGCCACATTTTCCTGCTGGTGTGGGTGTGGGTGGGGTGGAGTTTCCCTGGCCTGGAGCAGACACTAAGGGTAGAAAGGAAAATGTGAGAAGGAGATTCAGTGTGGGCCTCTGAGATGGGAAGGAGAAGAATACCATGCTGTGGACTGCGTGTCTGCGTCCCCTTTTGGTGAGAATCTGAAGCGTCCCCTTCAGGCTCCTAGTTTGAATGCTTTTTTTGCAGCTGGTGGTGGAGACACTGTGGACCATTCAGAATGTGGGACCTGGCTGGTGGAAGCAGGTCACTAGCAGTGGGTCTTTGCTTGTTATACCTTCCCTGGTTCCTGCCTTGCTTTCTGCCATCTGTCCTTCTGTGCTCTGAGCCACTTTTTCCATGAGTTCTTGCTGCCATGACCAGAGCTGCCCTGTCATGCATCTCTATCCGACCTCCAGGTGATGTTGATGCCTCCCTTGTCCACAGTATATAGCTCTAATCTGGTCTAACTTTCCTAAACAGATACTCACAGGACCAAAGGACTCACACTACAGAGTAAGCCAGTGGCAAAGACTGACTCATAACAGGAAAAGGATGTGCTTTTTCTGTTACAGAACTCTGCACCCAGTCCCACAGATGCTTGGTATCAAGAGGAAGGCAAGGCTCTAACTGGCCAGGTGTGACAGTCAGACGTGATTGTCTGCTTGACAGCATTAAGAGATGTCTTGGGGGAACAGGAGATACAGCTCTGCTGGATCCTCACAGGTGAGCAACGGAGTGGGGAAGTCCTGGGGCAAATGTGGGCAGCACCATCTATGGCAGCAGTTCTCAATCTGTGAGTCTTGACCCCTTTGGGGGGACTCAAACAACCCTCTCACAGGGCTCACCTAAGACCACTGGAGAACACAGATATTTGTATTAAGATTCATAACAGTAACAAAGTTACTGTTGTGGTTATGAAATAGCAACAAAGATAATTTTATGGTTGGGAGTCCCCACAACATGAGGAACTGTATTAAAGGGTTGCAACATTAGGAAGGCTGAGAACCACTGCTCTAGATTAAAGCCTAGATGTCATTATCTTAGAAACCCGTCCTACAGTGACATTTCCTCCCACCATTACTATCTCTGTGTCACCTTCCTAGTCACCATATTGCTGCTCAGAATGCAAATAGCCACGATATACGTGAGATATTAGATATCTTTGCTCTATAGCCTGGAGAGCCAGATGGAAAAAAAGAAGATGAAGAAGCCAGGGCAGGTGAGTGCCATTCTCCCTGAGAGTGTACATTGGTGTGTCATGGCCTTCAGGCTTCAGACTCTAGCTTTTTTGACCTTTCAATATGAATTAATACCAGTGACTCTTCAGGGAGCTTTCAGGTACTGACTGGGGCTGTATCATTGGTACCCTCATCCTGAGGGATCCAGATTCTTAGATCAAGTAGCTACTGGGCTCTTTGCAGAGAATGTTATGATCCGATTACCTGGCCTAGAACCATGTAAGGCAAGCCAATAAATCTTCATGTGTGTGCTGTTTTTCTTTTTCTTTAGAGCATAGTTGTTTAAACTATATACAAACCCTTATGAGCTAAGTACATATGAAGGTCTTGAAAACTTTAGCAACAATAAAAGTTTTCTGTATACTCAATGACCAAAAATTAATCAGCTCAAATCAACCAGACTGTTAAAGAGTCCCGTGTTCCTGGCAGAGGTTGCCTGAAATGCATCAGGACTTCAGCGCCTGTTCTGAACACAGGAGCACTTAGCAGTGCTAATGCTGCCAAATCCCACAAGGCCAACGAATGCCACCCAAATCGCCTCAGCTTGGATCTGATACTATTTTATTTATGAGTTGTGGTGATTTTACTGTACGTGCAAAGCTTTCAGTTCTTATAGGGACATAACGATCTAATTATGGAAAACAGGCTTTTAACACTTTCCCACTGTCAGCATGCAAGTATCAAATCCATATATCTCTAGAGTATATTGTGTTAGAATGCTTGATTTTAGAAATTGCTGGTTAAATTGTTAACTTTCATCTTATTAAAAAAGCAAAAACAACTCCCCACCCCCCCAAAAACCCCCCAAAATAAAAAAGACAAAAAAACCAATCCAACCTAAAATAGTTGGATGGATTTTGGCTTAAGGTTAGGACAGAATTCTTTCCTTCTTTCCTTCTTATTTTCCTTCCTTCCTTCCTTGTTTGCTTTTTGAGACAGGGTTTTTTGTTTGTTTGTTTGTTTGTTTTTTTTTTTTTTTTGGTGTGTGTGTGTAGCCCTGGATGTCCTGGACCTCACTTTGTAGACCAGGCTGGCCTTGAACTCAGGGATTTGCCTGTCTCTGGCTCTGGGTGCTGGGATTAAAGGTTTCAGCCAGCACTCCCAGCTAGAACAGAATTTCTAACACTTCCTGGATGACATACTTCTACCATTCGTCCTATGCATTTTGTGGGAAGCGGTGCTTACAGCATTGATGGTTACAAAATCAATGCCCAGTAATTCCTGAAACCTGGTGAGAGATGCACCATCCTGTGATATCAAGCATTCACAAAAAAACAAAATAATAATTCTTTTTTTGGTTTTTTTTTTTGAGACAGGGTTTCTCTGTGTAGTTTTGGCTGTCCTGGAACTTGCTCTGTAGACCAGGCTGGCCTCAAGTTCATAGCTCTATCTGCCTCTGCCTTCCGAGTGCTGAGATTATAGGTATACACCACCACTGCTCGGCCAAAATTTTAATTCTTTTTTTTTTTGTGCTATGTCCTTTATTTTATTTTTTATTTTTTTCCTTTATTTTTTATTTCTTCAAGTTACATCTCAATCGCAGTCCCCTCCCTATTCCCCCTCCAGTCCCACCCTCCCACCCTCAACCCCCCATCATCCTCTTCCCTTTTTTTTTCTTTTAAGTTTAAGGTATATCTTATTTCCCCCTACAGTTTCTCCTTTCAGTCCAACAAATGGCTCTTTCTCTTATAATAATAAATACAATACAGTACAACAGAGGTAATTAGGCCACAGTTATGAGGGTTATATGGCTTAACGTACATTCCCAATGACCAGTCCATATGTATTTGGTACCTGACTTTAACATTCTACTATCTAAACATCTCCATGAGTTTAAAGTTCTATATCTGACTCAACATTCATACTAATTGCAACACAATTTTAAAAGTATCTTCTTAGATGTATAACACTCTCTTGACTCCTAATCAACTCAAAAAATTTTTTTAAATACTTTATTATTTTTTTCTTCAAGTTACATCTCAGTCACAAACCCTTCCCTATTCCC
>CAJQZJ010033049.1:2220024-2253865 GCA_907164525.1 Lophiomys imhausi | reverse complement strand
TCTCTCTCTCTCTCTCTCTCTCTCTCTCTCTCTCTCTCTCTCTCTCTGCCTCCTGTTGTGGATCAGATGTAAGTTCTCAGTTACTGTTCCAGGATCATACCTGCTTGCTTGTCATCATATTTCCTGCTATGGTGATCGCTCATAATTAAATACTTTCTTCTGTATGTTTTTCTGGTCATGGTGTCTTTTCACATCAGTAGAACAGTAACCAAGAGACCTTCATAGCCTTCAAAATTGTACCACAGACTAGAGATGGGATGCCCAAAAGAGGAACCAGTAAAGGACATAGTATTCAGATTCAAACCTGGAATAGAACCTGGAAGTTCATAGGATTTTTTTTTTAAATACTTTTTTTTTCTTCAAGTTACATCTCAGTCACAAACCCTTCCCTATTCCCCCTTCCTATCCCGCCCTTCCACCCTCTTCCCCCCAGCAGTTTCCCCTTTCAGTCCAACAGATGGTTCCTTCTCTTATAACAGTAAATACTATACAAAACAACAGATATAAATATGCCACATTTATGAGAGTTAAATGGCCCAGTATACCTTCCCAATGTCCAGTTTATACATATTTGGTAATTATGAGTCTTTATCTATCTGTTCTTCAATCACCTCAGAGAATATTAAAAAAATGTTTCCTTTAATAAGTGGTAAAATTATATGAATACCAAATAATTTTTTGAGGCAGGTTCCCATGTAGTTCTGGCTGGTCTCAAATGAGTTGTGTATCTGAGGATGACCTTGAATTCTTTTATTCATTTTTTTGTTTGTGTACATGTTGCATATGTGTGCATACCCATTTGCTAGAGGAGGATGTCAGGTAGTGTGCTTTATCATAACTTTGAGGTAGGGCCTCTCACCAAACCTAGAGTTAGGCAGGCAGTCAGAAAGATCTTCCTGTCTCTATCTCCTTCCCCACAGTGGGAGTTACAGGCAGCTGCATCAGCCCTGGCCTTTCCTGGGTTCTGGGAATTCAAACTCAGGTCCTCATGTTTGTTCAGCAAGTACTCTTACCCACAGGGGCATTTCTTCAGTCCATGACCATGAACTCTTAAATTTTAAAAAATACATTAATTGTTTATTTTGTGCATGCAGGTGTGGGCTTGCTATGGTGAACACATCACAGGACAATTTGTACCTTGTCCCTTCGCAGTGTGGGTCCCAGGTTATTAGGTCTGTAATGAACACCTTTACCTGCTGCATCCTCAGCCAGCCAGGGATCTGAGGGTGGAGGCAAGTCAGCTGTCAGAGCCACGTGTCCTTAAAGCTCCCTCTGTTAACTTTGAACTGTGAAAACATTGTGTTTTTTTCCCATTGTGGACGAGTTCTCCAGCACTAGTAGAGTCTCCCATTGCTCAATTCAAAAGGGATAGCATATGCAAAGAGTTTAGAACTCACTCTTCTTGTCTCAGTCCCATGAGACTTCCAGGTGTGGCAGTGTACTCAAGTCCATGAGCCACGGGGCTTAAGGTTGTTGTTGTTTTAATGAAAGTTTCATTACGTAGGCATGATCAATTAGATTATTTGTCATTAGTGATCAACTAGGTTTCTAGCCTCTCCCCTTTCTGGAGGGCCTGAACATTCTGGCAACCAACCTTCATCTTGAAGCTACCTAGAGGCCCTCTAAAAGACTCCTCATTAATTAGTATAAATTGAATGTGTTTGAAGGGGCTTGTGAATAACAAATGGAAATGGAATGTAGGGAATTTTAAGAGCTTAGGAGTTCTAGTGTTGGAAACCAGGTATGAAGACTAAATTTGTATTAGGTTACAGTCCTTCAAGTGAAAGCAAATAGAAGGGAAAATGGCTGCATGGGGCCTGAAACACTGTGCTCTGTAGGCCAACCTTTCCTGGGGAGCAAGCAATGAGCTGCTCATATAAAACCATAGACTCTGAGGGGTGGTTCCAGGTTCAGATGCTCATCTGCTATGTGATACTTGCAAAGTCATGTAGCCCCAGTGAGAAAAAGAGAGTACTTCCTGGGTCTGGGTTACCTCACTCAGTATGATATTTTCTAGTCCCATCCATTTGCTTGCAAATTTCATGATTTCCTTGTTTTTAATAGCTGAATAGTATTCCATTGTGTAAATATGCTACATTTTCTTTATCCATTCTTCAGTTGAGGGACATCTGGATTATTTCCAGTTTCTGGATATTATGAATAAAACTGCTATGAACATAGTTGAGCAAATGCCCTTGTGGTTTGGTGGAGCATCTTTTGGGTATATGCCCATGGTATAGCTGGGTCTTGAGGTAGAAGTATTCCCAACTTCCCAAGAAACTGCCAGACTGATTTCTAAAGTGGTTGTGTAAGTTTGCACTCCCACAGCAACGAGGAGGGTTCCCCTTGTTCCACATCCTCCACAGCATGGGCATCACTTGACTTTTTTTCTTTTTTTTGGTTTTTCGAGACAGGGTTTCTCTGAATATCTCTAGCTGTCCTGGACTCGCTTTGTAGACCAGGCTGGCCTCGAACTCACAAAGATCCGCCTGCCTCTGCCTCCCAAGTGCTGGGATTAAAGGCGTGCGCCACCACCGCCCGGCAACTTTTTGATCTTAACCGTTCTGACTGGTTCTGAGATGGAATCTCAGAGTTGTTTTGATTTGCATTTCCCTGATGACTAAAGACTGAGTATTTTTAAAGTGCTTCTCAGCCATTAGAGATCCCTCTGTTGTGAATTTGTGGTTTAGCTCTGTACCCCATTTTTTGATTGGATTATTTGGTTTGTTGCTGTTTAATTTCTTGAGTTTTAAAAATTTTTTTTGTTTTGGATATTGGCCCTCTGTCAGATGTAGGGTTGATAAACATCTTTTCCCAATCTGTAGGCTGCCATTTTTGTCTTATTGACAGTGTCCTTTGCCTTACAGAAGCTTTTCAGTTTCATGAGGTCCCATGTATTAATTGTTGATCTTAGTACCTGAGCTGTCAGAGTTCTGTTCAGGAAGTTGTCTTCTGTACCAATGCATTCAAGGCTTTTCCCTACTTTTTCTATTAACTTTAGTGTATCCAGTTTTTATGTTGAAGTTTTGGATCCACTTGGACTTGAGTTTTGTTCAGGGTAATAAATATGGATAAAATTTGCATTCTTCTACATACAGACATTCAGATAGACCAGCATCATTTGTTGAAGATGTTCTTTTTTCCATTGTATGTTTTTTGGCTTCTTTGCCAAAAATCAAGTGTCATGGTACGTACTCACTTATAAGTGGATGCTACCCACGTAGTACAGGATAACCATGCTTCAATACACAGACCCAAAGAAGTTAAATAACAAGGAGGGCCAAAAGGAGAACACTTGAATCTCACTCAGAAGAGGAATAAAGCAGACATCAGAAGTGGATGGAGAGAGGTACCTGGGAGGGTTAGGGAGTGGGGAGGGGAACGAGGGTAGGGATCAGGTATGGGGAGAGCAGGGGTGGTGGGTGAGAGGGCTGGGAGAGAGAAGGGAAATCAATGGGGCAGGAAGGGTGCAACTCTGGTACAAGCTGGAATGAGTGAAGCTCCTGAGAGGATATGGGGGTGACTCTAGCTGAGACTCCTAACAGTGGAGGATTTGGAGACTGAACTGGCCATCTCCTGTAGCCAGGCAGGACTTCTAGTGGAGGAAGGGAGATATCAACCCACCCACAGAACATCCATCTAAAATTTGTCTTGCCTGTAAGATGTGCAGAGATAAACATGGAACAAAAATTGAGGGAATGGTCAAGTAATGACTGGTCCAACTTGAGTGCAACCCATGGGTGAGAGACAACCCCTGATATTCTTTTTTTTTAAGATATATTTTATTTTTTTATGTATACAGTGTTCTGTCTGCAGGCCAAAAAGGCACCAAATTTCATTACAGATGGTTGTGAGCCATCATGTGTTTGCTGGGAATTGAACTCAGGACCTCTAAAAGAGCAGTCAGTGCTCTTAACCTCTGAGCCATCTCTCCAGCCCAACCCCTGACATTCTCAATGATACTCTGCTATTCTTGCAGACAGGAGCCAAACATAACTGTCCTCTGAGAGGCTTTGTCCAGCAGCTGATGGAAACAGATGCAGAGACCCACAGCCAAACATTAGGTAGAACTCAAGGAGGCTTGCGGAAGACTTGGGGAAGGATTGAGGGAACTGGAGGGGTCAAAGACACCACAAGAAGACCTATAGAGCCTACTAACCTGGGCCCATAAGGGCTCATAGAGACAGAACCACCAACCAAAGTGCATGCATGGACTGGACCTAGGACCCCTACACATATGTAGCTGATGGGCAGCTTGATCTCTATGTGGGCCCCTTAACAATTGGAGTGGAGATTGTCTCTAACATGGACTTTGTTGCTTGCATTTTGATCCTTTTCGCTTAGCTGGGCTGACTTCTTTGGTCTCAGTGGAAGAGGATGCACTTAGTCCTGATGCAACTTAATGTGCCAGGGTGGGTTGGTGAGGAAGGAGGTAGGGGGGAATAAGGGAAGAGGGTGGGAGGCTGGGACTGAGAGGAGAGGAAGGGACTGCAACCAGGATGCAAAGTGAATAAATTAAATTAATGAGAAAAAAAAGAGGATACTGACTCCATAGTACTGACCCCACCAGGCCATTATGAAGACTGGGAGAGATGACGGCCTTGATTGTAGGGCTAAGGTTATTGTGCAATTCAAATACTGATTTCTGCACCACCCTCCCTCATATCTGGTTGCAATACTTGTACTAAGAATCTCTTGTCTGAATGTTGTATAAATACTTTTCCTCAATTGTCCTTTGATATGCCAATAAAGCAGTTTACACCCAATCACTGAGTAGAGGAGAGAATAGGGCTGGACTTCCTGTCTTCCAGGGGAGGATGAGTTATAGAGAGGAAGTAGGGGAATTCAGCCATAGGCAGAGGCAAGAGAGACCAGGAGGGATTCTGCTGAAGCAAGAAAGCCACTAAGTGCAAGTATCTCTGAGATTTACACTGAGGGAAATCCAGACTAGCTTAGTGGGTTAAGAATAGAGTAATAACTGCTCAGTTTTTGTGTTGTGAAGCTTGTTTAACAAATAACATAATAGACTCTCAATTATTTGGATGATAGCCAGGTTAAGAGAGAAAGTATGAAACTAACACAATTATATAAAGATACATTAAGTTCCAAGCACAGCATCTATCATGTTCAAGAGTTCACAAAACACACATTCTCCTTCCTGGAATGTGGGGGGAGGCAGTATATTCCTGACCCCAGCCCCAATTAGCTGACTGCCTGTGATAGAGCTCACCCTTCATGATGGTGTACCAACTTCATCCTTAAAGTGTTACAGCAGGGACTCAATGATACAGTGTGGAAACCTTCTTTGGTTGGTTGTGTGGCTCTAAGACTCAGTCCTGGAGTCTTGAAGCCTTTAGGGGGTATTTGTTTTCCTTTTCTTATTCCTCCTCCCTTTTCCCCTCTTTCCTTTCTCAACTTATCTTTCTTTTTCTTCCTTCTCTTCTTCCCCATTCTTTTCTCTTCTTACCCACTTCTCCTGCATCTTATCCTCTTCCTTACCCTCTCTTCTCTCCCATCCTCCTTCTCTTCCTTCTTCCAGAATCTTGCAATGCTGCTCAAACTGACTTTGAACTTTTGGGATCAACTGATTTTCCTGCCTCAAACTCTTGAGTTGCCAGGTGCATACTACTAGTGCCTTTTAAGTCCCAAAGTTGATGACAGTCATGGGGAAGAAGGTTGGGAGAAAGGGGTTGTCTTAGGGTTCTATTACTGTGAAGAGATACCATGACCACAGCAACTCTTATAAAGGAAAACATTTAATTGGAGTTAGCTTATAGTTTCAGAGGTTTAGTCCATTGTCATCATAATGGGAAGCATGGCAGCATGCAGGCAGATATGGTGTTAGAGGAGCAAAGAGTCCTACATCTTGACCCACAGGCACCAGAAGGAGACTGTGTGCCACACTGAGTGTAGCTTGAACATAGGAGACCTCAAAGCCCACCTCCACAGTGACATGATTCCTCCATCAAGGCCACACCTGCTCCAACAAGGCCACATCTCCTAATAGTGCCACTCCCTATGGGCCAAGCTTTCAAATACACGAGTCTACGGGGGCCAAACCCACTCAAACCACCACAGGAGTACTTTGGGGATAGGCCTCTTCCCCCCCCACCCCATTAGCTGCATTTAGCTTTCAGACAAAGAAGGGAGTGAATTAGCCATGGAGCCCAGAAGCTCACTGCATACACAGATTGGCTTACTGGTTCCAGATCTGGAAAGGATCTGCCTGTTAGACTCCAATTTGAAGATTCCACCTACTATGCCCCAGTCCTTGGGGAGCTACCCTCATTAGGGTACACATCATTTAGCCCTCATCCTACTCAACAAATGTAGAAGTTTTGTGGGTACTGTGAAATTCAGGAAATGTTATCCCTAAACATGCTACTTTGGACTTCAAACTAGAGGTACTCCAGGAAAGGGCTTTCTGGGACATCTGATAAAAAAGTAAAGTGGATACTAGGCAGTACACACCCACTCCTTCACTTTATTCCACTTAGTGGCAGCCACCTTATCCCCACTGACTACTGTCTCTGAACAGCAAGGGACAGGGTGGGGCCCAGGAAGTCACAAGGACCTTCTTTAGGGATGTTCCCGTTCAATTTGGAAGGGTGGGTGAGACTAAAAATACCACCTTTGTGACATATTTACTCTGCTCTTGTTAATACCCCAGAGAGATTGCCAAGAGTCACTACCACCAAACCTGTGATTAAACCATAATAACCACTTTCATGTTTATAAATTTTGTCCTTGATATCAGAGAGGAGTATTTTTAGGCTAGAACTTGCAGCTAACAAATCCACAAAGATGTGAATTTAAGCGAGCATCTCTCCTTTAGGCTTCCTTCCTTGCACAAGGCAGTAAGGCAGGAGGGATCAAACTGGGAGAAGCCACCTATCATGCCTCAGTCCCAAGGGGAACTTCCTTCGGGTAGACATCCTTTGATGCTGATCCCATCTTGACACATTGAAAGTTTCATGGATACTGAGGGAGTTCATGAATATCTCCCCAAAACATGCCAGTCAGACTTCAAGCTGAGGGTCCTTTAGGGGAACAGTGTGTGAAAAGAGGGCTTTCTAGAACTTCTTTCATAAGCCTAAGGAAACTCAGCTGCCATGAGTCCCCTCTGCAGGAAGCACATCAGGCAGGGAACATTAAACTCATCCCAGGACATGAGACTGGAGTTTGTCACCATGCCTGATGCACTTTGTCACAGGCTCTCACCTGTTCTTTTGAGGATCTTTTCATCTTTCCTCTAAATAATTTACTTTCTCCTAAGCTGTTCTCTTCCGTGGAGAAGATACAGAAGCTTCTCCATCTCACTGGGCTTGGGCTACTCACTGTCTTTCCTGTGAGGCCTCTGTGCGTGTAATTACATACATGCATGCATATTATCCATTCTCCTGCTACTCTGTCTACTGTCAATTTATTTCACAGAGTCAAGTATTAAACCTTCAGAGGGCAGGGGGAAATTTTCCCTTTCTATCAACAACCATTCTGTCCTCCCATCTCCATCCATCCATCCATCCATCCATCCATCCATTAATGAAGTCATTCAAAACACATTTAATGAGAATTTAGTGTACAAGTCAGCTTTCTCGCTGCATAACAAACACCAAAGGAAACCTATTTAAAAGGAGGAAATACTTATTTTAGTTCATGGTGTCAGTGATTTCTGTTCATAGTTGGTCAGCTCCATTGTTTCTGGGTCTGTCCTAGTTAGCCTGCTATTTCTCTGATAAAACATTCTGATCAAAAGCAGCTTGTGGGGAAAAAAAAAGGTTCATTTCATCTTAAAGTCTGTCATCTACAGAAGTCAAGGCAGGAACCTGGAGCAAAACCTGGAGCAGGAACCAAAGCAGACATCTGGAGGAACATTGCTTATTGGCTTGTTAATGGCTTTCCATGGCTTGTTAAACCTGCTTTCTTATACACCCCAAGACCACATTCTCAATGACTATATCCAGTGGGCTGAGACCTTCCATATCAATCATTAATCAAGAAAGTGTTCCACAGAGTTGTTCACAGGCCAATGTGATGGAGGCTGGTTTCTTATTTGAGGTTCATGCTTGCAAAATGACTCTGGCTTGTGTCAAGTCAACAAAAATTAGCCCATGTATGACGATAGTAAGGCAAAGCATCACCATAGGAAGAATGTGTGAAGGAACTGAGATGCTTGCCTCACGGCATCCAGGAAGCAGAGGAGGAGTGGGGGAAAAGAGATAGACAGGCAGACAGATAGACATGTAAACAGAGTCTAAAGCAAGACATCGTTCCAGCCTTCAGTGTCTACTTATTTCAAGGAGACCACCCCTCCTAAAGTTTCTATCATCTCAAAATAATGCCACACATGAGCCTGTGGGGGATATTTCATACTTAAACCATAACACGTATGGCATATCAGGTTCTGGGGGCAAGGGAGTGAATAAATAAACATGACCCCTGCTCTCATGGAGTTTGCATTCTGATGGTGGCACTGACTGTAAACTGATAGGACAGACTATAAATTAAAAATATGTGCCATGATGGGAACAAATAGGGAGGACTGATGGATAGGACCTGGGGTGGCAGGGCTGTTTGTGATGGTGAAATCTGAGAAGGAGCCAGCCACCCAAAGAGTCTGCTGACTCAAGCCTTGACTGTCCCCTTTCTGCCAGCCTTCTCATTGCATCCAGTTCTAAGGTACTCAGGATGAATGGGTTATCAACTAAGACTTGTTTCCCCTTGAAGGAGATTGCTTCCTTTTGTAGATCTTTCAAACAGAAGCTTGTCCTGGGTTGTTTTTCTCTTGCTGTGATAAAATATCATGAATAGCCAGCAGTGGTGGTGCGCACATTTAATCCTAGCACTTAGGAGGCAGAGGCAGGTGGATCTCTGTGAGTTTGAGGACAGCCTGGTCTACAGAGTGAGTTCAGGACAGCCGGTGCTGTTACACAGAGAAACCCTGCCTTGAAAAGCCAAAAACCAAACCAAACAAAACAAACCAGAACAAAAATACCCAAAACCGAAAAACAACAATAAAAACAACAACCCCCCCCCACACAAAAAAAACCAACCAACCAAACCAAACCTGAAAAAAAAACCAAAACAAACAAACAAACAAAAATCCTTATAAATGCAACTTTAGGGAGAAAGGGTTTATTCTTAAGGCTCATAATTCAAGGGAATGGTCCACTATGGTGGGGAAGCAAGACAGCAGGAGCTTGAAGCAGTTGGTGACATTAGGTCTTCAGCCAGGAAGAAGAATGTGAGTAACTGCTAGTGCTCAACTCACTTTCACCCCAGGGTCCCCACTCACAGGATAGTCCCACCCACAAAATCAAACAATCTCTCATAGACATTCTCAGAGGCTGACTTTAATCCAGACAATCCCTCACAGGTGTGCCTAGAGGCTTGTCTTCTAGGTGATTCTAGATCCTGTCAACTTGACACACTGACCATCACAGGACTGTTAATCCTCCATCTTATTCCAGGGCAGAGGCTGGAAAGTTGGAGCCCTTGGTCTTACTATGTGTGAACATACCTAGGTGTTCAGGTCCTGTGATCACACCAGACCCTGTTCTCAAGGCTGTCATTCACCTAATCCTGAATACTGTCTTCTGTTCATTGCAGCCTCTGGTAGTTGGTCCAGTGGTTTTCCTTTTTAAACTAGATATGAATGATGTTTGCATGACTCGTTTAATGCTTTAGCATCATAGTCCTTTACCCCCCTTGCTTCTGTTGACTTTTACCTCCACCCTATGTCCGCCCTTTTTACAACTGGAGCCAGGGCCCAAGGGGACTTTATCTTAAAACCCTCACATGGATCTATGTGTCATTCTAAACAAACTGAATTGAGACTTCACTTAAACCACTTCTCACCAAAGGATCACAGGAAAGGTTCTCCAAGGACCACGAGTGCTGCAGCTTGCAGTGTCCAACGTGAAGATGATGGCAGAGGAGCTGTGTGGGACATAGGTCACATCTTAAAATGTGCATGAAGACTACCTAAAAATGATCTTTGTCATCTTCATCCCCAAAGTCTGTACTCAGAAGAGTCTAGTCTCCACTTCATCTTTAGCCAAAAGGCAAGAAATCAATGGCCCTCCTTTCCTTTCCTTCTACCCCAACCCCATGATGTCTCAGTCATCGGGTTCTCTTGCCTTTCCCCTTCTTTGCATCTTTCCAACTCCTTTTCCTTTTTATTCTTCTCAAGGAGCACCTGTGGGCTGGGCCAGCCTGTCATCCTGGCTTCTTGGGGCTGAGTCAGGAGGATTTCAAGTTCAAGGCTTGCCTGGGAGGCAGAATGAGTTCAGGATAAGCCTGGGCTACTTTGCGAGATGCCATGTTAAAAAAAAATGGAGATATTTCAGGAGTAGAACACTCGTCTGGGATGTGCAAGGCCCTAGGTTCAGCCCATAGTACTACAACACAATCAAGACTTGTATTGTTAAAAATGCCTTAGACTAGGGACCATTTGGGTTGGTTTCTACCATTATAACAACAGGGTAACTTGACTTATAAGGAAGAAAATCGTTTTACTCATTGTTTTGGAAAACTTAGGGCAGGTTCTTGCATCTACTAAGAGGCTGGGCACATCCTAACAGCAGAAATGTGGATGGGGGAAGGATGAAGGCAGAAGAGATGGAACAGAAGACTCGGTCCTCTTTAACAGTCGCCCACTTTCCCAGTAACTATGTAACTATTTCAGTCCTGTTCTCACAAGATGGAGAAGTCACTCCTGAAATAAGTGACCCAGCCCCTTGAGAATAGAATTAATCTCATCACGAGGGAGATTATAGGTCCCAAATGTTTCTTTAAGGGCCCACCACCTTTCAACACTGTTATATCAGAGACTCAGAGCCAGCTTGGGGTTGGAAGGGGGGGACGACCACATTCAAACCAAAGCAATGGGACTACTTATTCATTTATTACCTATGAATAGAGCAGAGACTCCTCCTCTCCTGAGAGAATGGAGTGTTTTTGACACCAGTCTTTCTATCATATTTATCAAGCCAAACTCAATTTCCATCCCTCAGCCACCTCTGTATCTATACCTGGAGAGAAAAAAAATCACCCAGCTTGGAAATGGGCACCTTGTAGACTTGTGGCAGCAGACGTCGGGCCCGAGGGTTGATCTTTAGTCCCTTTGTGTATCTGCGTCACCCATTCCTGCTCCTGTAACCCAGACTAAGACCCAGTATGTCAGAGCTGAACTGTACTGTTATTTTTCAGTACTAAGAACTAATTCCTCCCTTGATTTCTTTCTTTGTGTTGTTTTTATTTTAATTTATTTGAATTTGGTTTCTTCCATTACAAATAAAAAATCTTTTGTTGAGTGTGTTAGTGTGTGTGTGTGTATGTGTGTGCGTGTTGGGGGGTGTTGTATGCTCTTATGCTTGTGTACACATACATATGCTTGCACATGTGTGTAGAGGCCTGAAGTTGATGCCACATATCTTTTTTTTATTGCTTTCCATCTCATTGCTTGATGAGTCTCTTCGTTGAATCTGGCAACAGTAATTTGGCAAGGCTGGCCAGCCAGTGAACTGTTTTTCTCCCCAGAGCTGAGGTTGCATATGGATGCTGCTATGTCCAGCTTTTCACTTGGTTGCTGGGGATCCAAACTCGGGTCCTTGTGCTGCGCAGGCACTTACATATCGAGCTATCTCCCCAGCCTACAAACAAAAGACTCCCGACAAGTGGAATCGATGATCCTAAGCTTAAAGAAAATGCTAAGGGGGAGGAAAATGAAAAAGAAAGAGCTGACTGTAAATGGGCAGTAGGTTGGGAAGAGGTCTTTGCCCTGCCCCATGTTATGTATATAAGTGTTTTGGTTGCATGTTCACATTCTTGCAATACCCATAGAGGCCAAATAAGGGTGATGAATCACCTGGAACTGGAGTTACAGATAGTTGTGAGCTTCCATGTGGGTGCTGGGAATTGAACCCAGGTCCTCTGGAAAAGTGGTCAGTGTGTTTAACCTCAGGGTCATCTGACTGCTCCCTGCAAAGAAAGAGTTTCTTCATTCAACTTCTCCAGTCTTTGGGTACTGAGGACAAGCCTCCTAGCCTGGGAAGAACAGGTAGGTCTTTCAGGGAACGCTCTGGAAGGTGGCTGAGGAGAGCAGTTCTGTCCTCTTCCTGCCTTTGCTCCCACTCCCCCTTAGTAAAGCAGAACTCCAACGGTTTGAAATGGACAATCAGAAGCTGCTAACAGCTGCAGCCCCAGAGCTTCAGTTCTTGGCAAAAGGAGCCTGACACAAAAGTATTTCTTTGTGGAAAATTATCCATTCATCGGGCTCATCTGAAACAAAATATGATTTGCATCTTAACTTCCTGTAAGAAGCTCAGCTCTGCTTCGGGTTTCATAATGTCTGGTTTTGTTGGACCAGATTGGTGGGGCACATGCTTTCCCAAACACTTGAAATTCAAGCCCAGGTTTTTCTTATTTTAAATAGCAACAGCTGCTAAGCATGATAATTATCGTAGTTCATCAAAATAAACTCACTAAGTTCCTTCTGAATATTCCCTGGAGTCTCTCTCCTGGGACTGGGGCCTCCTTAGAACTGTCCAAGACAGCACAAAGCTTGGGTCCCTCAAATGTAGGGCACAAAGTTCCTAAGTCTTGGAGGGGGTTGGATGGACCATCCCAGGATAAAGAGAAAAGCATCATTTATAGGCGGCAGATCTGATGAGATGCTTGCCTTTCAGTAGCGATGCTTTTTCTTTGAACATTGAGAGCAATTCTAGATGCTGAGGGTTGTCAGGATGTAGGGAGGGAAACACTGGGTAGCAACTAAGTGTTGTGCAGTGAGAGTCTTGCATTCGATGTGGTAGCCAGAGCTGTCCCTGAAGCCTGTCCAAGGCCAGGTAGTGAAGCTCAGATTGGCCTGAAACCCAGAATCCTCCTGCCTTAGCCTCCCAAGTGTTGGAATTAGAGGGTGGATGACCATGCCCAGCTCAGAATGATCATAAAGGAAATTCAGATCTTGTATGTCTCTTTAAGAAATTTAAAAATTACATGTATGTATATATTTGCATGTGTGCATGTGTGTGTGTGTGTGTGTGTGTGTGTGTGTGTGTGTGTGTACATAAATATACATGCAGAGGTCAAGAAACAGCTTTCTGGGATTGGTTCTCTTCCTCTGCTATGTGGGTCCAGGGAGTTGAACTCAGGTCGTCAGGCTTAGTGGCAAGTAGTCTTAGGGCTTGTATGGCTGTGATAAAACACCATTGACCAAAATCATCTAGAAGAGGAAAGGGTTCATTTCATTTTATACTTCCAGGTAACAGTTCAACACTGAGGGAAGTCAGGGAGGAATTCAAGCAGTGCAGATACCTGGAGGTAGAAGTTGATATGGAGGCCATGGAGGGGTGCTACTGATTAGCTTGCTTCTTCTGGCTTGCTCAGTGTGTTTTCTTATCTACCCCAGGACCACATGCCCAGGGGTGCCATTTCCCATAATGGGCTGGGCCCTCCCATATCAACCTTCAGTCAAGAAAATGCTCTACAAACTTGCCTACAGGCCAATCCTATGGCAGCATTTTCTTGATTAAGATTCATTCTTCCCAGATGTCCCTACCTTGGTTCAAGTTGGCATAAAAACTAGCCAGGAGACTGAGTATAAGTGTCAATCATGGGTTCATTCATCTCTCAAGCTCCTCCCGCTGAGACTTCCCTGCAATGAAGGACTATAAGCTGAAACTGTGAACTAAAACAAACCCTTGCCTCCTTCCTCTAAGTTGCTTTTTGTCAGGCTATTTGTCACAATACAAAATGAGAGTAGAGTAAGATGGGAGCCACCATGTTGGCTTGAGGCTACATTTTTGGTCTTTTAGCTCTTTGCTTTGTGTAGACTATTTTGCATGTCCTGCAAAGTCCCTGATCCAACTAGATACTTCCCTCCTGGGCTTTGGCCTTGAGTCATTTCTCCAGCCCGATTCTGACTTCTCTATCCTCTTCTGAATCATCCTATTTTTTGTTATTTGAATGTATCTGTCCTTCTAGAATCACCTGTAGTTTCTGTTGACATGCTTTCCTTCTGGTTCTCCTTTGTCAGACTAATCATTCAAGCTTCCAAAAAGACTTCTGCAACCATGCAACCTGGAACTTGTCCTTTATCACTTTCCTATATATTGTATTATTATCTCAGGTTAACTTGAATTTGTCTCTTTGTTCTTTGTCAACCTCTGAGGTGAGAAGCTCCATGAAAGCTGAGACTCTCTGGATATTATCCACTACTGTTTTACCAGGGCTTGGTGCCCAGCAGATGTCCAGTAGATATTTGCTGGCTGAGAGAGCGAGTCATAGGAGTCTACTCGATAAATATTGGTTGATAGAATAATGATCTCATTTGCTACATAACATCATTTTGTAGATGCCTTGTCAGGGACCCAGCTCAAATACTTTTTCCATGGTTACATATAGTGGCAGAATTTTGTCAGGGACCCAGCTTAAATACTTTTTCCATGGTTACATATAGTGGCAGAAGTTTACAAGCTCTCTGCTATTGGAGAAAGAGTGGGTAGTTGGAGGAGAACCCAGACGTCCTTTTTTTTTTCAGACTATGAGTTTTGGGGGACTCTGCCATTACTCTAATTGGCAAGAATATGTAATTAGGTTTTAATTGTGGGCTTCAAAAAAGACTATTTTAAAACCACATCTGGGGTAGCCTTTGGTGGAATCTGGCCTTCGGACCTTCGGGGGGGGCATGTGACAGGTCAGTAATTCTGATGATTTGAAAACCAGGGGAGACGTTGTTACTTTGGGGTGGCATGCTCTTGGCATGCCCAAAAGAGCTGGGGTTGGGAAAGGAGCACGTCTTAAAGTCTCAGGGACTTCCCTGCTATTGACTCATCCCAGTTGTCAGATGCATCTCTGAGCTCTACACCCTGCACAGAAACCAGAAACAGTGTGACTCACACAGCAATGGTCTCCATAGCCACCAGCCAACATGGCAGGACTGGAAAGGAATGCCAATTTTGGTCTCTGCTGCACAGTAGGTCTGGGAACATTTGTCAGCATTGAAAATCAAGGGCCTCTTCATTTTAGCTTTTCATCTGAATTTCACAGTAACAGTGACAAGTGGTCTGTTAATTTACTATGTTGCCATACACAGTTCCACAGGTTGGGTGGAGACTCACAAGACTCACTTTTCTGCAGTTTTGGAGGCTGTCTTAATTAGTGTTTCATTGCTGTGAAGAGACATCATGCCCACGGCAATTCTTATAAAGAACAACATTTAACTGGAACTGGCTTATAGTTTCAGAGGCTTAGTCCATTATCATCATGGCAGGAAACATGGCAGTGCGCAAGCTGAGAATTCTGTGTTTTGATCCAAAGGCTTCAGGAAAGTGTATTCCACATTGGGTGAAGCTTGAGCATAGAAGACCTGAAAGTCCACCTCCACAGAGACACTTCCTTCAACAAGGCCAAACCTCCTAACAGTGCCTCTCCCTGTGGCCAAGCATTCAAACACATGAGTCCATGGGGGCCATACCTGTTCAAACCACCACATTCCACTTCCTGGTCCCTGTAGGCTTGTAGCCATAATATAATGCAAAAATATATTCATTTTAACTTCAAAAATCCCCATAGTTTACCACAGTCTTATTTGTTTAAAAGTCCAAAATTCAAAGTCTCTTCTGAGATTCATGTAATCTCTTAATTGTAATCCCTTATAATATGAAAATCAAAACCAGATCACATACTTCCAACATTCAATGGCACAGGATATACATTACTGTTCCAAAACATAGAGAAGGGATTCAGCCAGTAACAGGGGACATTTATTGAGTGCTTATGTATGTTAAAATTTTATGCAAATTATTTTACAAACATCACATCATACAACTTCCCTAAGGAGTTAATATTATAATAACCTTCTCATTAAAATCAAATAACCATAACAGAGAGGTCAAGGAAGTTTCTAGACTTGACACAGCAAGCCGTGTTGGAGCTGGGTCCTGGGGGTTGAACTCTCATCCTTGGGCTTGGTGGTAAGCATCCTTAACCACTAGGCTGTTGTCTCACCAGTGTCCCATTAAAGTTATTAAAATGGTATTTTATTTTGCTTTCTGTTGTTGTGAGAAGCATCTTGGCCAAAAGCAACTTGTGGGAGGAAAGATTTTATTTGGCTTTACATCTCAATGTCAAGCTTATCCCTGAGGGAAGTCAGGGCAGGGACTCAAGCAGAGACCGTAAAGGAGCGCTGTTTCCTGGCTTGCTTGCTTGCTTGCTCATGATCATCTAACCTTTTACTTTTTCTTTTCCTCCTCCTCCTTCGTCCTCTATCCTCCTCCTTCTAATAATTTATAATAATGATAATCTTTGAGATTATAATATAATTGCATCATTTCTTCCTTCCCTTTCTCCTCTTCAAACCCTCCTAAGTAACCTACCTCTTGCTCTCTTTAAAATTCACGGCCTCTTTTTCTTCAATTGTTGTTACACACATATGCACACACACTTCTAAATACATAAATAAAGCCTGCTAAGTCCGCATAATGTTACCTGTATATATGTTTTCAGATCTGACCACTTGGCATTGGAAAACCAATTAATGTGTACTCTTCCCTTTCAACATTTTTATGCCTGTAGTATTTTGTCTAGGCCTGGGGCCTCAAGATCTTTCACCATTCCACATTAGTATGTCTACTGGTGTCGTCCTTATTCAGATCATGCTTAGGCAGCTATGTTGGTGAGACTTCATGAGTGTATCATCATCTTTCTTTCTTTTTCTTTCTTCTTCCTTCAATGTTATGAATATTTTACTCACATGTATTATCTGAGCACCATATGGATGCCTGCTGACCAAGGAGGTCAAGAGGACATCAGATCCCTTGGAACTGGAGCTATGGATGGTTGTGAGCCACCATGTAGGTGCTGGGCATTGAACCCATGTCCTCTGCTCTTAACCAGTGAGTAATCTCTCAGGCCCAGCTAATGTTCCTCTATGGGCAGACCTACAATGGGCTAAGCCTCCCTATATTAATTATCAATTAAGATTTGTCTGCAGGCCAGTCCGATGGAGGCAATTCCTCAACTGAGGCTTTCTCTTCCTAGATCTGTCGAGTGGACCGTTAAGATTAGGCACCACAAGTGGGAAGTTTGTTATTTTCTGTTTTTTTTAAGATGGTGGATTTTATAGTTTATGTATTTCACTATAATTTAAAAAATTGAAACAAAATTCCTTACAAGAATGGCAGCGTTTGGCCGCCGGGGATGCAGGGGTGCAGGGGTGCAGGGCTGCCCTCAGAGGGAAGCAGATGCTGAGGAGGTGCAGCTTTGGTGTCTTCTTGTCTGCTGAAAGCCAAGCTCAGTCAAGGAAGGAAATCATTACCTCACAGCTTCCAGTAAGCTTATTTCACAGGAGGAAAGGCAGAAGTCTGTCAACACACTTGGACAGAATTTTGTCATGCACAATTGTCTTTTATTTCAGTCCCATTAAATACTCCTAAGAGATTCACTTATTTTCCATGCTTCTGTGTCGAAACTTTAGCCTGGCATGTTTTTCCAAGCTCGCTGGATTCCCCAAAACATAATTTAGTCTCCCTCAAATGTTGCCTGAATTCTACTTTCCTCCTCTCAGAAGAGATTGTTTAAGCTCTGACTCTCTGACCTTTCCTTTGAGATCCCACCCTACCCTGTCGCTTTCCCTGTCTGCTTGCCTCCTATGTAATGTCTAGTTGGCTCATTCCAGGAACTTTTCTGAAGGTGAAGTACAAAAGTCTTTCCTTTGCTCCTACTGGGAAAAGAAAGAAATTGAACATCATGCCAAGATTTAAGCCCCAGGATGACAATTTAAGGCTCTGAATGACCCTGAACATGAAGCAGCAGTCTGCCATCAGACATTACTGACATTGCCCTTCCTCAAGACTCTCACTTGTCTATTTGTTCTGCAGGAGGCCAGGGCTGGCACACGAGGGAGGTTTTTTTGTTTGTTCAGTTGGTTTTGTTGTTGTTTTGTGGTTTTTTTTTTTTGTCTCCTCTGAAGTCCCAAACAGGGGGTGGGGGGAAGGAGATTTTATTTCCTTCATGCTGAGGAAGAAGGCAGTGGAGGTTGATGTAGGTCTCACAGCTAAGTGTGGCGGCCAGCACAAGCATCATCGGTCTCCTGGCAGGCTCCCATGTCTTCCTTCTCAGCCCAGCTCCCACAGGCATTTCTATGCCTCTGGCTTCCCCGCCTGCCCCTATGCGTTTGTTTAGATTTTTTATAGATATTTTGTTGCTGCCTTTGAGTAAACATTCAAAATCCTCCAAACCACATGGGAAAATCTGCCCAAATTCATGTATTCCTTTGAGTAGGGCTACCTCTGGTTAAATGGGGTGGGGGTCATTTTTTATGGTACAGTGGAGGTTGATGCAATTGTCTTTTGTCATTGGTAAAGGGTTCAAATCACTTTTGGAATTCTCAGTGAGATAGGCTCAAAGAAAACCCTGGTAACCTTAAATGTTGTATGTGTATGGGATGATTTTCCCAATTCATCCTCAAAGGGCAGTCAACTGTCCCTTCAGTCAAAACTCCTGTTGGCCCTGGAGTTTTCTCTTCAGTCCTCTTCTCTGCTTCCCAGAACAAGACAATTCCTTCTCGGTTGACATTTTACAACTCACCTGTTCTGATGAAGATGTCTCTTGTTCTCACAATTAATTTTTTTTCTCATCTGCATTTGGTTAGCATTGTGTACACATCTTTTATTCATGTACTCAATGAATATTTATTTACCAGTGGCTGCTTGCTGGCCTGTTTTCAGGCAATGGAGATAGAATGGTGTATATAACATGCTAGCATTCCTGTCGCCTAACTCCCTACACAGCAGACAAACCAAGGTGGCTGGCTCCCTTACTAGGTTGTGAACACTATGGTCACAGCACTTGTCTAGGTCATCCCCTTTCTATTTTTCATCTTTGCCTGTGTGTGTGTGTGTGTGTGTGTGTGTGTGTGTGTGTGTGACTGTGCTTGTTGGTTTTTGCCAACTTGGCACAAACCTAGACATATGTGGGAAGAGGAAAACTCAACTGAGTAATTGCCTTCATCAGGCTGGCCTGTAGTCAAGTCTGTGGGATATTTCCTTGACTGATGGTTAATGTGGAAGTACACAGCCCATTGTGGGTGGTGACACCCCAAGCAGGTGATTTTTGGGTTGTAATAAGGAGGAAAGCTGAGTAAGACATAGGGAGCAAGCCAGTAAGCAGCACTCCACCATGCCCTCTGCTTCAGTTCCTGCCTCCAGGTTCCTGAGTTGAGTTCCTGCCCTGGCTTCCCTCAGTGATGGAGTGTGACCTGACAGTTGTAAGCTGAAATAAACCCTTTCCTCCACAAACTACTTTTTTGTTTGTTTATTTGCTTTTTGGTTTTTTGGGGGACATGGTTTCTCTGTGTAGCCCTGGCTGTCTTAGAACTTGCTCTGTAGATCTGGCTGCCCTCAAATTCAGTGTTCTACCTGCCTCTGCCTCCCAAGTGCTGAGATTAAAGGCAGGCAC
Source organism: Lophiomys imhausi (assembly GCA_907164525.1). Taxonomy (NCBI): domain Eukaryota; kingdom Metazoa; phylum Chordata; class Mammalia; order Rodentia; family Muridae; genus Lophiomys; species Lophiomys imhausi. The sequence continues at coordinate 2,234,404 of CAJQZJ010033049.1, read as the reverse complement.
CATTACCATACAGCTTACTTTTGGCTATTGTATTTATTTCAGCAATAGAAATCAAGCTAAAGAAGCAGGTGGATCTCTGTGAGTTCAAGACCAGCCTGGTCTACAGAGTTCCAGGATAGCCAGGACTACACAGAGAAACCCTGTCTTGAAAAACCAAAAAAAAAAAAAAAAAAAGAGAGAGAGAGAAAGAAAGAAAAAAAGAAATCAAGTTAAGTCATTGGTGGTGCTGAGGACTCAACCTAGGTCCTCATGCATACTAAGCAAGCATTCTATCACTGAGCTACATTACATCTCCAACCCCCATTCTTCATTTTAACAAACCCTATACAGCACTTGTTAAATGCCTGGGTCTTGATGGGTACTTGTTAAATGCCTGGATCTTCATGGGTTTTATTAGCTTGCTCAAGCCAGACATCATGGTTTATCAACTCTGTCCTAGTCCACAACATATGGTCCATAATACCTCATACCTATCACATGGTGGGTACTTAGGCCATCTTTTTTGAACACATATCACATGGACTAATTTTAAAGAAGCCAGACTAATGGCATTTTCCTACTGTATGTTTTCAAAACATACTGAAATATACAGTAGGAAAATGGTAATCTCTTGAGGAGTTGGTGATATAGGCAATGGAAACTGATGGTAGATTGAAAGATGATTTCCCTTGAATCTGATGAGGGCTGATGGTGACTTCCTTTGGAAGGAAATAATGTACAAACCCTGCGCCTGAATCTTGTTTGTACTCATCAGTTTTTCATGCTCTTAATAAAACCTTGAGAGAAACCATTTTGAAGAAGCCAAACTCAATTTGGGTCAAAATTTCAGAGATTTTCAATTCGTGGTCACTTGACCCCTGTTACTTTGGGCCTTTGGTGGCCCAAATATAGAGGGGAGTGTTCAGAAGAATAGAAGTATTCAGGTTATGGTGGTTAGGAAGGAGAGAGAGAGAGAGAGAGAGAGAGAGAGAGAGAGAGAGAGTATGTGTGTGTGTGAGAGAGAGGACAAAGGGACAAGACATACCTTTCATAGGCATGCCACCTCCTTCCTCCAACAAGTATGTACCATGTAACAGCCCACTCAGCTGTGAGTTCTTCAATGGATTAGTCTTTTGATGAGGTTAGCATCCTCAGGTTCCAATCAGTCCTCAATAGTACCACCAGCTGGGGACCAAGCCTTCAACACATAAGCCTTTGGAGAATTTTAGATCCAAACTATAACAGGCCTCAAGAGATTCTTTTTTTGTACTCACCTCCTTCTCATTTTCAACCAGCTACCAATTGAATAAAACTGGATCAGATTGTTGTAAAATGAAAGATACATGGACCTACCACTGGCCCAGATGACAGGCAGCTAGCTCCCCAAATAGAGTCCTCTAAGCACTTGGCTGCTAATCGCCAAGATCAACAGAACAATGGGCCCAGCTGATCCCAGCCTAAATCACTATTGTATGAATGTGAGCTACATGCTATTAATGGTTATAAGCTATTATATTTGGGTGGTAGTTTTGTCTCATAGCAAAGTAAACTGATACATGAAATCCCAGGGATTAGAAACAGCAGGCAGCCAGTGTTGTCTAGGGCTGTAGAGACAAAGAGATAATATGTACCCGGATCCCATTATAATTAACCAGAGCCTCCCAAAGATCAGGAACAAGAACTGGCACAGAGGGGGAGGGGCTGTTGAACAGAGCAAGGACAGGAGAAAGACCTTGGTTTCTGTCTTTGGGGGAGCTAAGCTGGCAACTGGCTGGGCAAGAACTTGGGGATAGCATCCTGGAGATAGTGCCTCTGCAACATGGAACAGAACAGGGGAAGGACTAGGAGTAGATCCAAGGGTAAACAGGTCTAGGAACTGCACTACAGTCATTTATAGAAGGGAGAATGATGGGATGTGTACAGTCTGTGTGCCTATGTATGTATATGCAAAGGGCAAAAGAGCTCATCAGGTGTCTTCCTCTATCCCTTGAGATGAGTTTCTTACTGAACCTGGAACTAGACTGGCAACCAGCAAGCCCCAAGGATAACCTTGGCCTTCTCTCCCATTACTGAGGCTAGAGGTTGTGGTGGTTTGAATAAAAATGGCCCCCTATAGGCTCAAGGAGTGTTACTACTAGGAGTGTGGCCTTGTTGGAGTAGGTGTGGCCTTGTTGGAGGAAGTATGTCACTGGGGGTGGGCTTTGAGGTTTTAAATGTTCAAGCCAGGCCCAGTGTCACTCTCTCTTCCTGCTGCCTGCTGATTCAGATGTAGAACTCTCAGCTACCCCTCCACCACCATGTCTGCCTGCATGCTGCCATGCTTCCTGCTGTGATGACAATGGACTAAACCTCTGAAACTGTAGGAAAGAACCAATTAAATGTTTTTTCTTTTTTCTTTTTTTTTAATATAAGTACTTGACTTTTTTTTTCTTCAAGTTACATCTCAGTCACAAACCCTTCCCTATTCCCCCTTCCTGTCCCACCCTTCCACGCTCTTCCCCCCCAACAGCTTCCCTTTTCAATCCAACAAATGGTTCTTTCTCTTATAACAGTAAATTCTATACAAAACAGCAGAATTAAATATGCCATATTTATGAGAGTTAAATGGCCCAGTATACCTTCCCAATGTCCAGTTCATACATATTTGGTCCCTGACTTTAACGTTCTACCTTCTAACCATCTCCATGAGTTTAAAGTTCTATAACTGACTTAGCTTTCATACTAACTTGAATCACTATTATAACCATCTTCTTAGATCTAGAACGCCCTCTTGATTCCTAAACAACTCAAAATTTAGCTATGAGACTCAAGCTGTCTATTCTTCAACCACCTCAGACAGCTGAGAAGGATAAATATATCTGATTATATAGGAAGTGCAGGGCCTGCAGCTTCCAATACTAAGAAATGACAAACCAGTGACTACCTGGACAGTTCCCATTTTCTCTCCATACATTCCAGCATCAGTCTTCAGCCTTTTGGTCCTGTTTCTCTGACAGACATTTAGTGTAGAGCAGGGATTGTGAAGGACTAACCTACCCTGTCTTGGCAGAGCTAGACTGTTGACTTCCCTGCTACCAAGTTTTGTCCTTTTTGGACAGCAGTCTGTCTGCAGTTGAAGCAAGGAGTTTTTACATGCCAAGAGATAGGCTTGCCACTAATTCAACCATCTCACACTGGAGATTCTTTGATGCTTATCTTCTACTTGGAGTAGAATAGGGGGTGCTGTCAGGAGCTGATATGTCACGATATCAAAAAAAAATCTTAATTTAAGACCACATCTTTGAATGCCATATTCTGCAGATCTCTTGGGGTTTTTGAAGATGCCCTATCTATCTCTTGTATTTAGATAAGCAAATGTTGCTTGTCTCTTAACAATTTGATTACTTAGTAGCTTAGAGAATATCTGTGATAGACTGTCATAGTAGCTAACAAGGTGACATGCATACATGACTAGGAGTTTGTTTTTCTTAACTATCCTAAACAGTTTAAGATGGTTGGTATCAAGAGGCCAGAGCTACACATTTCATTTTTAAGTATCTCTAGGTACGATACCATTAGGAAGCGTTACCTTTAATTTTGTAAAAATATACAAAGATCTATTCAAATGTGGCTAAATATACTCTTAATTTTGTATCAATATACAAAGATCAATGCCTATGTGGCCCAATACAATCATAATATTGCGTCCATATACAAGGGTCAATACCATTGTGGCCAACTATAATCTTAATTTTGTATCAATATACAAATATCAATACCGACGTAGTCCAATACAATCTTATTTTTGCACAATAAACAATGGTCAATACCACTTTAGCCAAATATACTACTAATTTTGTATCAATATACAAAGGTATAAGGGCATGTATAAGGGCATGTTCAATAATCTGACCCTTCTTCTTGGTCCTTCCTGTGCTATGTCTATGTCTCAATTTTTCTCAAGTCCGTGCATTTCTACATAGGAGATAAAGAAGGATACAGAAAAGGGAAAGAAGGAATACCCTGGGTCTAACCTCCAAAACCCATTAAACAGGTCCATTTAACAACTTGTAATCTCTTCCCCTAAATAACAGAGTTTTCAGTTGTCCTTCAAATAACCAAAAGGGGGGGGGCGAAGAAACACCCTCCCCACCCTCTGGGTATGGGATGTCGCTCTCTTAAAATGACTTCCTGCTGATTTGGGTCGTAGTAAACCTGTTTGGGGCCCGAACCAAAATGGAAAAATGGTTAAAAATGTTAGTACAATCCTTTTATGTTCAGTCCTTCTGTTCTCAGCTGTTTAGATGACCTAAGGAGTTTGTAGACAGAAGCTGAACTTCCAGGCTTTACTGAGGTTCTGGCTGGGGCATTGTGTAGAGCTGAACGGTCTTAGCGTTATTGAGTTGTTGTGGTTGTAGGCTTTTGATGGAGACAGCTATTGAGGGAGTCTGTCAGGTTGAATCATCTGGGTCACTCGTCTTCTTTTGGTGTCTGATTCTGTTTTCTGCTGAGGTTTCCGTTGTCCAGTTGTCCCTGGGTTCCTTGAATGGATGCTTTGATTCTCCTGGAAAGATAATAACAGAGCCCTGCCCTAATCCTCATTCAGGGACAATCACCCTCTTTTTTTTGGGGGGGGGTAGGTAATATTTCTCCTGAAGCAAATTTGGTTTTTTGACAATATATAAAGTGTTATCTTTCAATCTGGTTTAAAGAAGAAATTATTTTGTTATTTTGGAGCTAAACCAGCTTTAGTGTATACATTTTGAGATCTCAAAGGACAATTTGTTTGTATTGAGTGGGTCTTTTGTAAGTAGCTTTTAAACTTAGATCCTTCCAAATCCTATGTCTGTGTCTCTGCATTCTAATTATTGGGATCAGAGACCTGTGGTTCCCATCTGAAGGGATTAAAGATGTGTTCCACCACTCCTGGATCGAAGTTTTTCTCTATTTAGATTTTGTTTTGTATCAGGCTGACCTTGAGCTCTGAGATCTGCCTGTTTCTGTCTCTAGTGTGTTGGGGTTAAGGGTGTACTCTTCTTGAATGACGGGATTAAGGGTGTGTACCCTCACCACCCTGTTCCGTGTAACTCTAGAATTTATAAGTCCACTAACTCTATGGTGCTCCTCCCATCTCTGCTGAAGTTAAAGGCATGGGTTAACACCACATTTCTCCTGTATTTTACCTTAGCTCTACGTTTTTTCGACAGTTGGAGGTTTATAAAACCAGATTGAATGGCTGTATCCTTTATTTTATTTACAGTGTTTTAACGTTGTTACCTGCTTTTTTTTAATAAATAAATTTATTTGTTTGTTGCTACAGGTTACATCCTTAACATATTGTCCTCTTTTCCCGCTCCCCAGCCCCACCCTCCCATGCTCTACCCCCTGACCCTTCCGTCTTGATCCTCTGGGGTGGAGTGTCCCTGCCTAACAGTCTCTCACCACAGATCAGGAGTCATATGAGGGCCAAGAGCCTCTTCATACACCAGGGGCCTACGAAGCAGTACTGCCAGTGAAAGGTGTCTCCTTGCTACGGGGGGAAAACTAAAAAAAAAGACCCACAGACACACAAACCCACAAAAACAAAGAACAACAACAAAAAAAGAGAGGAAAAAGAAAAAGAAAAAAAAAGGAAAAGGAAAAAAAAAAGAAATAAAAAAAAAGTTTATGTCCGTGTTCCTTTTGGTGTGTTGGTTGTAGTACAGATATCCTGTACGATATAGCTAAAATCCTAATATAAGTGAATAGATGCCATGTGCATCCTTATGACTCTGGGTTAGCTTACTCAGGATGAGCTTCTCTAGATCCATCCATTTGGTTGCAAATTGCATGATTTCATTGTTTCTTATAGCTGAGTAATATTCCATTGTATAGATGTACCACAGTTTTTTAATCCATTCTTCAGTTGAGGGACATCTGGGTTTTTTCCAATTTCTAGCTATTACAAATAAGACTGCTATGAACATAGATGAGGAGACTTCCCTATATCTCCGTGAAGTGTCCTTTGGGTGTATGCCCAGAAGTGGTATGGCTGGGTCCTGAGGCAAAGTTATTCCAAGGTTTCTAAGATATCTCCAGATAGACCTCCATAGTGGTTGCACAAGCCTGCACTCCCACCAGCAATGGAGTAGGGTTCCCCTTTCTCCACACCCTTGCTAGCATGTGCTGTCATTTGAGCTCTTTATCTTAGCCATTCTGACAGGTGTGAGATGGAATTTCTCTGATGATTAAGGATGTTGAGCATTTCTTCAGGTGACTCCCGGCCATTAGGGATTCCTCCTTTGTGAATTCTCTATTTAGCTCCGTCTCCCATTTTTTGATTGGATTATTTGGTTTCTTGGCATTTAGTTTCTTGAGTTCTTTGTAGATTTTAGATAATAGCCCTCTATCAGATGTGGGGTTGGTGAAGATTTTCTCCCAGTCTGTTGGTTGCTGTTTTGTTCTAATGACTGTGTCTTTTGCCTTACAGAAGGTTTTCAGTTTCATGAGGTCCCATGTATTGATTGTTGATCTCAGGTCCTGAGCTGTTGGTGTTCTGTTCAGGAAGTTGTCACCTGTGCCAATGAGTTCGAAGGTTTCTCCTATTTTTCTTCTAGTATCTTTAGTGTGGCCGGCCTTATGTTAAGGTCTTTGATCCACTTGGAATTAAGTTTTGTACAAGGTGATAGGTATGGGTCTAATTTCATTCTTTTGCAAGTGGACATCCAGTTGGACCAGCACCATTTGTTGAAGATGTTGTCCTTCTTCATTGTGTGGTTTTGGCTTCTTTGTCAAAGATTAGTTGGCCATAGGTGTGTGGGTCCATGTTTGGGTCTTCAATTCGATTCCATTGATCCACTGGTCTGTTTCTATACCAGTACCATGCTGATTTTATTATTATTCCTCTGTAGTACAGCTTGAAATCTGGGATGGTGATACCTCCAGATGCTTTTTTATTGTACAAGATTGATTTAGCTATTCTGGGTTTTTTGTTGTTCCATATGAAGTTGAGTATAGCTTTTTCCAAGTCTATAAAGAATTGTGTTGGTATTTTGATAGGAATTGCATTGAATCTATATATTGCTTTTGGTAGAATAGCCATTTTTATTATGTTGATCCTACCTATCCATGAGCATGGGAGATCTTTCCATCTTCTAAATGCCTCCTCCATTTCTTTCTTCAGGGGCTTGAAGTTCTTGTTGTATAGGTCCTTTACTTGCTTGGTTAGAGTTACCCCTAGGTATTTTATGTTGTTTGTGGCTATTGTGAAGGGGGTTGTTTCCCTTATTTCTTTCTCGGTATGCTTCTTTGTTGTATAAAGAAGGGCTTCTGATTTTTTTGAGTTAATTTTGTATCCAGCCATCTTGCTGAAGTTGTTTATCAGCTGTAAGAGCTCTTTGGTGGAGTTTTGGGGTCGCTTATGTATACTAACATATCATCTGTGAAAAGGGATAATTTGACTTCTTCATTTCCAATGTTTATCCCTTTGATTTCCTTTAGTTGTCTTATTGCTCTAGCCAGAACATCAAGTACTATATTGAAGAGATATGGTGAAAGTGGACATCCTTGTCTTGTCCCTGAGTTTAGAGGAAATGCTTCAAGCTTCTCTCCATTTAATTTGATGTTGGCCACTGGCTTGCTGTATATTGCCTTTATTATTTCTAGGTATGGTCCTTGTATGCCCATTCTCTCCAGAACTTTTAGCATGAAGGGGTGTTGGATTTTGTCAAATGCTTTTTTTGCATCTGGTGAGATTATCATGTTAATTTTTTTTCTTTCATCTTGTTTATATGGTGAATTACATTGATAGACTTTCGTATATTGAACCATCCCTGCATTCCTGGGATGAAGCCTACTTGATCATGATGTATGATATTTTTGATGTGTTCTTGAATTCGGTTTGCTAGTATTTTATTAAGTATCTTTGCATCTATGTTCATGAGGGAGATTGGTCTGAAGTTCTCTTTCTTTATTGGGTCTTTGTGTGGTTTAGGAATCAGAATGACAGTGGCCTCATAGAATGAGTTTGGCAGTGTTCTTTCTGTTTCTATGTGGTGGAAGAGTTTGAAGAGTAATGGTGTTAGTTCCTCTTTGAAGATCCGGTAGAATTCCGTGCTAAAGCCATCTGGTCCTGGGCTTTGTTTGGTTGGGAGATTATTAATGACTGTTTCTATTTCCTTAGGGGTTATTGGGCTGTTTAAGCTCTTAATCTGATTTTTATTTAGTTTTGGTAGGTGGAATTTATCAAGGAAATTGTCCATTTAGCTTAGGTTTTCAAATTCGTTGGAGTATAGATTTTTAAAGTAGAACCCGAATATTTTCTGGATCTCCTCAATGTCTGTTGTTATTTCTCCCTTTTCATTTCTGATTTTGTTGATTTGGGTTCTTTCTCTTTGCCTTTTAGTTAATTTGGCTAGGGGTCTGTCTATTTTGTTGATTTTCTTGAAGAACCAACTCTTGGTTTCATTGATTCTTTGTATAGTTCTTTTTGATTCTAAGTTTTTGATTTCAGCCCTAAGTTTGATGATTTCCTGCCTTCTGCTCCTCTTGGGCGTGTTTGCTTCTTTTTTTTCCAATTCACCCAGCTTAGCTGTTAATTCACTAATATGAGCTGTCACAATTTTCTTTTTGAATGCACTTAGTGCTATGAACTTTCCTCGTAGCACAGCTTTCATTGTATCCCATAGGTTTGGGTATGTTGTGTCTTCATTGTCGTTGGATTTTAAGAAGTCTTTGATTTCCTTCTTTATTTCTTCCCTGACTCAGTGGTCATCCAGGGAGGAGCTGTTCAATTTCCATGTGTGTGTAGGCTTTCTGTTGATTCTTTTGCTGTTGAAGACCAGCTTTATTCCGTGGTGGTCTGATAAGATACAAGGTGTTATTTCAACTTTCTTGTATCTATTGAGACTATCTTTGTGTCCAACTATGTGGTCGATTTTGGAGAAGGTTCCATGGGGTGCTAAGAAAAAGGTGTATTCCTTTGTGTTTGGGTGAAATGTTCTGTAGATATCTGTTAGGTCCATTTGTTTCATGATCTCTGTTAGACTCAATATTTCTCTGTTTGGCCTCAGTCTTGATGATCTGTCCATTGTTGTGAGTGGGGTGTTGAAGTCTCCCACTACTAATGTGTTGTGATCGATGTGCGATTTAAGATTTAAAAGTGTTTCTTTTACAAAAGTAGGTGCCTTTGTATTTGGGGCATAGATGTTCAGTATTGAGATTTCCTCTTGATGAATATCCCCTTTAATGAGTATATAATGCCCTTCTTTGTCTTTTTTCATTAACTTCAGTTGGAAGTCTGTTTTGTTTGATATTAGGATGGCAACTCCAGCTTGCTTCCTGGGTCCATTTGCTTGGAAAACCTTTTCCCAGCCCTTTACTCTGAGGTAGTGTCTCTCTTTGGTAGTGAGATATGTTTCTTGTATGCAGCAAAAGGATGGGTCTTGCTTGCGGATCCACTCTGTAAACCTGTGTCTTTTTATTGGGGAGTTGAGACCATTGATGTTGATGGATATTAGTGACCTGGGGTTGTTGTTTCCCATTAGTTTGGTATAGGTGATGGTCCTGTGCCTCTTTTGGTTTAGTTGCTGAGGGGTTTTCTATTCCCTTTTTTTTCTTGGGTGAAGTTTTCTTCTCTGGGATGGAATTTTCCTTCTAGGATTTTCTGTAGGGCTGGGTTTGTGGGGAGATATTGTTTAAATTTGATTTTGTCATGGAATATCTTGTTTTCTCCATCTATGTTGATAGAGAGGTTTGCTGGGTATAGTAGTCTGGCTGGGCACCTATGATCTCTCAGGACTTGTAGGATATCTGACCAGGCCCTTCTAGCTTTTAAAGTTTCTGAGGAGAAGTCAGGTGTAATTCTGATGGGTCTGCCATTGTATGTGACTTGAGGTTTTTCTCTTACAGCTTTTAATGTTCTTTCTTTGTTCTGCACATTTGGTGTTTCAATTATTATGTGGCGAGAGGAGTTTCTTTTCTGATCTAATCTGTTCGGTGTTCTGTAAGCCTCTAGGATTTTTATTGGCATCTCTTTTTTCAGGTTTGGGAAGTTTTCTTCTATGACTTTGTTGAAGATATTTCCTGGACCTTGGAGTCGGGAGTCTTCTCTTTCCTCTATGCCTATGATTCTTAGGTTCCGTCTTTTCATTGAGTCCTTGATTTCTTGGATGTTGTGGGTGAGAGATTTTTTTAGCCTTCTCATTTTCTTTGGATGTTGTACTGATTTCTTCCATTGAATCTTCCATGCCTGAGATCCTGTCTTCCATCTCTTGCATCCTATTTTTGATACTCACATCCGTAGTTCCTGTTCTCTTCCCTTGGTTCTCCACTTCCTCTTTTAACTCTGACTGTGTTTTCTTTATTGTTTCTATTTCTATTTTCATGTCTTGTATGGTATTGTTCGTTTTGTACATTTCCTTCTCCAGCTTGCTTGTTTTTGTCTGAAAATCTTTCATTGCTTTGTCCTTTTCCTGTTCACGCTCTGTCATCTTGGCTTGGAATTCTTTAATGGTGTTGTTCATTGTTTTGGCTTGTAAAATTGTGGCTTCTTTGAATTCCTTCATGGATTTAAGTTCCTCCTGAAGGGACTCTATCACTTTCCATAATGCAGAATTGTCATCGTTTTCATGTGTTACTGTTGGTGTGAGGTCATCCGAATTGGATGAGCTAGGATAATTCTGCTTTGTTGGAGTCGTATTTCCTTGATTTCTATTTTTTCTTGGACCTTTGGCCATGTGGGTGTGTTTATCTGTCTGTTCTTGTCGTTTTCTGTGCTTGGATCCACAGGGGATGCTTTGGTGAAGGAGTCGAATTGCTTGGCTATATATCGTTGCTTACAGGGGGATCTCAGGGTCACTGTGGTTTTAATAGCCTGAATCGCTGTGAGCTGGTGCAGCCTATTCCCAGGTAATGCGTAATGGTCTGGGATTGTTTCTCTGCTCCCAGTTCAGACTTCTCTATGTTGCACACTGACTGATCAGCCTGTAATGGTTCTGATGGTATGGACCTGTTTGCCCAGGCACAGAATTTGTGGGCTTTGTTTGTCATCACGGAGGCTGACAGGGCCAGGCTCCACACCTAATATGTCTGGGTTTACCAGAATACAGCTATGGTCCCCTGGCTTCTGGTTACCCACTAGGCTTCTCTGCCACAGGCCTGGCCGCTTCCCTCCCTATCTGCTCCGATGTGGGTGGGCGGAGCTTCAGTCCCTCCTGCCATCTGAGCTGGCCTCCTTCCCTAGCTGCTCTGATGTGGGTGGGCGGAGCTTCGGCCCCTCCCGCCGTCTGAGCCGGCCTCCCGCCCTAGCTGCTTTGCCGTGGGTGTGCCGGGCTCCAGCCCCGCCCGCCTGCGCCCGCTTCCCACCCCGAATGCTCTGCCCACCAGCCTCCCGCTCCGGCTGCGGATCACCCACCGAGCGCCCTGTTTCTTCCTTGTTAAGACTTCAACTATTCTGCAAAGTTTCCTAAGTAGTTATAAGGTCCTCCTGAGGTGTGGGAAGCCCAGTAGGCTAGTGGGCGATCGCCATGTGGCCTATGATTATGCCTGCTGTGTGTTGGGATCGATCTTACCAGGCGCCTCTCCAAATGGGAGTTCCTGAATCCCGGATTTAGTGGCTTCCGTGTCTGTGAGAGATGGGGGGAGAGCCTTGCCCTGGGACTTTTAACAGTCCCTTGGGAGCTGTGAGTGTTTACGGAGGGGCCAGACCCTCTGGTTTTTGCACAGTGTCCAGCAACTCTGTGTTTTCTATGGCTCTTCTCTCCCACATTGAAAATGCGTCTGTGCAGTTCGCCGCCATCTTGGCCCCCTCCAATTAAATGTTTTACTTTATAAGAGTTTCCATGGTGATGGTGTCTCTTCACAGCAATAGAACTTTTACTAAAGACACAATTCAGGCTGTGATCAGTTGTTTACATTGGTCTTGGGGATCTGAACTCAGGTCCCCATGCTTGCACAGGAAGTGCTCTTACCCATTGAATCACCTCCCCAGCCCCTACTGATAGAACTTTTAAAACAAGCTGCATCCCCATATTCATGCTTTATTTCCTATCCAGAAATTTATCCCAAACTAAAAATGAATTCCATCTATTGGGAAAGTGATTGCAAGTGTCTCAACTCAGAAAATCTTCAATCAAGTTGTATTAGTCTATTTACAATATGTTTCATCCACCTTGGCCCATTAAAAACATAAATAATCAAAATAACCTGGGTAATGTTGTGGTTGGCCCAAACAATATGCAAGACTCAATATACCATTTTAGTTTTGATTCATTCAGTAAGGACTAAAACTTTCCTGCATTCCAACCAAGCTCAAGGAAGGGAGACACAGATACATATGCACTTATACATATAGAATATTATAGTATGATCCACATGTCAGTGTGATATGAAAAACAGGGAGACAATTCTTAAAGGTAAGTATGAATTTATGGGGGTGGACAGAAAAAGTACAACTTTCAGGAAGCGGGTGCAGAAGTTCAGAGGCCAAGCACAAGATGTTATTTTAGGAAATCACTAACCTGCTTCTAGAGGCATTGCAGATATGACTGCTGTGTCACATGTGCATCAGTAGTTGGCAGAGAGGAGAGAGGCTTTGTCTATATTCAGTGTTTTGACCTATGAACATCTGAATGATTAGTAGCCTAATATTCCTTGAAAAAAAAAAAAAGCAAACCTGAGATGATCACCAGTTTGGCACCAGGGGGCCTGGCCAGGGAACTAACCTGTGACAACCACCAATCCAGCACTAGGCAAGCCCAGATTGGATCCCAGGACAGGAAGCAAGCCAGAGACTAGAAGCATCTTGGTTGGTACCACAGACCCCAGGCAGTTGGCTACTTGGGAGAGCTGGGCAAGGAGGAAGCCTGAGACAACTACCAGACTGGTACCATAGAACCTGGACAGGGAGCCAGCTTAAAATGAACAGCAGTCTGGTGCTATGCAGGCCTGGGGGTCAGACCATGTTGAAGATGACCCCTGCCAGGAGCCATAAAGCACAATGCACAAGTGAGGCACAGCACTCCTGAGACCACTCCTGAGACAAGCCCAGACTCTCAGAGATGCTAGGCACTATTAAGAGAGCAAATAAGGTGGAGAAATGGAAGAGAAAGAGAAACAGAAGAATATGGGCAAAACTAAGAGAGGAAGAACTGGAGCCTTGAGGGCAGTGAGGAACAACCTGATGAGAGTAGCTGGTGATATCCCCTAGGACCATGGTGGAATCATGGCCTCTGTTGCCACCAGGGGCCATATCTGTGTTCATGGTCCTTAGCAGTAGGAATCCATTACCACCAAAAGCCAGGTGGACATCTCTGGTCTCTGCTGCTACTTAAGGACATGTTGATGTCTCAGGGCTTTGCAAAACTGCCCCACTCCTCACCTGGGCATCATGAGTGAACTGGCCCTAGAGGCATGGGAGCAGGAGAGTTGGTCCTGCCCCTACCCAATTGCAGTACTTGGGAGAGCAGGCCCTGCACATTTTGGGAGTTGTGAGTGAGCTGGCCTCAAGGAAGCAAGCTTGGGAGAGCTGGTCCTACCACTTTTCTCCCTTTGGTGGCATGGATGAGAGAGAGATACCTTTCTCTCCCTCATCCCTCATCACCCATAGCAGGTGGGAGACCTGACCCTGGAGTCTTTAGAGCAGGAGAGCTGACCCTGTCCTTCACCAGTGGTAACACTTGGTTGAGCAAGCATTACACCTTGCCTGGGCAGCATAGTACAGCTGCCCCTGAATGTGGAGTTTGTGGGTGAACCAGCCCTGAGGGTATGAGTGTGAGAGAGCCAGTCTTGCCCTTTGTCTGCTTTGCAGTGGTGTTGGCAAGGGGGAGATCCCCTCCCCTCCCTTTTGTCCTCACTACCAGAGGTGGACAGGACATCTGTCCTTGATGAGGTCACAAGAGCAGGAGAGCTGTCTCTGTTCCTCACAGCTACAGCACTCAGGAGAGCAGGCCCTGCACTTTGTCTGGGCAGCACAGTAGAACTAGCCCTAGATATGGGGGTTGCAGGCCCACAACTATGGGTTTGAAATGCCCTACTCCAACATCTACCTCTTGGATGAACTGCTGGAGTACATGAAGAGGTCAGTTACACAAACCTAAAACTACAGGATCTCCATGACACAGAGAAAGAATAGGATACCTGAGAGGAGTACCAATGAGTTCCAGTATTGACAAAGTAGCAGAAGCCAGAAGCCTCATACCAGACCAAGGAGTCATTGTAATGGACATTTACAAGAAAAAAGTATAGACAATAGGGAATATTTTGAGACACACTGTGACACACTACAGCTTCCACAATGATACTTTTTTTCCCTATTGGGAGAGGTTGCAAGGTTGGAGGGCAGGTCTGAGGGGGGGCTGGGAGATGAGTAGGAACAGGGTGCACAGTGTGAAATTCACACACACACACACACACACACACACACACACACACACACACACACACA